>CM062808.1:377219104-377733578 GCA_031772625.1 Pinus tabuliformis | reverse complement strand
TATTTATTTCCATTTGCAAAGGAACAGGCATTGGACCACATAAATCTGAATGAATGAGTTCAAGCTTCCTATGTGCTCTTGAATGTGAATCACGAAAAGACTGTTTGCTATGCTTTCCTAGAATGCAAGCATCACATTGCTTATGTTTCCTAGGAATTGTAGGCAAACCAGCAACACCATTTTTCTTCAATAAGCGGAGACTATCATAGTTTAAATGTCCAAATCTAGCATGCCATAATAAACTTGATGGAAGTGTACCTTCTTCATGATGAAAAATATATGAGAAATGTTGTGCATGAGCAGAGGTTCCTTGCAGTTTGAGAAGCCTTTCTTCTTCTATTCCCCTCATGACAAGTGAGTGGTCAGAAGCTTTTCTTACCTCAAGTTTGCCATCAAACATATGAATGGAGTGACCTTGCTGGAGGATGTGGACCAAGGACAACAAGTTTCTCTTGAGCTGTGGGAGATATAGAACATGATCCAGAACAAAGTCTGGAAGACCAGGTAGTTTAAGCCTGATTGTGCCAAGCCCTGATGGCTTGATTTTTGACTGATCTGCAAAGTATACTACTCCATCAACATTATCAGTGAAATCTTCAAAAAAATCTTTTCTATGAGTCATATGACAGGTTGCTCCCTAATCAAGCAACCAATCATTTTTCGAAGAAGCAAGTGAAGCATTAAAGAAATCTTCATTTACTCCAATGTTACATTGTGCGTCAATATAGTGAGTGGATTCAGGTGCTTTACCTTTGTCTGTATCATCAGTTTTACCTTTCTGTTGGTTTCCTTTCTGCTCAATTTTGTCCCATGGTAGCTTACATGTAGAGGCATCATGTGATCCATTTCTTTTGCAGCGAATGCAATGTAAGTCTGCCTTTTCTCCTTGAGAATGTCTACCCCCCCTGCCTCTGAAGTATCTTCCTCTTCCTCTTCGTCCACCTCTTCCTCTTGTAGAATCTTGAGTAGGATGCTTTTCTTTATGAGCAAGGCACACAGTCTCTTCAGAAGATTCAAGGGTTGTCTTCTTTCCAAAGGCTTTCTCTCTTTCAGCAAACTTTTTCACAAGAGAGTCAAAGGTTATATCTTTAATATTTCCATTTGCTTGTAAAGGTTCAAGATAATTGGAGTAAGTAGGATAGAGTGCCTTGAGAAAAGCAATAGGAGGGATATCCAGCTCAACCTTAGTGGATTTGATATCATGCATTATAGATTTTACTTCAGATGCAAGAGCAAGAGGATCATTATTTTTCAGTTCAAGAGTGAAGAGTTTAATCATGAGCTAAACAACTTCAAGTGCAGAATGTGAGTCATAGAGTTCTTTCAGCTTTTGTAAAGCTTAAAAGGCAGTTGAATATGATGAAATATGGCGACTCACCTCTTCATTTACAGATGTTGTGATTAATGCATAGGCTTTGCTATTCTTGTTTTTCCAAATGACGAGCTCATTGTCTGATGTAGGCTGCACTGCGTCATTGTCTCCTTCTCCGACACACACTCCTTTCCACAACTCATTGAAGATGAGGGTGTGTTTTATCATCCGGGACCATTCAGGATAGTTCTCCTTGCCAGTGAGAACTATTCCTACCATAGAGATGATTGAATGCATTCTGTAAAAAAAATACTTCTGCTGATAAAAACAAACTTCTGCTGATATACAGTGAAATTGTACTCAAAAAATTTCTGTGGGAAATAATTTTGGTTGTTTAAAAATAATCAATCATTCACCGCGAGCTCTACAAAGTTGGAGCAGCAACGACATCAACCGCAAGCTCTACAAAGTTGGAGCAGCAACGGTATTACAATTTCAAAGTTCACTGAAAAGACTAAAAAAAAATCACCATAAATCCCTTTGATTCTCTAGACTTTGAAGCCAATGTTAAAGTGTTGGACAGTTTTTAAAATATGGGACAACGTTAAAGTCGTTTTAAATACATACTAAAAAAAATGCGCTGGATCACCATTGCCAATCAATGTATACCATTTAATATACAACATTCAATGCAAATGGGAATGCAAAAAAACTTCCGCACTCAACCATATACCATATACCAGGTTGTTACTGCTTCGTTGAACAGTCGATACCATATATATGATTTAATTGCGTTGTCCATTCAAAAATATACCAATCGATACCAGAAGAGACCGACAGTTGCCCTTCTGCATTCAAATGTCGATACAGGAGTTGTCTCTCACGCCAGGCCAGGAGTAACTCCAGTTTGGCAGAAAACTGATTCGATTTATTTCATTAGGTAGCTATTGTTATATACAAAGGATGTGACTGCTCAGTTCATCTTCTGATGACTGTTCACATTCCAAATTCACCCAAGAGACATATCTTTCAACATGATTTGATTTTTCTTGTATCGAAGCTTCATAAACTTCTTTTGCACATTAATATTAAGTGTATTAATTGAGTCCATACAAGGGCATTTTGACACAATATCCACATCATCCATAAACACACACACACACACACACACACACACATATACAATGACATTCTGACACAATATCCTTATCCTCCACACACACACACACACACACATATTATGACATATGTATTTAACACTTATTTATCCATGGCAACCTTGAAGTCTTTAAAAATTTGAACACTTTTACCCTCAAATTGTGTACTTGAAATATTTTTTGTGGAAACTTGCAACCTTTTAGCCAAGTTAACATTGATGAAATTATGCTTGCAATTAGCAACGACCTTCTCTTATTGAATATCTCCGTGAAACTTAATAAGAATTCGTCATGCGAAAATAAATCATTAATGCTCTTCTTATCTTTATTTACAACATGAAACCACTTACTAAAAATATATATGTTGGGGATTGAGGGAAATCAATAACAGTTAATAGAATCATAATATAAAGAAATAAACCAAAGAGCAATGATGCTTTGAGATGGTGAGTGGTATCTAAAGACATCGTTGCAACACTTAAGCATAGTGCATTGTGATTAAAACAAAACAGTGCATGATTTGAGAATAATCATATTCTTCATCCATGTATATAATATTTGAACCATAAGGTCATTTATTTATAGTATCCAAATATAACCAAATTCCTTGCATCGATAGTTTCAATTGTTTCCATGAAATACACATTTTTTTTTATCTAGTTTATTATTCTAGTCAATCAATTATTGTCGGTAATCAACTCCCTATGTTTACTCAATCATTTAGAAAATTAATTTGACCATTTAGTTGACTCCTTCAACCACTTATTTGACAGATTCGCTAGTCGACCATTAGCGTTGACTCATCAACCACTTAGTTGATTTCATAGTTGACTACTTTGCTACTCGAGAACTTAAATTACTATCTCATGTTATTCGATCCTTTAACCATGTTTCTAAAAGATTCAAAGGTGAGATGAACCAAAATAAACTTAAGTTCCAACACCCCCCCCCCCCCCCCCATCAACATAACATTTTGGAGGTTTAAGAGGTGAATTATGTTAGCATGATGTCATAACATGTTATGTAACCAGATCAAAAAAAAGAGAAGAAAATATAGATCAACGACTTGAAAATAAGACTCTTTGAGTAGGGAACCTGTTTTTACATTACATAAATGAAAAAAATTTGGATGATTGAAATGACAAGACCTCATTAGTATATATAGGAGTCTAAAGGGTCAATATATAATTAGGGCCTACATAACGCTAATAATGTAAGATCTCAATAATAAGAATAGTGGGTTTCTAAAGGGCACAACAATAAGAATGTGGGGTACTATGGGGCACAACAATAAAAATATGGGGGCTACATTAGTATTATAGGGACCTAACATGCATCTTTGTGACCCATTTTTGTTGCTCTTTTGAACATCATATTTGTTCCAAGAAGTTTTTAAAACTATTGTGATATGTTTACCTTGAAGTGTATTCCCGTTAGGTAAGGGCACCATTTCTTCAGAGCATGTAGTATTGCCAACATTTCCTTCTCATAAATAGGTTTATGTAAATAATTTCCCTTGATTCGATGACTTAAAAAAAATAGGTGTTTATTCTTACATTAAAACAACACTAATTCCATATCCCGAGGAATCACATTCCACAATAAATGTTTTTGTGAAGTCTGGTGTAGCTAAGACTGGAGCTCGAAACATTTCTTCTTTAAGATATTCAAAGGCCTTAGTTGCTTTTGGAGTCCAAAAGAATGCATCTTTCTTTAATAATGTTGTTAGAGGTGTTTTTTTTTTCCCATAATTCTTAACAAACTAGTGATAATACCCTGTCAACTCGAGAAATCCTCGAATATTTCTTAAGGTTGTGGGGATTTTCCATTCCTTTATGGATTTAATTTTGTTAGGGTCTACCTTAACACCCTTATGAGATACAATATGACCCAAATATTCTACTTCTTGTACCCTAAATAAACATTTGGAGGGTTTTGCATGCAATTATTTCTCCCCTAATAGTTTGAGCACCCTGTCAACATGTTAAACACGATCTTTCCAAGACTTGTTGTAGATTAGTATATCGTCAAAAAATACTAACACAAATTTTCTAAGGAAGGGTTTGAAAATGGAATTCATCAAACCTTGAAATGTGGAAGGTAGCTAGTAAGACCAAAAGGCATACCAAAAAATTCATAATGACCTTCATGAGTTGTGAATGTTGTTTTCAGAATGTATTTTGTCTTCATTCTTATTTGATGACATCCTGCATGAAGATCTAGCTTGGTGAAGTAAAGTTCTCCATGTAGTTCATCCAAGAATTCATCAATGACTGTAACGGGAAATTTATCTTTAATAGTGAGCTTGTTGAGCTCTCTATAATCCAGACACATACGCCATGATCCATCCTTCTTCTGTGTTAATTTGGTATTTCAATGACAAATTCCACTCATTGGACTAGATTCCTCATTCCAAGAGGACCAAAATTGACATTTTAAGCACTAGATTTGGATAAGGGAAAGTGTATTTTTGAAGTGAAGCCCATAATGTCACATTTGATCAAGTCAGCCTAAAGGACAAATTGTCCCTCCTTCAACGCTTATATATTCAAGTCACCTCAAGCTAAGTTGGACATCAACTCAACACAATCATCTCTTATCTATTTGGTTTGATGCTTCTAAAAATTTCAGGTCATCTCTTTGCATGTGCAAGGAGGAGGAAGGAGAAATTTCAGGGGCACAAAATCTACTTTGATTAACACTTTGACTAATTTTGACTTTTGAAGAATGGGAATGTTTTGACTCATTTTGACTTGGGTTTTTGGAATGTTTCGGAGAGCCAAATTTTGGGGCACACAAATCTAGAATTTATGGACACTTCGACTGTTTTTTAATTATGTAATGTTTCCACTTTTTAACACTCTGAACTATTGCATACAATTATTTATCATATGTAGGATAGTTAACTACTGATGATGTGAATGTCTTAGAATGAAAGCATATAGGCTTTCTATGCTGCATCAACACTGCCCCCGTGGCATATTCACTTGCATCTGTCTCGATCTCAAATGGATGCTGAAGATCTGGCAGTGCTAGTACTAGTGCTGTACTGATCCTTTTTTTCAATGTGTCGAAGGTTTTCTATTGTTTCACACTTGTCAAAGCATGTAAAGGATCTGCAATCAAAGAAAAGTTAGCAATAAACTTTCTCCAATATTGTGTTGCCCCTAAGAAACTTCTAACTTCTGTAGCAGTATTAGTCTTAGGCCAATTTACAATGACTTCGACCTTAGAGGGATATATCTTCAATTCATCACCCCCTACAATATAACCCAAATAATTCAGAGATGTTCTGCAAAATTCACATTTTGATAGTTTTACATAGATATTTTCTCTTTTCAAAACATCTAAAACCTACTTTACATGCTTTACATGTTCATACCATGTTCTACTGAAAACAAGAATACCATTTAAATAGACTATTACAAAATCATCAATGAATGGTCTAAATACATCATTCATGACTTGCATGAATGTAGTTGGAGAATTAGTTAAGCCAAAAGGCATAACCATCCATTCATAGAGTCCTTGCTTTGTTTTGAAAACAGTCTTCCATACACCCTGTTCTGCAACTCTGATTTGAATGTAGCTGCTTCGCAAGTCCAATTTAGAGAAGTAAATTTCATCTTTTAACTGATCTAACAAATCATCAATACGAGGAAGAGGATAACGATTCTTTATTGTGATTTTATTTAATGCTCTAAAATCAATGCACGTTCTCCATGAACCGTCTTTCTTTCGCACTAACACAATAGGTGATCTGCACAGTGATGTGCTTGGTCGAATAAACCCTTGATCGAGCAACTCCTGCACCTGCTTCTTTATCACTGCATTCTCTAGAGCTGATAACGTGTACATTCCAATGTTAGGTAGTGGAGCATCTTGTTGCAAATAAATCTCATGTTCTATCTCTCGCTTGGGTGGAAGCCCTTTGGGCTCTTAAAACAGAATATCATAACCGAAAACAACTTTAACTAGATCTACTTTTTGTTTAGGATTACAACCTTGGAAAGCATTAGATTTATCAATATCCTTTGCTTTTACAGTCATAAGTAAAAATTGTTTACTTGAATTTACAATTCTTTTCATCTGTCCTGAATTTATGAGAGAGAAATTATCATTGAGTTTATGAGCCCTTACAATATATTCAATTCCATCCTTTGTGAGTTGATACTTATTCTCAGTTTGATAGATGATAGCATTTCTATCGTACAAGTATGGACTTCCTAATACAATTCCACATATTTCCAATGGGACTATTTCTAACTCAACCTCATCTACAAACTTTGACCTAATATCAAAACGAAGTTTACATTGTTTCATAACTTGTAGCTTAGTTTTATCACACACCCAACCTAATGGATATGGCTTTTATGGGGTTTTGTTTCTAGACCCAACTTCTTTACAATTGCTTCAGAAATCAAATTAACTTGTGACCCACTATCAAATAATGTATCAATTTTAGTATGCTTGGAAATGACTCTAATGTGAAATAGCTCATTTCTTTTCCTCTCATCATTATCATTATCAACAAAATGTGAAGAAGTACTTGCAGATGCTTTAGAATCTTTACCTATTATACTTGTAGTTGTAACCATTGTCTCGTCACCTGAATCTGATCCCAGTCCTTTTGAATAGCAACAACATTCTTCCGCTCTTTACTCCCAAATTTCTTAGGTTTCAATTTCGGATGTAATGACCATCAGTGTGCCTCATTGTGACCTTCCTTCTTACATTAAGTGCATGAAGGTTTATCTTTTTTCACAGTGTTTGTTTTCTTCTCCTTCCATTTAAGTTTCTTCTTGCCTTTATTCTTGCTTTCAATAGGTTTGGATGATTTCCCATCATCAAGGGTTACAATTTTTCCTCTAGCTTCTAGATGAGTTGCTTGGACCGATACATCATCTATGCTAGTTGGATTAAACATAAGTATGGTATGCCTCAAATAACTATGAAGACCACCTATGTATTTCAACAATGTCTCTAGTGAGTCCAGTGATATGCCTAATGTTAAAGCTCTCTTACAAAATTCCTTAGTATAACTTTGAACACTTTGACCTTTTAATTGATGTAGTGTTTTCCAACTCATCATTTCTTGTTGCATATAAGCTAAAGGATAAAATTACTTTTTAATAGCAGAAACAAATTCATTCCAAGTTGAAATGATTTTACCATGCTTTTTGAGATATGCTTGTGTCTTGCCTTCCCACCATACAAGTGCGGTTCCTCCAAGTCGAAGGCTAGCAAGTTGGATCTTCTTCCTTTCTAAAACAACTTTCTACACCCTGCAATACACTTCAAATTGTCTTATCCAATTATCAAGCTTTTCAGCGTTAAGTTCTCCATCATAAATTGGAAAATCAAATTTTACATCTAATTTGATCAAAGAGGATTTCTTCTTCTTTTTCTTAGAAGGACTAGATTTATGAGAACAAGAGGATGATGATGACGATGATGGTGATGATGGAGGAGATGGTGGAGGAAGCATTTCTCCCTTTCCCTTATCTTCTTGATCTTTAGGTGATGAAGTTCCTTCATCTTTGTTCTTCTTAAATTCACAATACATCTCTTCCACCATTGCATGTATCGTTATGAAACTATCTAGAAATTGAGATTCTAATCCAATTGGGGTTTTATCCACCATCATTCTTTGTGAAAAGACCCTTCCAATCTCTAGATTCACCTCAACAAGTTCTCCTTCACCTCGTCCAAGTCCTAACCTAGTAAGCATTCAAATCTTCACACAATCTTGTAGACCTTAAAAGCATTGTTGCTCTGATACCACTTGATCCGTTAATGAAAAAGGTATTATATACTTTATGTGAAGTTGCTTATGTTACTTAGTGCAATGGATCAAAAAGATTGTGAATAACATAAACACATGAGAAAATTGAAAAGACATTCAAACACATCAAAATAGCAAAATTTAATAAAGGAATTCACCAGACTTCCTGGCTACGTCTCCTGGTCCTTTAGCTTCCAGTGTTGATAACTTTATTTTTTCTTCAAACTGTTGTTACAGGTATGAGCTCAAAAATAGAGACTCAAATGAGAAAATGGACCTCACCATTGCGTTCAGCTTGAAATTTCGAGTCAAATGAGTATAAACTTGACCATATTTGGCCACTGTGACCTCCAGACCCCCCGGAGAAATCCAAAACCGCCTTTGTCCCTACAAAACCACTTTTTGCTGACAAAAATTGCCTCTGCCTGCACAAAACCACCTCAGTCCATGCACTGCGGTTTGGTTGTTCGGCACCTGCATAAAGTTTAAAATAATTCTAGGCGCTTGGTTTTCCAAGCCCCACCCTTAGCATTGTAGTTATCGGACTGCGTTGAAGTCGTTGCATATATATGGTTTTGGTAGGTCGAGGGTTCGAAACCCCCGCCCAACCATTTCCGTCGTTGGTTATGGTAACATTGTATATGGTATATATTATATGTTCGGTGGTGATATATGACTATGGTTCAGACTATAGAACTCTGCTTATCGTTGCTTGTTATATGGTTCGGTTGATTCATATATGGTGTATGGTGTATTTATGGTGGCCGGTGGTTTGACCTTGGTCATTGGCCTTTTATTCCGGCAACAACCCATAACACCATAAATACAATGTCATCCCGAATCTTAACAAGTCCCAACATAGCCCATCCGGTGTGGTTCTCTGGCGAAAAATTAGCCATTTCGGGAGGTCAGGGGTTTGATCCTCCTTGATCCCCAAAAGTTTGGAAATAAGGCCAGATTGGGTAAAATATGGGCTGCCACGTGTTAGCATCGGATTGGCCCATTTCAACTAATCACATCGCGATATGTCACCTCCTCTGCTGATGTCATCCAGGACAAGTGGTGTATTCCTGGGACGACACGTGTCCTTCTGACATCACCCTGTTGACCGTTGACCATTGACCGTTGACTGTTGACCTTTGACTTTTTGCCCTAATTTTCCATAAACTTTGTCTGGCTTTAACTTCTTCATCTAGACTTGGATTTATGTGCCATTCACACTGTTGGAATTGTATCGACAAGCACTTCGACTTGATCCTACTTTCATCTACATTTGAAGATTTTGATCTGGAGGCAAAATTGGATCCATTTTGGATCAGTAACTCATTTAACTTTGTTGCTTGGAAGATCCAGTCAGAAATCATATCAAATGACAATAATGTCTTGGAGTACTATTGATGGTACTAGAAATCTGTCAACCAAGGGGTCTCCCCAATGAAAATTCCCAATCTGAATTCACACCATTTGGTGTGGAAACCCTTATGGAAATAAGGCCCAACTGCCATATGTTCTGGTAGATTTGCCTTGGATACGATGGTCAACACAAGAGAGTAATGTACATGCACTTTTGGATGAACAAGTGAGTATGCTTTGTGGAATGTTTAGTTGCAGAATGTATTAAGGTTCTTCTACCAGAGGGGAAATAAGAGTGAGCCTTTAAAAGAAGAGTAATAGTACTAATCTAGTAAATATACACATGCATATACATATGAATGAATCGTTGATCAACTAGAGAAATAATTCACATAGAAAAAATGATTGTTAAAACACATACAACACACCTCCAACAGGATAAGTACCAAATCCACCGAAATAGTTCAATTTTCTTAGTACAAATGAAAACAACATACATCGCAAACATTCAAATAATAGTCTTATAATATTTATGACATACACATGAAAGTTGTTGGCACAACAAGCTTTGAAATTAAGCAAAAATTCCAAGATACATTAGTACAATGAACACCACTAGCTCCAGTGGTGGAGCATTAGAGAAACCTCTCGCTCCTCCAAAAGAATTATCGTCCTCCCTAATGCCTGGTAGGAGGAGCCATGGTAAAAATTACTTTGCATGATCTATGAGGGTGTATATATAACAAATGGAGTGACCATTCACCTCCCTTGTGACTCTTGGACTACCCTCATGATTGTTTGACTTCTTTATGACCTTTTGACTCCTTCACGACTTTTCACATTCTATATATGACTCTTGGACTTCCACTTTATATTACATTTCTCATTTCTCATATATTGAAATTGCATAATCCACAAATGATGTGGAAAATGATGACATGATGTCTTGACAAGACATGACATGACATTAATGACATGGACTATATGATGATATGGAAATGTCAAGCCATTCTTGCTACTACTATCTTTGTGTCTTCTTGAAAGATGGTACATGTTCTTCCTCTTCCTCCTCCATAAGCTTTGAAGATAGGGATTCTCCAATATGATCTTGATCTCCATACATTGTCACAGTTTGGTATCCCTTTGTCTTCTCTTCGTTGATAAGCTTGTCTTTTCAACTACAAAGGTGTATTCTAGCAGGATCTCCTTCTTCATCTCCTTCATCCGTCATGTCATAACATGATATAATACCTGCAACTAATATCGACTCATGACAAGACAAAATTAGTCCAATAAAAATGTAGGTTTTAACCTCGTACAAAAATTACCTGCATACGAATTATAAAAAATAGAAATAAACAATAGCGAGACAATAAAACATAAAACAGATATACACAAAGATTTTCCCCTGGATCCCAAAACCGGGACTACCAGATTGATTTTTCATTATATTCCTTTCAAAGTTATAATACATATATATACATCTCGAAGCATCCATAAACCCTGGATTAGAACATAACCATAGTTGCCTTGACCAAAGCTACAAAATACCATGGTAGAAAACCATCATTCCCAAAACCATGTGCAAAAACCATGCACAAAACTTTAGGTAGGTCCGCTCACCTAATATAGAGTCCAAAAAAAATTCCCCCCCTGTTGCACTCGGTGCAACGAACAAGAGGGGCTCTTGCCTCCCCGTCTGTGGGGTTAGTCATGGAAATAATATAACACACACCCAAAATTCTCCACAGAGGGGGATTACCACCCCCCACTGTTGCACCTAGTGCAATGAACAAGAGGGGCTCTCGCCTCCCCGTCTGTGGGGCTAGTCATGGAAAGAATATAACACACACCAAAATTCTCTCACTTGTTATTTTCTTTCCACGGGGGGCCATAGGAGATATTAGTCATTGGTCCAACCCTGCAATGCCCATTGTTTTTCTACACCAATAAAACTTCTTAGTGCTCACAAACTTTGTCAATTCATTGCAGCATTCTTCAAAGTGTCCATCTTTTTGTCCTCAACCATATCCCTCACAAAGTGATACTGAACATCAATGTTCTTTGTCTTTGAATGATAAGCAGGGTTCTTTTCGAAGAAAATTGCACTTTGGCTATCGCAGTCTATCCTTATAGCTCGTTGTATCAACCCCATACTTGAACACAATCTCTGCAACCAAACTACTTCCTTTCTTACATGAGTGGCTGCCATGTATTCTTCCTCTATAGCTGAAAGTGCCACTACAGGCTGCCTCTTGCTCATCCAACTGACTACACCTCCAAACAGGTTAAATACATACCCACTGGTAGATCTTCTTTGATCCAGATCTCCAGCCCAACTGCATCAAAAAATCCACGAATGTCCAAAACTCTTTCCAATCTCGATCTTCCTTGGTAGCACAAACCATAATCACTAGTGCCATGCAAATACTTGAAAACCCCCTTCATTGTTGTCCAATGCTCCTTCCTTGGTTTTGACATAAACCTGCTCAATACTCCCACTACATGTGCAATGTCTGGTCTAATACAAACCATTGCATACATCAGGGTGCCAAATGCACTTGCATATGGAACACGGGACATGTCCTCTTCCTCTCCTTATGTATTGGGACACTGTTCAACAAATAAATTTACACCTACAGGAATAGGAACCTTCACCAGTTTACTATCTTTCATATTAAACCTCTGCAATATTGTCTCGACATACTTCCTCTCGTTTAACCAGAACTTCCTTTTTTCCCAATCTCATTTAATTTCCTTGCCTAAAATATAGTTTGCAACACCAAGATATTTCATGTCGAATTTGGAGGACAATTGTGTCTTCAATTCCTGGATAATTTCTTTGTTATTTCCAATCAACAAAATATCATCCACATACAAGACCAAATAAATAACACAGTCACCAATTAATTTAAAATACACACAATGATTTTCTTTGCTTCTCATGAAGCCAAGTCCCTGTATACATACATACATACATACATACATACATACATACATACATACATACATACATACATACATACATATATATATATATCAAATTTTTGACACCACATCCCTGATGACTTTTTTAACCAATATAGAGACTTTTTTAACCTACATACTAGTTCTTTCTTTCTTTGTTTCATGTATATCTCTTCTTCCAGATTCCCATGAAGAAATTTTGTCTTCACATCCATTTGTTCTACCTCAAGTTCAAAAGTAGCAATAACAGATAAAATTAATCTAATAGAAGCTACCTTGGAAACAGGAGAAACAATATCACCAAAATCAATTTCCGACACCTGGGAATAACCTTTTTCTACCATCTGATATTTGTATTTCTCCACCTTGCCTTCTGAATTCATCTTCTTCTTAAACACCCATTTTCTTCCAATGGGTTTCCTTCTAGCTGACAACTCCACCAAATCCCAAGACTCATTTTTGTGCAAATATGCCATTTCATCAACCATGGCCTCTTTCCATAGTTTTCCATCCTCTGAATCTACTACTTCCTGACAGTTTTGGGATCATCATCAGTAATAGATAAATAAAAATTTGAACAGAAATCAGTTGGACTATACCTTTCTGGTTGCCTTCTTCTTTCACGAATTGATCTTCTCACAACTATATTTTGTGGTTGTTCCCCTTCTGATTCCTTTTCTACTGTAGAGTATGATTCCTGCTCCTTTATCTCAAAATCTATCTTCTCAAGTTCCTTTGGTAGGACTTCATATTTAATAACATCTTTCATCTCTCTAAACACCACATCACTGTTGTACACAACTTTCCTTGTTTCTGGGTTCCAAAGCTTATAACCTTTTAAACCATCCTTATACCCAATAAAGATGCAGCTTTCAAATTTACTATCCAACTTGGTTTTTTCTCCTTTGGAACATGTACATATGCATCACATCCAAATACCCTCAGATGTGAAAGAGAGGGTTTCTTACCAGTCCATACCTCTTGTGGAGTCTTATCCTCCAACGCTGATGAAGGTGATCTATTGACTAGATAACATGCAGTTTTCATTACCTCTGCCCAGAATTCTTGTCCTAACGTGACACCACTGAGCATGCTTCTTTCCTTTTCCATCAACATCCTGTTCCTTATTTCTGCAACTCCATTTTGTTGAGGTGTGTATGGAGTAGTCTTCTACCATTATATACCACACTTCTTATAGAACTCTTCAAATTCCTTCTTGCAAAACTCTCCACCGTTATCTGTCCTCAACACCTTTATCTTCTTCTCTGTATGGTTTTCCACCAGAGCCTTAAATTCTTTAAACATGTCAACGACTTCAGATTTCTTCCTCGGGAAATATATCCATGTATTTCTTAAGAAGTCATCTATAAATGATACATAGTACAAAAACTTACCCAGTGATGGAACCAACACAGGTCCAAACACATCATTGTGCACAAGCTCTAATATTTGTTTCGCCCTCTTGGCACTAGAGGGAAAACTCACCTGATTTTGCTTCCCATATACAAAATTTTTAAAGAAATCAAAATACAAAAAACAATTAGACATATATTCTACCATAACATTACCATGAATTATTTGAAGGCCATTCTCTCCAATATGTCCAAGCCTTTAATGCCATAGCATAGTCTTTTCTCCAGAGACCACTAGATTTTTTGCTCCACTTTTAGGAACCACAGAACTGTTGCAGCCATCAATAACAGTGCTACCTTGAAGCTTGTACAGAGTTCCAATCTGAACTCCCTGCATCAATACCAGTGATCCCCAAACCAACTTGTAGGTATCTTCCTCAAACACTATTTTTACACCTGCATCATCCAACTTGCTTAAAAAAAATAGATTTTTGGCTAATGTAGGAATATGCAGAACACCCGTGAGTGTTCTATTCCTTCCACCTTGCAACTTCAACTTGAATTTTCCATGACCAATGATTCTAGCCTTCCTTTCATCCCCTAAGAAGACATCACCACCATCATATTGATCATACTCGTAGAACCACTCCATGTGGGGAGTGAAGTGAAAGGATTCACCTGAGTCAATCATCCATGCCTCATGATCTACATGTGTACTTGAAGAAGAAGCCAAGTACACATCCCCACTTTCATCTGAGGTGGTTTTTGCCTCTACAAAATGACCATCATCATATCCATTTCCTTTGTCAGGAGCTTTAGATCTATAGTCCTTTTTGAAGTGCCCTTCCTTTCCTCATTTCCAGGACACCTTTACAGGTTTTCCCAGAGATTTAGATATCCCACGCAAGGATTTATTTTTGTTTTTGTTCTTGGACCATCCTTGTACAGACAAAGCATCACCATTATGGTCCTCCATATTTTTCGTATCATCTCCTTCGACAACAGGGATGATACTCTTTCTTCAAACTGCAAGGCAGTCACATTGCAACCTATTGCAACAACCAAACTATCCCACGAATCTGGTAGGGAACAAAACAAACTGATGCACTTATCTTCATCTGAAATTTTTATATCAATAAATAAAAACTGGCTTACTATAGTATTAATGGCATTCATATGCTCTGTCACCAAATCTCCATCCTTCATCCTTAGATTATACAAATTTTTTCTTAGGAACAATTTATTCACCAGAGACTTAGATTGGTACAAAGTCCCTAACTTGTCCCACAAAGCCTTCACCAAATCTTCCCCTGATACATTCAACATATTGAATTTGAGGATACACAATTGTATTGTTCTCTTTGCCTTCCAATTCAACTTCGCCCAATATTCAACTGACATTGTCATTGGTTTAGTACCCAAATCTACCATGATCCACTGGTCTTTGTCCACCAGCAGATCCTCCATCTCGAGTTTCCACAACTCAAAACTATGACCATTAAATTTCTTGATCTATATCTTTCCACTGCTTGCTATCTTCTTTCACCACAAGAATCGATCCATTAGATCTCACACTGAATAGTGTCTACCACAGGCTCGAGCAAAACCCCTCAGCAGTAAAGGCATCCCCTTGAAGCCAAAACAACAATGATATCAAATGTAGTTTTTAACCCCGTACAAAAATTACCTGCATACGAATTCTAAAAAATAGAAAATAAACAATGGTGAGAGCATAAAACATAAAACAAATATACACAAATATTTTCCCCTGGATCCCAAAACTGAGACTGCCAGATTGATTTTTCATTATATTCCTTTAAATGTTACAATATGGATATATACATGCCGAGGAATCCATAAACCCCAATAAATTAACCTTAGATTAGAACATAACCATGGTTTCCTCAACTGGATCTACAAAAGACCATGGGCAGAAAACCATCATCCCCAAAACCATGTGCGAAAACCACACATAAAACCATAGGTAGGTCTGCCCACCTAATATAGGGTCCAAAAAAAAATTCCCTAGGGCACTGCCCCGGGCCCCATAGAGTGGGGTTACCAACCCTTAAAATCCCCCAACAAGGGGGGATGCTACACCTAACGCAACGAAAAGGACAGCCTAACACCCCCCTTGTGACCCCCTCACGTGTGGGGGTAGTCATGGAAAAATATAACACACACCCAACACTCCATAAGCTTTGAAGATAGGGAGTCTCCAATATGATCTTGATATCCATATGTTGTCACAATTTGGTATCCCTTTGTCTTCTCTTCGTTGATCAGTTTTTCTTTGCAACTACAAAGGTGTATTCTAGCAGAGTCTCCTTCTTCATCTCCTTCATCAGTCTTGTCATAACATGATATAATACATGCATTTGATATCCACTCATGACAAGATGACATTAGTCCAATAAACCCCTAGTATAACATGATTCATGACAACCATTGACTGAGTTGGAACCGGGTGTTGGGCTAAGAGACTAGCTCAAGGATTATGCAATTGTGTAGCTCAAGAGGTCAAGGGCCATGACTAAGCCTTAAGACTGTGCAGTGTGCAGTTCAAGCAGGACAGGGCAAGAAAATTGCGCAGTTGAGAGGCTCAAGGAGGTAGGCTTGAGGCTTCAGGTTTCCCACTTCGTAGTTCTGGAGGTACAAAGGCCTAGGGCTTGCATAATTGCACAATTTAAGCAGTTAGGTTGGAGGCTTGTTGCTTTAAACTGTGCAGTGCGCAAAAGAAGGTGATTGGAAAGCAAGGTTGTGCAGTTTTGGAGATCAAGGCTCAGGACTGGTCACTGAGACTGCATAGTGTGCTGTTTTGGAAGGTAGGAATTACACATTGTGTAGTTCCAAGAGGCAAGGTCTAAGTTTGAGGGCTGATACTATGCATTGCACAGTTCAAGAAGGTTGGGTGAGGTCAAGTTACTTGGGGAGCCACTTTTTTAGATTTGGTTAAGTGTAGGATCAATGAAGTTTAAATGAACAAGGAAAAAACCTGAGAATGATCATACACTTAGAACAATTTATGACACAAAATTTATCACTCATAACACATGAACAACACAATCCCCCCAATGTGACAACAATGCGACAAATTTCCCCAAGTGTGACACTAAAGGTACACTTTGTGATGACATTGACAAAACTTGTGAGACATTGCATGCAACTTTGGGAATGAGTCTAATACATGTATATATGATTAATAAGACTCATTAACACCAAATTTACCTCTTGAAACAAACCATAACTTCACTATGTGATGCACCACACTTCCCATGCCCAAAAGACGAAACTTGTGACAACAATTAGAAAGTGAAAATGGCACTTGAAAAATGTGAATGGCATTGAAAGGAACACATGATAGAATGAAAACGACATTTATTAAAGTGAAGAAAAGAAAAAGAAACAGTCGTGGACATGAAAGTGAAACTTGCGAAGTGAATGTGCACAAAAGAGACAATTGGAAAAACCCATCGAAATAGAAGAACAATCGCAACCAAAAGTGAGAGATTGTTGATGAAAGTGTGCACTAGATGTCGTCATAGGTTGAGCATCACACAAATACTATATTTATGGACTTTTTCTATGCTTGTTCAAGCTTTCACAAAAGAGTGCGCTCATGAACTTGTTGCAGACTGAGCATGTGTGAGCAGGTGACTTTGACACTTACAAAATGAGAAGAAGACTAGAATACTTAACAAAGCGTCGATTGATGATAAAGTGACTATGGAATGAAAGATCACAAGATCCACAATAGGCTCTAAAATTTTGGAGGGTGTTTGTCGCAATGACAAAACTTGGCGACACACTGGTAGAACTCCAGCTTCTTTTCCTTGGTCTAGCTTTATGCACAAGGTCTAGTTTCACAGGAAGTACTGATTCATTGTGCAGATTACTTTGGATTCCCCACTTACCCTATTTATAAGCATATTCCCCTTCATCCCTTTCTTTCTTGAACACATTCATAAGACTAGACTTATCACAATGTTTCAATTAGGGAGAAGGGTAATGTAGTTCACGAGTTTAAGATATTCAGAGTATGAGTTTTCATTTCTGGTGTTGCTCCGCTGCTAGCAGGATTGAACAGTACCTGAAAAGTCACTATAGGAACATAGTAATTGATTCGCTACCATCGAGCCTAGACAGTACCCTGATAGAGTTACTTTCTTCACCTCTCTACGCATGAGGCCTTTATTTTATTTCACCCTTTATTGATCTATTTTAATAGGACTTTTCTTCAGAAATACTATATTTCATGGGGTGGAAAAGGGATCCCAATTTATTGAGAGAATAAGAGGTTTTTTCTTTCGAGAAGAATATAATGTAGGTTTTAACCCCATACATAAATTACCTGCATACAAATTCTAAAAGCAAAAAATAAACAATGGTGAGAGCATAAAACATAAAACATATATACACAAATATTTTCCCTTGGATCCCAAAACCAAGACTACCATATTAATTTTTCATTATATTCCTTTCAGTGTTACAATACATATATATGCATGTTGAAGCATCCATAAACCCGAATCCATTAACCCTAGATTAGAACATTATCATAGTTCCCTTGAATGGATCTACAAAATACCATGGGAAGAAAACCATCATGCCTAAACCATGTGCGAAAACCACGCACAAAGCCATAGGTAGGTCCACCCACCTAATACCCCCCGACAGGGGGAGCTGCCACCCCCCCTGTGACCCCTGCTTTGTGCTTGGTGCAATGAAGGGGGGCCTTGCCGCCCCCCTCTAGTCATGGAAAGAATATAAAACATGCCCAACATTCTCCCATTTATTGTTTTCTTTCCATAAGGGACCACAGGAGAGCTTAGTCATTGGTCCAACCCTGTAACACCCATTTTTTCTCTACACCAAGATAACTTCTCAGTGCTCACAGACTTTGTCAATGCATCTGCAGTATTCTTCAAAGTGTCTACCTTTACCAGCAACACCTTTTTGTCCTCAACCATATCCCTTACAAAGTGATATTGAACATCAATGTCCTTTGTCTTTCAATGATAAGTAGGGTTCTTTGCCAAGAAAAATTCACTTTGGTTATCACAGTCTATCCTTATAGCTCGTTGTAATAACCCCATAATTAAACACAATCTCTATAACCAAACTACTTCCTTGCTTACATGAGTGGCTGTCATGTATTATGCCTCTGTAGTTGAAAGTGTCACTACAGACCGTCTCTTACTCATCCAACTGACTGCACCTCCAAATAGGTTAAACACATACCCACTTGTAGATCTTCTCTTATCCAGATCTCCAGCCCAGTCTGTATCAACAAAGTCGGGGATGTAAAAAATTTGTCCAATCCTATTCTTCCTTGATAGCACAAACCATAATCGTTAGTGCCACACAAATACCTGAAAAACTGCTTCACTAATGGCCAATGCTCCTTCCTTGGTTTTGACATAAACCTGCTCAATACTCCCACTGCATGTTCAATGTCTGGTTTAGTACAGACCATTTCATACATCAAGCTATCGACTGTACTTGCATATGGAACATGGCACATGTCCTCTTCCTCTTCCTTTGTCTTGGGACATTGTTCAATAGATAATTGTACACCTACAAGAATAGGAACCTTCATTGGTTTACTATCCTAAATATTAAACCTCTACAATATTGTCTCGACATACTTCCTCTAGTTTAACTAGAGCTTCCTCTTTGCATGATCTCGTTTAATTTCCAAGCCCGAAATATAGTTTGCAGCACCAATATCTTTCATGTCAAATTTGGAGGACAGTTGGGTCTTCAATTCATAGATAATTTCTTTTTTATTTCCAATCAACAACATATCATCCACACATAAGACCAAATAAATAACATGGTCACCAATTAATTTAAAATACACACAGTGATCTTCTTTTCTTTTGGTGAAGCCAAGTCCCCGTATATACGTATCAAATTTCTGATACCACATCCTTGGTGACTGTTTTAACCCATACAGAGACTTTTTTACTTGCACACCAGTTCTTTCTTACCCCTCACCACAAAGCCTTCAGGTTGCTTCATGTAGATCTCTTCTTCCATATCCCCGTGAAGAAATGTTGTCTTCACATCCATCTGTTCTACCTCAAAATCAAAAGAAACAACAACAGATAAAAGTAATCTAATAGAAGCTACCTTGGCAATAGGAGAAAAAATATCACCAAAATCAATTCCCATCACCTGGGAATAACCTTTTGCTACCAAACGAGCTTTGTATTTCTCCACCTTGCCTTCTGCATTCATCTTCTTCTTAAACACCCATTTGCTGCCAATGGGTTTCCTTCCAACCAGAAACTCCATTAGATCCCAAGCCTCATTTTTGTGCAAATATGCCATTTCATCATCCATGGCCTCTTTCTAGAGTTTTCCATCCTCTAAATCTACTGCTTCCTTGATAGTTCTGGGATCATCATCATTTATAGATAAAGAAAAAATTGAACGGAAAACATATGGACTATAACTTTTTGGTTGCCTTCATTCGTGAACTGATCTTCTCACAACTGGAGTTTGTGGCTCTTCATCTTCTAAATCCTCTTTTGCTATAGATTTTGATTCCTCCTCCTTTAGTTCAAACTCTATCTTCTTAGGTTCCTTTGGTAGGAATTCATGTTTAATAACATCTTTCACCTCTCTAAACACCACATCATGTCTTTACACAACTTTCCTTTTTTTTGGGTTCCAAAGCTTATAACCGTTTAAGCCATCCTTATACCCAATAAAGATGCATCTTTAAAATTTACTATCCAACTTGGTTCTTTTCTCCTTTGGAACATGTACATATGCATCACATCCAAATACTCTCATATGTAAAAGAGAGGGTTTCTTACTAGTCTATACTTCTTGTGGAGTCCTATCCTCCAATGCTGATGAAGGTGATCTCCACCACCTCTGCTCAGAATTCCTGTCCTAACCCGACACCACTGAGCATGCTTCTTGCCTTTTCCATCAATGTCCTACTCATTCTTTTTGCAACTCCGTTTTTATGAGGTGTGTATGGAGTATTCTTTTGTCGTGCTATACCACACTTCTTACAGAACTGTTAAAATTCCTTCTTGCAAAACTCTCCACTGTTATCTATCCTCAACACAATTATCTTCTTCCCTGTCTAGTTTTCCACCAAAGCATTAAATTCTTTAAACTTGTAAAATATTTCAGATTTCTTCCTGAGGAAATATATTCATGTGTTCCTTGAGAAGTCATCTATAAATGATACATAGTACAAAGACTTACCCAATGATGGAACCAACACAGGTCCAAACACATCACTTTGCACAAGCTCTTATATATGTTTCTCCCTCTTAGCACCAGAGGGGAAACTCACCTAATTCTAATTCCCATATACACAATTTTCACAGAAATCAAAATATAGAGAGCAATTTGACATACCTTCTACCATACCATTACCATGAAGTATTCAGGGGCCCTTAACTCCAATATGTCCAAGCCTTTCATGCCATAGCATGGTCTTTTCTCGGGAGACCACTAGATTTTCTGCTCCACTTTCAGGAACCACAAAATTGTTGCACCCATCAATAATAGTGCTACCCTAAATCTTGTACAAAGTTCCCATCCAAACTCCCCACATCAATACCAGTTCTCCTTGAACCATCTTGCAAGTATCTTTCTCGAACACTATTTTTACACCTGCATCATCCAACTTGCTTACAAAAATCATATTTTTGGCCAATGCAGGACTATGCAGAACACCCAAAATTGTTCTAATCCTTCCATCTTGCAACTTCAACTTGAATTTTCATTAACCGACAATTCCAGCCTTCTTGTCATCCCCTAAGAAGACATCACCACCATCATATTTATCATATTCGTAGAACCACTACTTGTGGGGAGTGGAGTGATATGAGGCACTGAGTCAATCAACCATGCCTTGTGATATACATGTGTACTTGAAGAAGAAGCCAAGTACACATCCCCAACTTCATTTGAGGTGGTTTTTTCCTCTGCAGAAGGAGAATCATCAGATCCCTTCCCTTTCTCAAAAGTCTTAGATCTACAATCCTTTTTGAAGTGCCCTTCCTTTTCGCATTTCCAACACACCTTTACAGGTTTTCCTGGATATTTATATCTCCCACTCAAGGATTTATTTTTATTTTTGTTCTAGGACCATCCTCGTACATACAAGGCAACACCATTCTATCCCTTTGTATTTTTCTATCTCATCTCCTTCAACAACAAGGATTATACTATTTCATCAAACTGCAAGGAAATATCATTGCTACCTATTGCAACAACCAGACTATCCCATGAATCTGGTAGAGAACACAATAAACTGATACACTTATCTTCAACTGAAATTTTTATATGAATGGATAAAAATTGGCTTACCACAATATTAAAGGTGTTCAGATGCTCTATCATTGAATCTCCATCCTTCATCCTCAAGTTATACATCTTTTTCCGTAGGAACAATTTATTCACCAAAGACTTAGATTGGTACAAAGTCCCTAACTTGGCCCACAAAGCCTTTACCGAAGTTTCCCCTGATACATTCAACAATATTGAATCTGAGATACACAACCATGTTTTTCTCTTTTCATTTTGATCCAACTTCACCTATTCTTTAACTGAGATTACCATTGGTTTAGTACCCGCATCTACCATGATCCACTGATATTTATCCACCAGCAGATCCTCCATCTTGAGTTTCCACAACTCAAAACTATGACCATTAAATTTCTTGATCTCTATCTTTCCTTTGCTCGCCATCTTCTTTCACCACAAGAATCGATCTCGCAGATCTCCCACTGAACAAGGTTTACCATAGGACTGAGAAAAACCCCTCAGTAGCAAAGGCATCCCCTTGAAGCCAAAACAACTCTGATACAAAATGTAGGTTTTAACCCCGTACAAAAATTACCTGCATATGAATTTTAAAAACAAAAAATAAATAATGGGGAGAGCATAAAACATAAAACAGATATACACAAAGATTTCCCCCTGGATCCCAAAATCGGGACTACCAGATTGATTTTTCATTATATTCCTTTCAATGATACTATACATATATATACATACCAAAGCATCCATAAACCCCAATCCATTAATCCTGGATTAGAACATAGCTATAGTTCCCTTGACCAGATCTACAAAATACCATGGGCAAAAAACCATCATGCCCAAAACCATGCACAAAACCATAGGTAGGTCCACCCACCTAATACTGTCGCCCTCCCTATGACCCCCCCACTGTGCCCAGCGCAACAAAGTGGGGCCTTGCCACCCCCCCTCTAACCCCCTGACTTCACTACTGGGGCTAGTCGTGGAAATAATATAACACACACCCAACATATAAAACCTCTGATATTATTTTTCTCATTAATATTTCCCCTTTTCCTTCTCTACTTTATTGGAACAACATAGAAAACACTGAAAGATAAAGATTCGATCATAGAAACGAGGCTTCTAGAATAGATACGGGTGTCATGGTTTCACAAAAATCTCTCCTTGCGCAAGTATCAAATTTTCCATCAAAACATCATTGACCAAAAGTATGAACCATGATGAAGAAGAAGGACTATGAGGTTAGCCAAATGTTGCAATGTCACAAGGCCCTTTTCTATTTTTCCACTTTGAATTTCAAGTCAAAGGGAACATCCTTCATGCAAAGTCTTATTAATTGAAACACAAAGAAGAGACAAGACACAACAAGGAAACAAAATAAAAAGGGAAAATCAAATGGAGGCTAAACCAAAAACAGGACGCGAGACAAGAGTAAGAAAGCACAAGAAAAACTAAAAAGATTGAGTGTAGGATAAGTGAGCAAGGGGATACTAGTATGCAAATATACCTACTCCTAACCTAACCAGCTAGATGGTCAGGGTCAAGTATAATGAAACTTCCAATGTAGCCACCATAACTGCTCTCGACCTGCATACACAAAGATACAAGCAATTAAAACAAATATAAAACAATTTCCAATAGAAAGATAAAAGCTCGAATAACTTGCACAACAAATTGAAGGTCTTTCCTGTTAGCAGAAAGATATGTCATAGCCACTACTTCTAAAGATCTTGCACTCTTATCTTTTCAATGAAAACCTTAATCAAACAAAGTTCTGAAGCTTCTTGTGAATGTATCTTCATATGTACTGTCCTCCTTAGCAAGCATGAGAAAATATTGAAAATTCTTATTTGCAACGGAGCTTGCCACGTAAGATTGATCCTACCAATTAGTGATTGGATCATGAAATTCGAAACAATCCTCTTGAGAACCTGTTGAAGCCCCGAAAATTGGGTCTACAACAAGGGGGATACCCCACCCGGTTCGGACCTTGGTTAGCAGCTCCTTTTCCGTTTAGTATAGTGGGTCCGACTGGGGATATGGGACCAGTTTCCAAATTTATGTGTGTGTGCGTGTGAAGGATTGATATTTCTCTTTCTAACAGTTTCTAAATGGAATACTTTTATTCTAAATCTAATCTAATAATAAGGAAATTGTATTCTAATAAGCAGAAATATCTAAGTCTACACTAACCCGGGGTGTAATCCTTCCGTTATGCGATCTAAAATGATTTCAAATAACAACTGGTAATAAAGATCATTCAACCGTTATGAGAAAAGAATTCAATAAGGATGAACCACTTCGTATAAAAAGTTAGACGAAATAGTTGTGGAAAACATATCGCATAATAAGCTACTCATACATTAAGAATAAATAAATAGCTATCATTGTACAAAAGTGCCAAATGATAACTCAGGCATTCATGCATCAATATATAAACAACTGAACATGAATATCACTTTAACACAAAGGCAGAAATAGTTAAGAGATAGAAGTAACATTTATAACTAATCCTACTCATGAGCTTCAAGCGATAATGATTTATCTCTTCTTGATCTAACATCCACTGAGAGTACAAAAGTGCAACATCAGTAGCAGATATCAAATGCAAATATCAATAAATCCTGTTCCATTCATTCATCAAAACCTCCTCAGAGGGTACAAAAGTGCATGTTCTGGGGATAAGTTTTTGAAAAATTTCAGGACCCTTCTCTAAATGCATGAGAAGGGTTAAATACTAATAACTAAATCTAAAAATAACTTATTACAAAAATGTAGGATGCAGTTTAAATGACCATCCTAATTTCAGGCAAAAATAAAACAAAATTAAAACTAAAATTGAATCTAAAATTAAAACTACTTCTGTATCTGCTCCTTGAAATCGCACGCATTCAGCATCTGTTTGAGAAGAGTCGGCTGGCCGACTTCCGATTTTAGCTGAACTGAGAAAATAGAATCAGTGAGAGCTGGCACCATCTTCTCGACAGAATTGATGATGTACTTGAGAGTCATCCACTGGCTGTGTGGTTTTACCAAGTACATCCAGTAAGAATCTCAATTCAATTTGATTAACCTTTGGATTTCTTCTGGCTTTTCTTGAGCCTTCTACTTCCAGTCTGTTTGTAGTTGTTGTACTTTAGGTAAATACCCTGGAGTGGTTTCTGCGATCAAATTTTCCCTGTGAAAATTTTCATTTACACAGTCAATAATGTTGTTTGCTGCCGTGGCTGCTCCTTCTGCTGCTTGCTCTGCTTCCCTGATTTGTTCATCCCATTTGTTAAAGAGCATTTCTTTGTGATTTTTGTTGATTATTGGTGGGCCTGCCCTTTTTCCCTCCTCTGTTTCTTTCCAAGCCAAATATTCAGTAACTCATATATCAATTAAATCATAATCACTTCGTAAATCTACAACTTGATTAGTGATTTATCACTTATTTCATAATACAAGTTCCACTGCGATATTTTCTGGCATAATGCTTCCTGTTGTTGCAGTAATTGTTTGTTTAAGGAGATTGACTCTGTGATGAATTCTGTAAGTTTAGGGTTATCCTTGTGCATCTCCTGTATATCCTGTAATTACTTTTCTTTCTCAGCCAAACTATTCTAGTAGCTTATCTGCATTTGTTGGAAGTCCTGCTGTAATCTTTCAAATTGTTTCTGTGCTTCATTGTTAGCGTTAGCTTGCTGGAAATGTTGTTGCATAACTTGTACCTGGTCTTCCTTTTCTTTTAGTAGTTGCTGTACCTCAGATGCTTTATCAATAGTCGCAGAGGCATACGCTCCTGCGATCTGAGATAGTTTGGTGAGATTCTCAGTGGGATCAGTAGTGGGATCTTGCCATAGGACGTCTAATTGTTCTGCATCATGAGAGAGCACATTTTCCAATTTCCTTTTCTTCCTTTATCTTCTCACTACTGATTTGTGCTGTGGGCTATAAAATATATCAAGAGGAGGAATTTCTTCTATCTTGAGCATAAGCTCAGAGGATGGGGTAATAAGAATATGTTCCATATCTGAATGATTACTAATTGTTCTTGTGACTACTTCTTTTGTTGCCTGTGCATTGCTCACAAGTGTCTTTATGGTTTGTCCTTCAAGATTGATCAAGTCATTGAAGGTTTCCCATTATTTATCTAGTTTGGTTCTGACTGACGATGGCTGAACGACGAGAGGGGAAGGATCTATTTACGGGGAGGTAAAAACCTATTGTTGTAGAAGTTCCTTTGACTGGGCAGTATCCTTTACTGACACTTCGCTATTGTCCTGTTCGCTTTCCGATCTTTTAGAATGCTCAGATGTTTCTTTCCCAGACTTGGATTTAGATCCGTTTGTGCCTCAACTTCCACTAAGACTAACACTTGGAGTTGCTTCCCTTACGGGTTCTAGGCATAGTTTTTCCAAAGGAATACTGGCTAACCTTCTTTCCCTATATATTTTGAACTGTTGAAATTCTTCTGGAGAGAATTTCATTTGGGCCGCATGCAGAATTTCTTCAAGTGTGCTTTTTTGTTGAAATATGTCATCAAACATATCATCTTCTCTAGAAAACACCTTTATCTTGACTGCAACAGTGAAATTCTTAGCAATATCATGAGGGTCGAACGGTCTTCTTGAAAATTTGAATAACTGTAAACACGTTATGTTTTTTACTTCTGTGAATGCATGTCCTACATCAAATAGTGAAAAGGCTCCACAGGCTATAGGAAATTGTGGCCAGATAGCCTTCTTTTTGTCTTTCAAATCTTTAGTCAAACCTCCTTCTCCATAGGTTTGATACACAATTTCTCGTGCCATGAGTTTATCAGGGACATACAAAGGTAGGACGTGAGGGGAAGCAAAACTTTTGAATACCCTGACATATGTAAACAATTCCTCCCCAAAACATCTCACGACAGGGAGTATGTCTACTTCTGCTTCAGGAGAGCATCTTGGAGCATCTTTATCAAACAACATTCTGTACAGGGGTAACATGATTCCATGACAAATCTGGTAGAAGTGCGGAGTGAACTTAAAGTCCCACAATTCTTTATGATAGATATGAATGGGTAAGGGGTCTTCAATTGTCCATTTCCAACCAATCACAGGAAACTTAGACACATAACATATCGCATCCATCACATAAGCAGATAGGTAAAAAGGGGGGTAAAATCTCTGAGAAACAATTCTTTTAGACCGGTAATTTACAATGGCTATTACTAGGTTATCAGACAATATTTTAGCCCAATCCACAATAGTGGCATTCGTGGCGACATCCAATAATGGTAGCCATTCAGATGAAAATTTGTTAATGTCTGGCATTCCAAAAAGTCTAGAGAGCATGGCAGCAGCAAAGCAATACGGGGAGGTGAGAGAACCAGTACTATACATACCATGCTTATATTTCTTCAATGGTTCGTCCCTCCTCGACCAGTCTTTAGTGGTTTCTGCCAGGTCTTGATTTTATTTTGCAAATTTCTCCATGAACTGCTTGTTATAAGTTGCCTGTGGCTCTGGTAAATGATACATGAGCTTCAAATCCTGTGCAGTGAATGAGCCAATAAGTCCTTTACCCTGAGTCTTAAACTGTTTATTTCTAATATCAATGCTATCCAATATCCATTTAACCATGTTTGTGTATGGGAGAATTTTGGACCATGCTGCTATCCGATGTAAGAATTAACAAGCTAGCTCTGTGATAGATGCCTCAAAAGAATTATGTGAGCCCGCAGTAGCAGTAACTTCCATTACTCTGGGATTCTCCTCCTCAAGTATATTATACATGCCTTCCCATGTAGCAATACCAACATCTTTGTTACAGGCTGTGTCTGTATACAAGGGCGCCATTTCTTTCTCTTCAGAACTCGGAGCTTTGCTTTTCTTTTCCATAATATCCTGCATATTTCTTTATATCATTCTTTGTTCTTCGTTCTTGTAGTTTACAAGTGAAGTTAGAATAATGATAAGGAAGGGTGATCGGAAAGTTTTAAATGCCGAAGACGCATAAAATATACCACCTTACATGAAATGATTTTTCGATAAGAACGAAACCATATTCCATTAATAACTAGCAATTAACTCATTTATTAGCATTAAAGCACATAACCAGGTGTCGGTTTATGGAAAATACTTTTTTGGACCACGAGCCCGAAAGATCTGCGGTTTTGCGATTTTGCGATTTGCTTCGCAATATCACAGATCACAACATCACAAAGTTGATAGCTCGCAGTATCGCATTATCGCATTGCCGCTCTATCGCGAAATAGCAATATCGCAATATCGCATTATCGCAATATTGCAGGAACATCATATATGATAATCTTCATTAATATGTTTTCTGCGAAATGCGATATGTGTCATTACATATCGGAAATTTAAGGTGTTTTAATGTAAGTTGTATTTGATGTATGTGATGCGATATTTTTTTATTATCGCGTATCGCGATCTCACAATGTTAGAATTTGGCTTGTAAGAAGGTATCCTGTTATCCTTTTGCGATGCGATATTTCCTAAGGAAAGTTACCTTATCATAGAACTTAGATTTTTAGATTTTCAAGAGGATTTCCTAAGCTTATGATGGTAAGTTTTATTCGAAAATGAAATTCAAGCACTAACTTGATTTTTTAAATTTTTAACTAAGGGTCCCCACTTATTTAGTATTAGGAATAACACTAAATAAGAAGGGGGGTTGTTGCTAGCCACAACAATTGGCGATTTACTTGGAAGAACCAGTTATCTCTGCTGCTCTTTTGAATTTTCAAAACTCCCAAAACAGAAAATTTTCCAGAAAATTAAACTTTACTATAGAAAGACTAAGTACATTATGCTTTTACCTATCAATGATATTTCGTTTCTTCTTTTTCCAACTTTGATTATTTACTCCCTCAAGCTAGTCCTTGTATCTACATCAGTTATTACTTGGTTTATAAAGATAAAAATAAAGTATTCTCTGCAAATCAGTTTTAAATATGCTCATTTGTCGTAGGTAGAGCCTCTGCTGCCAGCAAGCGTTTATAGCTTCGACAGGGTTACCTCTTACCTAGCAATGATCCTGTATCCTACTTAGAGAAATTTACAACTTTCAAAGAAAGATACATTTCCACACATTTTGCTTTCATTTTATTTTTTATCCTTAAAGAACAATGTCTTGGTTTGGTAGCCAATTCATGACATAGTCATTCATTGATTTATTAACTTTGCTGAACAAGTTGGCTCGTGATGAGACCCCTTGTCTTTTGATTGCAACAATCTTGAGTCATTGCCCTGTTGTGGTATGCAATATTGGCAAAGTCAGCAAGCTATAATATCTATGATCATGATAAGGTGGCTCGTGATGAGACTTCTTACTCTTTAAGTTAAAGTGTATCTTTGGATTATTCTCTGAACATTGTAGTTTCCTAGGTGGGGAGGAAGTCATTGTTTCCCTAAGATAGCTCTGGACGACAATGATAGAGTTTTTGGAAAGAGCCTTTTCTACAAAGAATCTTTATTTTATTATTGATACCTTTCCTTGGACTAATATAAAACAATTTCTAACTAAAGGTAGCTTTTCATCAAAATTTATACAGTTGAAACTAGTATCATTTCTAGGTCTATAGTCTTTAACTGTATCTTTCAATAGTAATGATCAATTTCTTAGAAGAATTCTATTTATACAAGTGAAAAAACAAAATCTAAAAGAGAATTTGTGTCTTTTTCATGAATCTCAAATGTAACCATCTACAACTGGTTTTATTATGAAAAAGAAAAACAACTAATCTACAAAAATAGAAGAATGATCTTCTATGGAAAATATTTTTTGAGGATCTGACCATTAACAGGTAAAGAATCTCTTTTCCCTGTTAAATCCTGTAACATGAAAGTAGACGGACCTATGACTTCTATGATTTGAAAAGGACCAAGCCACATTCTTTGAAATTTTGTATGTTTCCCTTTTTCCTCATGAGCCTTGTCCCATTTTAAAACTAGATCTCCCATCTAAAAATCTTTTCTGGATATCATGTTTGAATCAAAAGAAGCCTTCACTAATGCTTGGTGATGAGCGTGAGTTATCTTAGCCCATTCTCATTGTTCTTCTAACTTAATTAATTCCAGCTGCCTTAGTTGTAAGGAAGAAGTTGGTGCTTCATCAATATATTGAACCAAGGTTAAAGAGGGAATTGCCAAATGAGTTGGAAGAACCACTTCTTTCCCATAAACTAAATTAAAGGGAGAAGTGCTGATAGAGGCTTTCTGCATTATTCGATCTTCCCATAAAGCATATATTAAAGACTTATGCCAATTTTTATGATTTTGGTCAATGGTTCGCTAATGATTCTGATTAAATTCTTATTTGTAGATTCAGCTAACCCGTTCCCTTATGGGTAATAATTGGTAGAGTATTTAAGCTTGAAACCCCTTTTGAGTGCAAATTCAGCCATTGCATTACCAGAAAAATATGATGCATTATCAAACATTAAAGCGGAAGGCAGCCCAAACCTAATGATTATGAAGTGATCTATGAACTCAATGATTTTTTCAGCATTAGCTGTCTTGAGTGGAACTGCTTCTACCCATTTAGTAAAGTAATTTGTTGTTGTAAGGATATATCTATGCTGTTTAGAAGAGTGAGGAATGATCTCACCTATTATGTCCAATCCCCACTGATCGAAAGGTTGTTCAATGTTAACTGGTTGCAGTGGCAAGGATGGTTTCTTTTGTCTCCCAGCAACGTTTTGACAGACTTAACATTTCCTTACGTAGTTATGTGCGTCTTTGAATAATGTGGGCTAGTAATAGACTGTGCGTAAGATTTTATGAGCAGTAGCGTCTCCAACGCAGTGTCTGCCAGCTGGCCCATCGTGGAGTTCCTACAAGACTTTTTCAGCTTCAGATTTCTCAAGACATCTAAGGAGAACATAGTCATAATTTATTCTAAAAAGAAACATCATTCACGAGTTGATATTTTTTGGCTTTTAACCTTAGAGCTCTTTTCTTGGTATGATCAAGGTTTGAAGGAGCATATCCATTCTTTAAATAATAAATAATATCAGCATATAATGACTCAACATCATTTAGGCTTACCTTGTATACTTGTACCTCTGCAGATGGATTTTCGGACATTAGTGGTGCTTCGACCAACATTTTGCAAAAGCCTTGACCTTTTACAATGCTTGCTGGTTTGATTTCTACGTCATACTCCTGTAAGGCAGTAACCCAATTGGCCCTTTTGTCACCCACATCCTTCTGTACTAGAAGATTTCTTACCGCTGAAAACGGTACTATGATTTTGGTATGTGTTTTGAGTAAAAAAGGTCTGAAATATTTAATTGCTTTGAAAACAGCATAAGCTTGTTTCTCCACATCTGAATAATTCAACTCAGCTCCTTGTAAATTGGAACTGAAAAGAGCAATTAGGGCTTTTGCCTTTTCTTGATTTTCTTGAGTGAGTATCGCAGCATATGATCTATCTGAGGCAAATGTATACAAAATAAAAGGGTCGGAAAAATTTGGAGTTACTAAATATGGAGCATTAATAATTGCTTGTTTGATCAGATTGAATGCCTCATGTTTGTCTTGGCCCCATTTAAAGTTTTCGTTCTTTTTAATCATGGCTTGTAAAGGAGACACAATTCTTGAAGAGTCTGGAACAAGTCTCTTTACAAAGTTAATCTAGCCAAGAAAAGATTGCATGGCTTTCTTGTTGTAAGGTAAGGGTACTGCGGAAATTTCCTTGATTCTGTCAGGATCAATGTGAATTCCAGATTTTGACACTATGAATCTGAGAAGTTTTCCTTCACTTAATGCAAAAAAGGATTTTTTTCGGGTTAAGTGAAATTCCATACCTTAAACAATGTTGGACGATTTGTTTTAAATCTTTGAGATGGTTGTTACGTTTCTTGGAATACACTGTTATATCATCCAAATAGATTACCATTGATTTATTAACTAACCCCTTGAATGCGATGTCCATGGCTCTCTGAAATGTGGCACCCGCGTTAATCAAACCAAATGACATCTTTTGATATGTGCATGTGCCCCATTTAGTTTTGAATGTAGTTTTTAATTGATTATCGGGATGAACCAACACTTGATTATATCCTGAGAATCCATCCAAGGATGACATTAATTCTGAGCCCGCAATTGCCTGTAGTATTTGTTCCATGGGGGGCAAAGGAAAATTATCCTTTTGGCAGGCCTTGTTAATATTTCTAAAGTCAATGCAGATTCTAATATCTCCGTTTTTCTTTCTAACAGGTACCATATTGGAAACCCATTTAGAATGTCTAACGGGAAAAATTATTTTGGCTTTCAATAACTTATTGAGTTCAGTTTTGATCTGGTTTTCTAAATTGGGATGGATCTTTCTCAACTTTTGTTGGACAGGTTTTTCATTATCGATCATTGGAATAGTATGTTGGATGATGGAAGTGTCGTATGTTTTGAGTTCATCGTAATTCCAAGCAAAGACACTTTTGTATTGTCTCAAGAGACGAATATACGCTAATTTTTCTTCAGGGGCTAGGCCAAGGCCTAGGTTGATATTCTGCGGTTTGGCATCAGTTCCTAGATTTACTAATTTATAATTGAAATTTGAGCTTTGGAGTTTTGAATTGGTAGATCTTTTGAATCGATCCTTCAAATCATAAAGGTCTTCTAACTTGACTACTAATTTAGGTATAGCATTGTTAGTACTATCCTGTTGCAATTGTTGTTCATGTTGGTCTTCGTCAATTATTTGATTGGTGTAGGATCCTTCAGATGTGAGAAAACTCACGATATTAGGATCGTCGTTGAAAATCCTCCAATTGGTATTGTTATCAAGAATAGATGGTCTAAAAATTAACTCAATTGAAAATCGATCAGGGCTAAAATCTTCTGAAGGAATGAGCTTGGAAGCTGCGTTGGCTAAGAGGTCTGCGCTAGCATTCTGGAGTCTGGGAATTGATGAAATATTAAATGCTTAAAATTGTTCAGTGAGATCTTGAACTAAAGATTGGTAATGTTTTAAATGACCTGATAAACAATGTATAGTATTACGTACCTGTCTGATTACAATTTCAGAATCTCTGAAAACTTGAAGGTATTTGATGTCTAATCTGATTGCTTTGTACAACCCTTGGACTAAAGCTTCATATTCTGCTGTATTGTTGATGCAATCAAATTCGAGTCTACAAGTTAGCATAGTTTTATCTCCCTCTGGGCTTATTAACATGCATCCTGCTCCTGCTCCTTCATTAGACTTAGAACCATCAAAAAATAACTTCCAAAACAAATATTTATTTACAGGACTATCTATAAAATTAATGCATTTAGAACTATCTGTTTGAGAGAAATTTTCTACTTGAGATAAAACAGAATGTTCTAAGTAAGGTGAAGTATGAGCATTAAAATTTCCTAGGAAAGAATCTACTGAATAGTTGCCAATGATGTTAGAATTATATGCTACTGGTTCATTTTCTCCCTCTAGCTCTGTTACTATGTATTTCTGATGTCTTTCCCGCTCAACTTTTATCTGATTTGGTTTACCATTATAAGGGAGCCACACATGCGACCAGTCAGTTGCAAAGTATCCATGAAGTTTTTCTGACCAATCTCTGCTAAGAATTAAGCCATAAAATTCTAGAATATCAGCAACTAAAATGTCGATAACTTGACATACCTTTGGGTCGGATGACAGCCTTATGGTAACCTGATTTAATTCGCCAATCACTTCGACTTGCGATCGATCTAGCTGAACTATGCGCACAACGGATTTCTATGGTTGAACGTTCAATTTTGCACATATTGATCTTGGTAAAATATTTGATGAAGCTCCAGAATCCACTAAGCAATTATGCACGTTTTTATTAAAAATTTCATAAGGAGAAATGGGGGAGCATGAGATCTCGATCTTCCTTCAATTAATGCGTTATTGTTTGGATCAATTTTATTAATCGCATTAGTTGGAGGTCTTCCCATGTCATGGGAAGCTTGAGAGATTACAGTGGTTGTTAAAGGTGCAACTGGTATAGCATGTAATTCTTTCAAAAGTACCTTTTGCTAGTGTTTTAACTTGCTCAATTCAAAAAAAGTAATATTGGTCCTAGTCTTTTTCATGTCTTCTATGATATTATACTCCATTTCATCTGAAATGATTAGCATTTTAGATGGAGTTGATGTGTCTGTTTGTACTGGGCTGGTTTGAGTCGCTTTAGGTGATGCTTTCTTGCTGCAACTTTATCCTCGGTCATCGAGCTTGCGCTCTTTGGCTTAGGTGTAGGTTGAGGAGGATCAAGTTGATTTCTGCTGCGAGTACTAACCAGGAATGCCTCTTGATCCTCTTCATTTTGGAGGATGAAATCCCACATGCCTTGTAACTCTACAACTTTTTCTTCATCGATATGTTCTTCAGTAGCGATTTCCTCCTCTTCTTCTTCTTCTGATTCAGCACTTGTAATAGCATTAGGGGGTTTGGAATCAGTTGAAGGATTTCTTTTAAAAGGCATGTATGGCTTTTTAGAAGAAGTTTCTGCCACTTGTTTCTTAATGTCGACCATCTTGTTAGACATGGTCTTCAAAACTTTTTGTAATCCTTCTAAATCGAATGGATCTTTCGATTTTTTTTTCTTGGGATCTTCTTTGAAAGAAACCTTCTTATATTTTCGTTCTTCTATCACGTTTTTCTTTTCTAGGGTCATAATATGTTTCTCTACTGCTATTGCTTCTTTCATATTTTCAACTAAGGTTGTTTTGTTAACCCTATCAACAAAGATTGCTATGTTTGATGGTAAAGCAGTGATGTACCATTCACTTCGCACTTCTTCGCTAGGCTGGGAAGCAATAGGAATTTTGTTTAAGATTTTATTGAAAGGTAAATTGAAATCTTTGATAGGTTCTCTTGACTCATCTTTAAGGTTAGACAAGTCGTTGATCAGTGTCACCATATACCTGTCATCATTGAACTTGGTTAGGAATTGTTCTTGGAAGATGTCCCAACTAGTAATAGATTCAGATGGTAATGAGAAATACCATGATCCGGCTGTTCCTTTCAGAGTATAAGGAAAAATTCGAAAAAAAGCGTCTTTTTTGGTAACTCCATTGAGATTTATGGATAGAATAAAGTTATTTATATGTTCTTCCACTAGCATGCCTGCCTTAGGATTAAACTTAGGCAGCCATTTTTCAGGATGGGCCAGTAGCTGACTCAAGGGTGCAGGCATTAAGACTGCCCCTGGGTTATTCCATGGAGATTGGGCCATCACTGAACTACTAACAGAGGAAAGTGCAGAAGATGATCCCTACGGTTGAGAAGATGAGGATATTACGACTCCAGATGGTTGAGAAGGAGTTGTGGAAGTTCTAGTGGGCTGATGGAAAATGATCTGAAGTGGAGGAGTGGATGGTTGACTTCACAGTGAAGAGGTTGAGATGGATGATGATGATGAAAGAGTCTTGCTATCAGACCCTTTAGGAGACTTCCTTGATCTTTTCCTTGTAGCTAGAGGTAAATCGGTTGGATGAACACCAAACTTTTCGCTCTTTAATCTGGTAAGAGGATGAGTAGGGTTATATTGTGAAGTCACGCTGCCTTGAGATTTATCAGATTTCTGAGGAGATATAGAAAATCGCTGAAGTTTGTGAATCAAATATTCAACTTTAGGAGGTTCAATAGTAGATTGTTCTGAAATGTCAGGGTTTATAGTAGCGGCTGTTGTTCCAGCGACTTCTGACTCTGGATTTAAAGATTCTAAATGAAATGGAGAATTTGGGGGAGATGGTGAGGGCGATTTACTCTCAGAATGGTATTTAGATTTAGATTTGCTTGCCATTCACATTTCGGGGCCCTCCTTCTAGCGCCAAATATGTTGAAGCCCCGAAAATCGGGTCTACAACAAGGGGGATAACCACCCGGTCCGGACCTTGGTTAGCAGCTCCTTTTTCGTTTAGTATAGTGGGTCTGACTAGGGATATGGGACCAGTTTCCCAATTTATGTGTGTGTGTGCATGTGAAGGATTGATATTTCTCTTTCTAACAGTTTTTAAATGGAATACTTTTATTCTAACTCTAATCTAATAATAAGGAAATTGTATTCTAATAAGAAGAAATATCTAAGTCTACACTAACCCGGGGTGTAATCCTTCCGTTATGCGATCTAAAATGATTTCAAATAACAACTGGTAATAAAGATCATTCAACTGTTATGAGAAAAGAATTCAATAAGGATGAACCACTTCGTATAAAAAGTTAGACGAAACAGTTGTGGAAAACATATCGCATAATAAGCTACTCATACATTAAGCATAAATAAATAGCTATCACCGTACAAAAGTGCCAAATGATAACTTAGGCATTCATGCATCAATATATAAACAACTGAACATGAATATCACTTTAACACAAAGGCAGAAATAGTTAAGAGATAGAAGTACCGTTTATAACTAGTCCTACTCATGAGCTTTAAGCGATAATGATTTATCTCTTCTTGATCTAACATCCACTGAGAGTACAAAAGTGCAAAATCAGTAGCAGATATCAAATGAAAATATCAATAAATCATGTTCCATTCATTCATCAAAACCTACTCAGAGGGTACAAAAGTGCATGTTCTGGGGATAAGTTTTTGACAAATTTCAGGACCCTTCTCTAAATGCATGAGAAGGGTTTAAATACTAATAACTAAATCTAAGAATAACTTATTACAAAAATGTAGGATGCGGTTTAAATGACCATCCTCATTTCAAGCAAAAATAAAACAAAATTAAAACTAAAATTGAATCTAAAATTAAAACTACTTATGTATCTGCTCCTTGAAATCGCATGCATTCAGCATCTGTTTGAGAAGAGTCGGCTGGCCAACTTCTGATTTTAGTTGAGCTGAGAAAACATAATCGATGAGAGATGGTACCATCTTCTCGGCAGAATTGATGATGCACTTGAGAGTCATCCACTAGCTGTGTGGTTTTACCAAGTACATCTAGTAAGAATCCCAATTCAACTTGGTTAACCTTTGGATTGCTTCTACCTTTTCTTGAGCCTTCTGCTTCTAGTCTATTTGTAGTTGTTGTACTTTAGGTAGATACCCTGGAGTGGTTTCTACGATCAAATTTTCCTTGTGCAAATTTTCATTTACACAGTCAATAATGTTGTTTGCTGTCGTGGCTGCTCCTTCTACTGCTTGCTCTGCTTCCCTGATTTGTTCGTCCCATTTGTTAAAGAACATTTCTTTGTGATTTTCGTTGATCATTGGTGCGCCTGCTCTTTTTCCATCCTCTGTTTCTTGCCAAGCCAAATATTCAGTAACTCGTTTATCAATTAAATCATAATCACTTCGTAAATCTACAACTTGATTAGTGATTTTATCACTTATTTCACAATACGAGTTCCACTGTGATATTTTCTGGCACAATGCTTCCTGTTGTTGCAGTAATTGTTCGTTCAAGGAAATTGACTCTGTGATGAATTCTGTAAGTTTAGGGTTATCCTTGTGCATCTCCTGTATATCCTGTAACTGCTTTTCTTTCTCAGCCAAACTATTCTGGTAGCCTATCTGCATTTGTTGGAAGTCCTGCTGTAATCTTTCAAGTTGTTTTTGTGCTTCATTGTTAGCATTAGCTTGTTGCAACTGTTGTTGCAAAACTTGTACCTGGTCTTCCTTTTCTTTTAGTAGTTGTTGTACCTTGGATGCTTTATCAATAGTCGCAGAGGCATATTCTCCTATGATCTGAGATAGTTTGGTGAGATTCTTAGTGGGATCGGTAGTGGGATCTTGCCATAGGACGTCTAATTGTTCTACGTCATGAGAGAGCACGTTTTCCAATTTCCTTTTCTTCCTTTGTCTTCTCACTACTGCTTTGTGATGTGGGCTATAAAATATATCAAGAGGAGGAATTTCTTCTATCTTGAGCATATCTGAAACATTACTAATTGTTCAAGATTGATCAAGTCATTGAAGGTTTCCCATTCTTTATCTAGTTCGGTTCTGATTGACGATGACTGAACAAAGAGAGGGGGAGGATCTATTTGCGGGGAGGTAAAAACCTATTGCTGTAGAAGTTCCTTTGACTAGGCAGTATCCTTTACTGACCCTTCGCTCTTGTCCTGTTCGCTTTTGGATCTTTTAGAATGCTCAGATGTTTCTTTCCCAGACTTGGATTTAGATCCATTTGTGCCTGAACTTCCACTAAGACTAACACTTGGAGTTGGTTCCCTTATGGGTTCTAGGCGTATTTTTTCCAAAGGAATACTGGCTAACCTTATTTCCCTGTATATTTTGAATTGTTGAAATTCTTCTGGAGAGAATTTCATTTGGGCCGCATGCAGAATTTCTTCGAGTGTGCTTTTCTGTTGAAATATGTCATCGAATAGATCATCTTCTCTAGAAAACACCTTTATCTTGACTGCAGTAGTGAAATTCTTAGCAATATCATGAGGGTCGAACGGTCTTCATGAAAATTTGAATAACTGTAAACACGTTATGCTTTTTACTTCTGTAAATGCATGGCCTACATCAAATAGTGAAAAGGCCCCACAGGCTACAGGAAATTGTGGCCAGATAGCCTTCTTTTTTCCTTTCAAATCTTTAGTCAAACCTCCTTCTCCACAGGTTTGATACGCAACTTCTCGTGCCATGAGTTTATCAGGGACATACAAATGTAGGACGTGAGGGGAAGCAGAACTTATGAATACCCTGACATATGTAAACAATTCCTCCCCAAACCATCTCACGACAGGGAGTATGTCTACTTCTGCTTCAGGAGAGCATCTTGGAACATCTTTATCAAACAACATTCTGTATAGGGACATCATGATTTCATGACAAATCTGGTAGAAGTGCGGAGCGAACTTAGAGTCCCACAATTATTTATGATAGATATGAATGGGTAAGGGGTCTTCAGTTGTCCATTTCCAACCCATCACATGAAACTTAGACACATAACATATCGCATCCATCACATAAGCAGATAGGTAAAAAGGGGGGTAAATTCTATGAGAAATAGTTCTTTTAGACCAGTAATTTACAATGGTTGTGACTAGGTTATCAGACAATATTTTAGCCCAATTCACAATAGTGGCATTCGTGGCGGCATCCAATAATGGTAGCCATTCAAATGAAAATTTGTTAATGTTTGGCATTCCAAAATGTCTAGAGAGCATGGCAGCAACAAAGCAATATGGGGAGGTGAGAGAACCAGTACTATACATACCATGTTTATCTTTCTTCAGCGGTTCGTCCCTCCTCGACTAGTCTTTAGTGGTTTCTGCTAGGTCTTGATTTTCTTTTGCAAATTTCTCCATGAACTTCTTGTTATAAGTTGCCTGTGGCTCTGGTAAATAATACATGAGCTTCAAATCCTGTGCAGTGAATGAGCCAATAAGTCCTTGACCCTGAGTCTTAAACTGTCTATTCTGATATCAACGTTGTCCAATATCCATTTAACCATGTCCGTGTATGGGAGAATTTTGGGCCTTGCTACTATCCGGTGTAAGAATGAACAATCTAGCTCTGTGATAGATGCCTTAGAAGAACTATGTGAGCCCGCAGTAGCAGTAACTTCCATTGCTCTAGGATTCTCCTCCTAAAGTAGATTATACATGCCTTCCCATGTAGCAATACTAGGATCTCTGTTACAGGCTGTGTCTGTATACAAGGGTGCCATTTCTTTCTCTTCAGAACTCGGAGCTTTGCTTTTCTTTCCCATAATATCCTGCGTATTGCTTTGTATCGTTCTCTGTTCTTCGTTCCTGCAGTTTACAAGTGAAGTGAGAATAATGATAAGGAAGGGTGATGGGAAAGTTTTAAATGCCGAAGATGCATAAAATATACCACCTTACGTGAAATGATTTTTCGATAAGCACGAAACCATATTCCATTAATAACTGGCAACTAACTCATTTATTAGCATTAAAGCGCATAAACAGGTGTCAGTTTATGGAAAATGCTTTTTTGAACCACGAGCCTGAAAGATCTGCGATGAAGAAATTTTGCGATTTGCTTCGCAATATCACAGATCGCAACATCGCAAAGTTGATAGCTTACAATATCGCGTTATCGCATTGCCGCTCTATCTCGAAATCACAATATCACAATATCGCAATATCGCATTATCACAATATCACAGGAACGTCATATATGACAATCTTCGTTAATCTGTTTTCTGCGAAATGCAATTTGCGATATGTGTCATCGCATATCGGAAATTTAAGGTGTTTCAATGTAAGTTGTATTTGATGTATGCGATGTGATATTTTTTTATTATCGCATATCGTGATCTCGCAATGTTAGAATTCGGCTTGTAAGGAGGTACCCTGTTATCCTTTTGTGATGCGATATTTCCTAAGGAAAGATTTTTGTCTTACCTTATCATAGAACTTAGATTTTTAGATTTTCAAGGGGATTTCCTAAGCTTATGATGGTAAGTTTTATTTGAAAAGGAAATTCAAGCACTAACTTGATTTTTTAAATTTTTAACTAAGGGTCCCCACTTATTTAGTATTAGGAATAACACTAAATAAGAAGGGGGGTTGTTGCTGGCCACAACAAAACCATAATATCCTTGAAAAGATGAATTTTCAATTTAAGTTATGGGATCAGAATGAGAATCTTGTGAGGGAAAATGAATTTGTTCATGTTCAAGGGCTTGCCAAGATAGTGAGGGCCTAACATAACCATCAGCGAGGATTGAAGTGCCTCAACTACTTGACAAGTATCCAAATAGGGAAAAGATCATCCATAAAGATCAAAGGATGTAGGATAACTGTCATTAGATATGCTAGTGAGAAAATGATAAGTTGAATGACAGTGATCAGGATCAGAATTATGATCAAAAGGACTGATTAAAGCATAAGATTCTTGATTATAAGACAATAAGGATAGGCTAGTATGAATATTTTTTCAAATGATCTGAATAATAAAGTCATCTTCCTCATGTGATGAATGTAAAAAACCATTTCCTTATAACTGGTTAAACACTGAACTAGTATCATAATCGTTAAAAGAAGTGAAAAGGAATGCCAATCTAGAAAACACATGTAGAAATTCCTTGTAGATTCAGACTACTAATTGTAATATTCTAAAATAATTGAGTTGAATCCACTCTACTCATCAGTGGAAACAATAAATGAGCGATGAAATCATGAAGCATACAAGAGAAAAAATTCAATCACACATAACATAATGATTTCCTGGGGAAATCCACAGCTAAAAACCCTTGCTATCTATATATTGCATTAGTCAGAAAATATGAGAAGATTACAATGCTTTGCTCAAGCCCACTACAATCTCGATTTGTCTCACTACTTCCTAGACAAGCCTAGACCAATACTTAGCCAATTTCTCTCTTTCCCAAGTTTCTATTTCCTTGCATTGTTCCTCAAGGAATTAGCCCCTATTTAATTGGGAAATTCCTCAATTATGAATTGCACAATCCTCAAAGGCATTCCTCTAACTGCATGCACCATCCGTTTAATTTGGATGATTTTACAATTGATAGTTCACTGTCTCTGAACTCCAATCTCAACAGGGTCTTTCTCTAATATGACATGCATGAGTTAATTATGAGTGAATGTTCATTTTACTAGTTGATCACTACATGCAACACCACACTGCATTTCAGGTAGCACCCCACTAGATTGTAGGTAACACCACATTAATAGAGCCCCCACTAATTCATCCATCAGTTGGAACTAGTTTAACTGACTTAACTCAATTACACTAAATTAATTAATTACAACTCAAAATAAACTCAGCTAGTGCTCCTAATTGTAGGATACACTCTACATTACTCTAGTTATATGCTCAACTCGAATTAAATGAGCCAAATAAGTCAAATTAACTAAGTTAACTATTACAAGTTGTCATGAGATGTGGAATTACAATTTTACTACCAATTTAATTCAGGGACAAAATTAAATTAGAATTTTCTTGTTGCATTTTCAATGCTCCCTCTCAACAAGAAAGGGATTATCTGCTACCCTGATCCTGCCTCTATGAAACTTGAATTTTCATCTTGACAATACATTTGTCAAAATATTTGCATCCTATTCCTTTGTATGAATGTACTCCAACAACATGATTCTCCTCTACACACAATCTCATAGATGGTGATACCAGATGTTGATATGCTTAGACGAATCATGAAAAACTAGATTCTCAGAGAGTTTGATACAACTCTGATTGTCACAGTAAATCACTATAGGGTTCATCTACTGACCAAATAACCCAATAAGGATCTTCCTCATCCAGATAACCTCACAAGTTGCTTGACTAGCAGCCATGTACTATGCTTCTACTAAACTGAGTGCAACTAATCTCTGCTTCTTATTGTACCAAGAAACTGTTGCTAACCCAATACTAAATATTCCCCCTGATGTCCTCTTCCTGTCAGATGGACTCCCAGCCCAACATGCATTTGTGAAGCCTTGAAGCTTTACTCCTTCTGTTTTTATGTACCAAAGAACAAACTAAGTGGTTCCTCTGAGGCATCTCAACACATGTTTAGCTGCCTTCCAATAGAGTTTGGTTGGCTTAACCATTACTTGACTAAGTTGGTTAACTTCAAAACATATGCGCGGTCGTGTGTTCACCAAATACATAAGTGAACCCACAAGTTATCTGTAAATAGTAGCCTCCACTACTTCACCTGGAGTAGCATATTCGTTCCTCCAATTTCCTGCTAGAGGAGTCTCCATGGATTTACTGCTCTCCAAGTGGCGCTTCTTCATTATCTTGTTGGCATACTTTCCCTTAGAGACAAACAGTTCCCCATCTCCTTTCCATACTTCCATACCAAGGAAATAATGCATGAGCCCCAGGTCCTTCATCTTGAATTCTCTTGCAATATCCTCTTTACAATATTTTATCAGCTTCTCATCACTTGTTAGAATAAAATCATCAACATATAATACTATAATCAACAATTTACCTTCAACCACAGTATGGTAAAGGTTTGCATCTGCTTCGCTTTTAGTGAATCCCAACCCGGTGAAATAGTTGTCAATCCTGTTGTACCAAGCACGCGGTGCTAGTTTCTATCCATACAAAGCTTGCTTGAGTCTACACACATGAAAATATCTGTTGAAGGCCTCAAATATTTCTGGCTGCTCAATATACACCTCTTCCTCAATCATTCCACTGAGGAATGTTGTCTTGAAATCCATCTGACATATCTTCCATCCCATCTGCATTGAAAGTGCTAGAATATATCTTATTGAAGAGTACCTTGCTACTGGAGAAAAGGTATCCTTGTAATCAATTCCCTCCACCTGAGAGAACCCTTTGGCCAAAAAAATGGCCTTGTGTTTCTCCACACTTCCATCTACTGCTTTCTTTACCTTGTGAATCCATCTATAACTCACCATTGACTTATCTGTTGGTCTTGGGATCACTTCCCAAATAGCGTTTCTGATAATGGAGTCATACTCCTCAAACATGGAATCAACCCATACTGGTTGCTTCATTTCTTCCTCGAATGAGGATGGCTCAACCTCTACACTCTTGCTCATCAGAGCCATGTATCCAGTGTATTAATCTGGTGACCTCCTCTGCCTACGTTGTGATGTGGGTGCTCCCACATTCTCTCTAGCATCATGCATCAATCTACTAACATCTCTGGTGTGCTTCCTTCCACATATGGAAGTCTATGCATGAATGGGTTCTTCCACTCTCTACTTCTCTGCATGTGGCTGCTCCATGTCATCTTGAGGTTCCTTCGTTGGAGATGAAATCTCCTCATCTGCATGTAATTGAAGATCCCTCTCAAGGGAACATCTCATGGCCTTCCCTTTATCAAACTTCAAATCTCTACAAACCAATGTCATCTTGTTGGATGGCATGTACAGCCAATAGTTTTGAGGTGTATCAGTGTACCCCAAAAATATGCCCAACTTAGTTGTTGGCTCTAGATTCTTTTGTGTATCTTTGGTAACATGATAGTAAACTAATGAACCAAATATCTTGAAGTATGCCACATGTGGTTTCTTACCTGAAAAAGATTCTTCTGGTGTACTCATCCTGAGAATTTGATGAGGACTTATGTTCTGCACATAAACATTTGTGTTTCATGCTTCATCCCACAAGTGCAACGATAGGCCCTGATCATGTAACATCACCCATGCGGCTCCCATAATACTTTTGTTCTTCCTTCTATCCACCCCATTATGTTGTGGGTTATGGGGGGCTATTAACTACCATTGAATGCCTTCTGATGCATATCAATTCTTGAATTCATTCGACACATATTATCCGTTGTCATCACTTTTGAGAGCTTTAACTTTCCTGCCAGTATCTTTCTCGACAAGTTCTTTAAATTCACAAAAATTAGTGAACATCTAATCTTTCTTCTGCATGAAGAAAATCCAACATTTACAAGAAAAATCATCAACAAATATTACATAATACCCATGCTTGGTCGTGGAGGCTATTGAGAACAGTCCACACACATATGAGTGAACTCTATCAAGGATCATTTGCACTCAACTATATTTATCATGAAAGGAAGCTTTGGTGTACTTCCCTAATGTACACTAGGGAAAATTTTAAGGATGGAAGTTTAACAACCTTGGAAAATCTTACTAGTCCCTAATATCGAAATCTTAAAATGTTTGATGATAATTTTGTAAAAATGTTTAGATTTCTATTTATTTTATATTAGACAATATACAATATTGAAGTTTTTTAAGGTAAAATAATTTTGTACTATAAAATTTGGGCGAATTCATTTTTAGAAAAATGGAAATTAGCGAATTAATTTTTTTTGGAAAAAACATGAAATATTAGCCCACCTACAAATATTAGCCCCTAAAAGTTTCCATGATGTACACCCTTTGCATGTGTCTTTCTTCTCTAGTGTACCTTAGGAGGTCTTTTATAAAATTTCTGCATTATCTTCGAAGCTCCATTGTGCAAGTGACCCAATCTTCTATGCTACAACTCACCAATGTATCGACTCTGCATCTTCTCTTCTTTTGTGCACAAAGCAACACAGTGTTCTACATCTAATTTGTAGAGTTTCTTCACCTGAACCATGATTTGATTCACTTGTCCTGAGGCTATGTGACGAAGGAAAGCCTTTCCCTTGCTAAAAATCACATTGTAGCCACGGTACTCCAACATGGCAACTGAAACCAGATTCTTATTCAAACCTGGAACATACATGACATATTTTAATGTGAGAGGAGAACCAGACTCCCTTTGAAAGGTAACAACACCTATGTCGGTTGCATTATACTTCCCATCATCTCCCATTTTGATATGCATATGGAGGTCCTTCTCCTCTAAGTCACTAAAGAACTCTTTGTTGTCAATCATATGGAATGAGGCTCCACTATATAGGTACCACACACTACCCATCACTGATGTCACCATGCAAGCAATGAGGGTGAAATCCAGCTCGAATTGTGAAGGAAGAGCTTCACTTTCCACTCCTCTTGAGGGATTCTTGTTGGCCTACTTGTGCGGACACTTTGTGGCATAGTGTCCAATCTCGTGACAATGAAAACATTTAATCTCTGTCATGTCCTTATTCTTGTGGCCCTGACTAGAATCTGATTTGGAATGGAATGAATTCCCATTCCCTTTCTTCATCTTTCTATCTAAGGCATTGTTCTCATCATTATCATGCTTGGATGAGCATCAATCTCTAGTGTTACATTGAATCTCTTCTTACACCAAGACGTACCACAAACGCTCCCACTCTGGTAAGTTCTCCCTCACATTAACTGAGTCCTGGTAACTGTGCTAGCTCTTGGGAAGGTCTATAAGTGCTAGGTTCACCAGATCATCTTCAAAAACTATAACTCTGACACTTCTAAGCTCATCCAAACATTGGGTGAACTTGGTCAAGTAATTTTCTATTGTGTCGCCCTTCTCCATCTTGATTTTCTAAGCTTGTCCTTCAGTGCCAGCTTCCGATGGTCATTGTTGTTTTGAAATAGGTATGTCAAGGCCTTCCACATCGCATATCGATTCTCCTTACCATGGAGGTTTGAGACAATATGATCTCTAACTCCTTCTAGGATAATCCTTCTCACCTTTTCCACACATTTTCTCCACTTTGCCAGATCTCTAGCATCAGTTGTTGGAGGCTTAGGAATATCTTTGACTATGAATTCCTTAAGCCCATTATCTTCCAACACTGCCTCCATTATGTCCTTCCAAGAAATATAGTTTGAACTACCCTCAAGGGCATATTTGAGCCTCAATCCATAGAACCACATCTTGCTAGCTTTAAAGTATGATACTGTAAATTCGATGTAGTATATATCTACTGAGGTACACAATTTACCATATTATGATGGCTTAGAAGATGTAAATTTTTTTCTTGATAAATTTGAAAGGGATGTAGTGGAGGAGGATTTGTTTCAGGCATTGGACATTGCGCTGAGAGCTACACCTGCCAGATGGTGGGGTACACATAAACACATTTTTGCAGACTGGAAGGGGTATCGAAGGATGATGAAGCTGCAGTTTGGATATGCTAATACCCACATTGCTAAAAAATATACAGGGATGGATGATCCACATGAGAATTTGGCTCATTGGACGAAAGCATGGGGAGAGGAACCATAGCTGAAATGGGTACACATATTCTGCCACACTTTGGATACTATTCCGATGAACTAGTATTTAGAAACAAAGTTATGACACAGAACCATAGAGTGGGACGTTCTGAAGGAAGATTTCTGTTAACATTCAATTTTGAGGATGAATTTGAGTGTATTGAAGAAGCGTTATAGGAAATCAAGGTTGTGATATTCAGAATGCATATAGAGCCTATCACATGGGTGCAACCAGACTGGAGTATGTAGTTGTGCCATGCTCTGGAATGATACAATGTTACTATAGAAGAAGGTGAGGAAGACCCCAGGAATATCAGTATCCCTGAGTTAGAGGGAAAACATGAAGTCGTTGGGCCTAAGGTAGAAGTTCCTGAAATCTCAAAATCATTGAAAACCAAGCAAGTGAATATTGGGTTGGACGCTCAGTAGAAGTTCACAAATATAGGTGATTACTAGCATGAGGACATAGTTGACAAAGTCACGAAGTTATTACGGGAATATCAGGACTTATTTCCGAAAAATTTCTCTGATCTAAATGGGATAGTAGGTGATCTGGGTGTTACGAAGATAAATCTGAATATAGATGCGAATCCGGTGAAGTAGCGCCCATACCGGTTAAATCCTAAATACAAAGAAAAAGTGCGCGAAGAACTGGATAATATGCTTGCAATAGGGATTATTAAGCCTATAGAAGATCAGATTGGGTTAGTCCTATGGTAGTTCAAGAAAAGAAGACAAAGGGAAAAACTAGAATCTATGTAGATCTAAGGAAGTTGAATGATGCTTGTGTACATGATCCATTCCCTGCGCCGTTCACAGATGAAGTCTTGGAAAACGTAGGAGGTCAAGAAGCCTACTCTTCTACAAATTGGTTCTCAGGGTATCACCAGATCAAGATCATGCCAGAAGATTGGATTCAGACTACCTTCTCTATAGAATGGGGCTCTTTTCAGTATAGAGTTATGCCCTTTTGACTCATGAATTCCCTTGCAATCTTTTCTAGGGTGGTAGTTGCAACCTTTAAAGAATGTATTCATAAGTTTTTGGAGGTTTAATTTGATGATTGGATGGTGTTTGGGTTAGTTAAAAAGCATGTTTCAAGTCTTCTCCTAATGTTGGATACTTGTAGGAAGTATCAGGTATCCCTTAATCTGAAGAAGTGCATATTTTGCATAACATATGGGATACTTTTGGGCCACATTATTTGTAAGCAGGGGTTGGTAGTGGACCCTGCCAAAATTGCAGTAATTATCAATCTGGAGCCTCCGAGGAATGTAAAGAAGTTGCGTGTGACATTAGGCCATACATGATATTATAGGAAGTTCATCAAGGCATATAGACAGATCATTACGCCCATGGAAAAATTATTGAAGAAGGATGCGACGTTTTGCTAGGATGATGATTGCTAGAAAAGCTTAGATGTGTTGAAGGAAAAAATGGTTACAACACATATTCTATTGTTCCCTAATTGGAAGAAATAATTCCATGTACATGTAGATGAGTCCTGCATAACATTAGGTGCAGTGTTAACCCAACCAGGCATAGGAGATATTGACCATCCGATTACATTTGCGAGCAGAAAGTTGTCTAAGGCAGAGAAGAATTATTCAACCATGGAGCACGAAGGATTGGAGATGGTATATGTGCTCCAAAAGTTCAGACATTATTTATTGGGTGCACACTTCAAAATGTACATCAAACATTCCTCTTTGAAGTACCTGGTCAAGAAGCATGTGTTGTGGGGGGGGGGGAGGATTTGTATGTGGTTACTGCTATTTCAGGAGTATGACTTTGAGGTAGTTGTGAAGCCAAGAAGATTAAATGTTGGACCGGATCACCTTTCACGGATTGAGAATGGCGAAGAACCTACAAGTCTTGATTAAGGCTTGCCTAATGTGCAACTCTTTGTTGTGTGCGTTGCAGATGAACATTTTGCAGACATGATCTAATTCTTGTCTACAGGTACAACTCCTAAAGGGTATAGGATGTAGAAGAAGATAGAATTGGTGGTCATGGATGTGGATTTTTCTGTCATTGTAGGGAAATTATATAAAATGGGCTCGGATGAAATTCTACGTAGGTATGTACCGGATTATGAACAACAAAGTATCCTTGCTGAAGTGCATGGAGGAATTGCTGGAGGACATTGTTATGAAACTGGCTTATAAAAATATAGAAAAGAGAGATAAATGCCTTATAATTCAACCTCTTCGAGGGGGCAACCTCCTTTACATTACAAAAATGAACAATTATTGGATGATACAAATGACAAGACCTTCTTTCTATATATAGGAGTCTAAGGGGTCATAATATAATCAGAGCAAACATAGAAATAATAATGTAAGGGCACAACAATAACAACAGTGGGCTTCTATGGGTCACAATAATAACAATATGGGTACTACATGGGCACAACAATACAATAAGGGGGTTGCACTAATAATAATAAGGGGTTACAATAGTAGTATAGGGACCTAACATGACCCTCTCCTTCAAAAAGTGTTGTTCGCAACGCTTGAGTAGTTCTGGATGCTTTTGTATAAAATTATCATCCTTCTATTTGGAATCTTCAATGGGTAAGTTCTTCCACTTGATGAGATACTCTGAAATTGATGGATTTCGTAGCTGTCGATTTCTCAGTTCTGTGACTGCTTCAGGTTCCAATATGATTTTTACTTCCTTTTTGAGTTCTTGTAATATTGTTTGAACTAGGATCTTCTGCAACTTTTGAATGAGTTCCCACCCTACTTCGTCATTCTTCCATTCATCCCCTACTTTGTTTATCGAATTTAGTTGGATAATGATACCAACCTCTAGCATTTATGCAACCATACATTCAATTTCACTCCTTTGGGCATATTGATATTTGTAGGGCCTTATTTTTGGAGGAACACTTCCTGGAATCAAATGAATAGCATGATCATGATCACGAATAGGTGGAAGGCCTTTGGGAGTCTCAAATACCTTGGAATGATTGTCCAAGACTTTTTGGAAATCTGTAGGAATAGATGATTTTGATGTGGGAACCTCTAGCAAACATAATTGTGCAATTATGCCTCTTTTTTCTTTCTTTAGAATTTTTTTCATTCCATTAGAGCTAATTATCTTTCCTTGTTTCCCTGTGGTACACCTTAATTCAACTTCCTTTCCTTTCAAAGAAAATTTCATGAAAATATCTTGAAAATTAAAAGCTATTGTACCCAAGGATTGTAGCCATTGGACTCCTAGTAAAACATTAGCACCACCCATTCGAATGAAAGCATTGGGATATTCAATACATATTCTCCCATGGATAGCTTGATATTATAGCACTTTCCAGATAAATTTATGGCTCCTCCATTTGCAACCATCACTTGACACTTTGGTGCTAGATATAGGAATAAATTCAATTCCTTGGCTATCTTACAATGAATAAAATTATGGGTATTGTCTGAATCAATAAACATATTACCTTTTTCTTCTTGATAGTTTGAGGAGTGGTAATTCTGGCCAATGCATTACAAGATATGGTCAAATTAATTTCTTCTTTCTCTAGGGTTTGTTCCTGGTGTATATCCTCTTCTTTTGAAATTTCTTGTTCCTTTTCTTCCTCCTCTTCACAATCTGTTAGAGTCGGTCTGGTCATCCCTCCGTCAGAGATCAAAACTCTTTTTGCATTTCATGTTTAGGTGTCTCATCTCTCTTGATCAGTTGCATTTTTTTAGGAGCATGCCATAAATCTAATGGAAGGGTTTTTTTCATTCATTCCCCTCATGCTTTGCACTGCTGGCTCAGGTCTGTCCATCAAAATCAAATCTTAAAAGTCATTTGCAGTCCTGTTGCAGTTTCTAGGTCATAACAGTCATTTTAGTCATTAGGTCTAGGGTTAGTCAATTTGGTCTTCAACAAAGTCTAATAAAGTCAGCGGGCCAGAGGGAGGTCCTTGATAAGTTGTTATTTCAAAAGATTTTTATCGTCATATAGATGGATTATGACTTTTCTTCAAAACTATGTTTTGAAGACAAGTCGACATTTTGTTATTTGTAATAATTTTAAACAATTTTCAGTTCTTGAATTCTTCAAGCGCAACCCTGGTCTCCTTTGCCAAATTCCATGATAGCTATCCCTGCAAAAAATTGCCAAGAAATTCATCATTTCAACCAAAAATCAAGGAGGAAACAAAAAGTCAGAGTTCTATTAATTGTGAAAAAGTGTCAATTGCAAAACATTACAAAAATGGGTTTTGGAGAACCAAAAATAAAATTGATGTCTTTATAAAGGTTTTCCTTGAAGATGAAAGTCATTCTACATGCCAAGGTTGGAGAAAATCATTTCAAGGCGAATCTGGGTGAGCAGTGCGTGTTTTGGAGAGAAATCATTTGCAACTAACCGGCGCGGCACACATAACAGGTGGCGCGGCACACTGGAAGCGCGCGGCACACTGGGAGTTTCTACCAAGTGTTAATTTGAATGGGCGCGATGCATAGAGAGAGCGCGATGCACTGGGCTCTTGGCACGGCGCATATAGTCCAAAGCCCGATATTGCATGAAACTTCACCAAATTGCTCACTCCTTGCGTAAATTTGTTAGGTAGGGCTGCTATTTTGACATTGCTTCAAATTTAGTGATAAGTGTTGGTGGTTTATGGGTGGTAGCGGTCAAAACAAAAATCCAAACCCTCCCTCTAAAGTTCCTTCAAAAGAAGTTTGTTGTAGGTTCTTTAATCTTTGATTTGTCACCAAGGATTCTCCTTTTTCCCCATTTTTCCCTTGTTTCCTCATTTCCTACCCCCCCCCCCCCCCATTAAGCTGATCAATCCTACATTACATTTAAATCCCAAAAACCCAAAACCCTAGCCCTTATAAAAATCTCCTCAACCCTATACAACTAATCCCAAACCCTAAACCTTATTCCCATATATAAAATCCCCCTCCTCTCCCTAATTAAATTTATTTCAATATTCCCTAATCCCCTACTATTTTCCCCTTCCTAACATTCCCTGGTTGCATTTGTTTTTCCCCTTGGTGGCAGAATCACAACACAGCAGTTTTTTACATCAAAAAGAGCAGTCCAAGTACAGTTTATATACAGCAGCATCTTGTCTTCAAGGTATTTTGTCCAGCAGTCATGGCATTTGAGCATTCATCGGACTATGAGGTGGAAACCCAAAGTGACTCTCCCTTGGAAGAACAGGCATCCCAGAGGCCTCATAAAAGTGGCAGACATGTTAGGGAAGAACCGACCACCCTTACAGAATTGCAGGCATGCCCTCTTGCTATGTAGTGTTTTCGGCATCAGTCATGCTATGAGTTTTGTCAAAAGGTGGCTAGTGTCCAATTTCATCATGAGTTGGCTCATCTTTTTGTGTTGCACTTTCACGGAGATAAGGCTATCTTGGCTGGTGTCACCTTCACACTTACACCAGAATCTGTCTCATTAGCAACCGGTATACCGAATATTGGTGAACCATGGCATAAGAAATAGAAGATTGACCGGCAGCATTATGAGCCATACATTAAAACCAGTTTCTTGAGGCAGCTCAAGAGAGTGTTCCCGTTTCGATATCTGAAAGATGAATATGCTCCATTGATGAGATTGATCATGAAATATTTCAGCTGTGAGGGACGTTTCTCTCGTCTTTATGCTTATCACATTAGGTTGCTCATGCATTTCACCAGGGTACGGATGATGAACATTTCGTATTTCATTTGCCGGAACATAGAGAGGATGACCACCTTTATACAGCATAAAACCCCTCAGCAGCAACTTAACAGTGTCTATCATTTTGCTCTTATTAAGATTTTGGTGGTTCATCAACTTGGATTACAGGGCATCACTTGGGATGATTTCATCTCTCGTGACTTCTTCAGAGTTTCACGGGGATTATCAGAGGTTAAGCATGAGGGTGAACCTTCTCATCAGTATGAGTGCCATGAGACTACTAGTGTGCCGGTTTTCATCACATATCAGAGAGGCACTAGACATTTGTTTGTAGCAGCAAAGTGAGTGTTACCTCCACCCAGGGTGGAAGGGGCCTCGCTTCCTCCATCAGCATCATAGGTACATGACAAATGCAAGAGGCCAATGCAGGATGAGGGGCCTTCAGGTGAGCCATCAGGTGAACGAGATACCGACTTCATTCTCCTTCATGATGATGATACAGATACGGGTCCACAAAGCGCCAAACTTAGAGAGATCATCCAGGAGCAGCAATCAGAGATCGAAGCCTTATCCCTTGACTTGGAGAGGGCTATGTGGACCATGAAATACTTGGAGCAGAGGAACAAATAGCTTGAAGATCATCAAGAAATCATGGAGCTACAAAACATTCGTGAGCATCGCCAAGCTGCACAAAGGAGAAGAGTTGAACTCACGTCATTGGAGCAAGAGATTAATGAGGATCGGGAGGCCAATCTCGAGAGAGTTAACATGCACCTAGAGAGGCTGTTGGACAAGGCTAAAAAAGACCATGCACTGTTGAGACACATGGCTTTTCACTACATGGCACGAAACAAAGTGTGCAAGGCCCGAATCAGGAATTTGAAGGCGAAATTGAGGAAGGAAATCAAGAAGCAAAAGAGGAAAAGGGAGCTCGATCATCTTCAGATATTGTCTGAAGCCTCTTTAGCTAAACATAACACTTGATAAGGAAGCTCCAGCCCAAATTTCAAGAAATTTGGGGCATTTTTGGTATTTTTGGAAATTTTTGTGTAAAAAACAAGGTTTTTCTCCCTGTGTGCCACGCCACGTGGCCCGCGCTTATGATTGGAAGCTCCAAATGCAAAAAAGTTTATAGTTTTGGATTTTTCATGAAAAATCATGACTGTTGGTGCATGGCCAAGAATTTTGGGCAAGTTTTGAGTCCTTAGGAGGTCAAAAACACCTTAAAAATGACCTCTTTGCCCCTAATTTCACACACAGGAAGCAGTCTTGGGAGATTGAGGTTTTGGAGGGGAAAATGGGCACCAAATTCAAAAATTCCACTTGGGTTGGAAAGTAGACAAGTAGGGATTTCCAACAAGCACACTTAGGCTCAATTTGGACTTCAGAAAGTGCCTCAAAAGTAGCATCAAAGTGGCGCGATGCATATAGAAATTGGCACGACGCACAGAGGTTTTTTGACCAATTTTCCACCTTCTAGCTCAGAAATTCAGCCAGTTTGACTAGTTTTTCTTTGTGATGTAATTTTTGACTTATCTTGATGTAATTGGGTGAACATGATGTAATTTTTACACTTAGTTACTTGTTCTAGAGGATTCATTCACCAAAGAGTGAAAATTTAATGAATGAATCAGTTTCCTACCTTATAGAGGCAAGTTGTTTTGATTGCCTAGATTTTAGTGCTTTGTTTAGAATTGGTTGAAACAACTCCTAGAATGATGAGCTCGACCCCTAGAGGCAATGGAATTGGTTGGGCTAGTCTATATCATGTATTTTCTTAGTCATTGTCAGGGTTTGACTCTTGGGAAAAGCTTGGCACTCTATTGTACATTCATTTCTGCATTTTTGGCAAAGGAAAGACCAGGGTTTTGCAGCACTGTTTGGGATCCATGTGGCTTTCAGGGAAAATTTTAAGAACCCCTGCTAAATTTATAAATATAATAAATGGGCGAATCTCCATGGTATATAGGAAAAATGGAAGGCGATTTTTATCAATAATATAATATGTATATATAATTTTTTGGCGAATCTCTCACCAGGCATGGCGAATATTTTACTCAATTATAAAATCTTGTAAGATCTTGGTGAGTCTTTCACTAAATAATAAAACTTTGTAAAGTCCTAGTGAATCTTAGCATAGGCTACATGCTGGTTTAATTCCCCCATTTAAATAGGCTACATTCCAGGTGAATACCATGGGTCAATACCATGTGCCATTTTGGTGAATACCATGGTCAATACCATGTGCCATTTTTATTTTTATTAATTCTAATATTAGGGTTAATAATGGTTTTTTGCATGGTATTAATAACAATCTAGTCCATGGTATTTGTCCCATAGTATTTTGGCCATAGGTTTCACCTAAATATAACCCATTTTTTGAGTGTTCGTAAATATAAGGTGACTTATGGAGTAAATATAAAAAAATGTTTTATTTGTTTACGATACCTCTCGTTTATTTATATTTTTATTAATTTACCATACGTCTTTTACAAATATGGTATTTGGCCCATAGGATTCACTTAAATAAAACCTCTTTCTTGAGCCTTTATAAATAGAACGATGGTTATGGACTAAATATAAAAAGAGGTTTTATTTATTTACGATACGTCTAGTTTATTTATATTTTTATTTATTTACCATACCTTTTGAGTAAGTATAAAAAGACGTTTTATTTATTTACCATACCTCCACTTTACTTATATTTTTATTTGTTTACACCCTTACATGTATATAAGGTGACTTATGGAGTAAATATAAAAAATGTTTTATTTATTTACCATACCTCTCATTTATTTATATTTTTATTAATTTACCATACCTCTTTTATAAATATGGTATTTGGCCCATAGGATTCACTTAAATAAAACCTATTCTTGAAAATGGGCGAATGGATTCACTTAAATAAAACCTATTCTTGAAAATGGGCGAATGGAAGGTTGTAAGTCCTAATTTCAAGGGCTAAATTTACCTTTTTTACCCTCTCCCTTAAAATAAGGTGGGCTATTTGAGGTGATTTGTAAAAATGTACTATGATACAAAATATTCGCCCACTAAAAATTTAAAACCCCTTAATTTCGCCAAAGGGCGAACATTCGCCCCTAAAATTATCCTTGGAGGCTTTATGTTTTGATGGTGTGCTTCTCTGAGTAATTGTAAGTTTATCTATGTTATAGACATTTTTTTGCCTTGCATCACTGAGCATGAAATGTCAATAATCTAAGGGATCCAAAGTCCCTAAACATGTTGTTCCTACCCCTAGAGGAACAAGGCCAACAAACCACAGCAATTCACAGAAGTTCTCCACCTGAAAACACTCAAAAACAAGTCATTTCGGGATCATGTCAACTGCTCCACTGAGCATCTACGCTGAATGCCAACTGCTCCACTGTCTACCTGCGTTGAATGTCAACTCCAACAAAGGCTACCTGCGCTGAGCGTAATTGGACAAGTGGCAGGCTCATTCCTCAATGTGTCAATGCCCAGGAAGCTTCCAAAATGACACTTGTATCAGGGAATTCAACTGGTGATGAGTAAGAGGTTCCAAATCTCCAAGTGGAAGCAAGAACCTCCAAGTGGACTCAAGAACTGAGAGAGGGAGAGGACACTATTCAGTTTCATACCAGCCTCAAGCTGACTCATCCTCTCTCCAAAAGATCTATATATAGATCTCTCCTCCATGAGATAGAGGAGGCTGGAATTTTGTTATTGCAAAGAATTGTTGTTGGTTTGAGGTTGGATCATTGGGTGCTTAATGCTTTGAAGGGAGCTGAAGAAGGAATTCCATTCTGCTGGGAAGGAGATGCTGGATTGGAGCCCTATGGGTTGTATCTCTTCCTGAACCTTGTTATCAATCAATAAAGCTATCTTGGTTCTTTCCTATATGCTGGTGTATTTTGTATGTTTGATTTACTTCTAATCCTGAATCATTTATGAACATGAATATTTGCCTTTGTGTTGTGTTCTTCTCTTGTCGCAAGTAGCTGTTCTCTTGTCACAGGTAGCTGTTCTCTTGTGATCTCGTGGAAATCAAGTAGCTGTTCTCTTGAGCAAGCGAGGAGGCAAGTAGCTGTGAACACCCAAAGAGAAGAGGATCTAGATCGAGGGACAACCGGAAGACAACGGTAAGTCTACCAATCTCCCCTCTTTCACATTTCATAAAGGAAGAAACCGAAGTAGCTGTATCTGTTTGTTGCTAAGGTACTGTCACACCTTAGGTGGATAGGATCGTCCTGCATAGGCATTTTTCCCCACAACAAATTGGCGACTCCGCTGGGGAGATTTGTTTTAGTCATTTTATTTGTGTTTACATCATTGTTTGCTTCATAGACTCAGCTGCAACAATCGAACTGCTTCTGCAAAGTAGACTGTTGCTGCCTTGATCCTTCACTGGATTTTGTCTATGATCTGAACAATGGACTCAAAAATGACTTGATGATCCTTTGTGATAGTCTTTAGTACCCTCTCAAAGCATCCCTTTCTTTATACCTTGCTTGTGTTTCTGATTTGGCCTGAAACAGTTGATTTTTGAGCATTTTATGACCCGGAACCCAAGAGAAACGAGAGTTTCTCTTTCAGCGCAGACACTGTGAAGGCAGTCTGCATTTCAACGCAGGTCCCGTGAAGGCTACCTGCACTGAATGTCAACTCCACAGTGTTAGACTTGCGCTGAACTAGTTTGGCCTTGTGCAGCTGGGGTTCTTTGCTGTCTTTTGCCCTGTTTTGATCTCTGTTTTTTGCAGCCTTTAACCAGCATAGGTACCAGTCTGATAACCCCTTTTCTTTGCTTGAATTCCGCCTCATTTTTGTACAAAAAGACTGTAAGTGTTTTTATGTGTTTGTGGCGTCATTTACAGTTTTCCTTTGCATGAGCGAAATAATCATCCTGTAGCCCTTGATTCAGATCTGATTGATTGTGATCTTAGGAGAGAGTTCATTGGCTGTTTGCAGTTGATTATCATTTGCTTTTGCTTATTGGTTTGGATTTGTCTCTTTTAAGTGTCGAAACAAGTATTCCTTTCGAAAAGTCGCAAAGTGATTGTAATCTCTTCTACCCTTGCTGATTTTGGGAAAAAGTAAACTTGTTTGTATCTGTCATTTAAAAGCAAATTCAAAGTTGTACAAAAAGCTTTCTTTGTAGGCATCTATACTAAGAAAGTGGAAAACAAACACCTGCATTGTGCATTTGCATTTTGATAAGTTTGCATGATTGATTTAGGAAAGAGTGCATTAGAGTGTACTGATTGCTCTTTGAGAAAAGATAGTGTCGCTCTTTTCCCGTAGTAGCTAGGATTTTCAAAGTTGAAAAGATTATAAAGCTTGCTTATCATCTTAGACTGCATTTAGGAATTGTACCATACATCTCGTGGTGATCCTGAAAGGCAAACTTCTGAAAAGATCAACTTAAAATAAACTGAATGAACCTAACAACGCTTTGCAACATAACGCACAACATAGAGGTCTAGGCTAGAGACGTGTTCCGGCGTCGTTAAGCCTAGTGACTGTCGATCTCGTGGAAGGTGGGTGATTCCTCCTGAGGGACGATAGCGCTAGTACGGACTTGTGCTCCCACGTACCGTCGCGTATATATTGGGAGACCCCTATAGGCATATATCCTTTATCCTTAGGAAGCCGTGTCGGCCGCCCTACTGATCGCAATGTAGTGAACGCAGCATTCACGAAGATCGACCACCCGTACCGTAAAAAGTATTCTGTGGTTTTGCGAAAAGTTTGGCACACCCTCTGCCTAGATCTCCAGAGCAGTTTCTTTTGGCCTTTTTCAGACTCTATAACAGAAAAAGTCCATCCGAGCATTTGTCACTTCGGGCTCGTTAAAACATCGAAGGAGACTAGAGTCATCTTTAGCTTTTTCTCGACTCTTTAAAAGTGAAAAAGCAAGTTGTGTCTAAAGCGTCGTTAACAATTTATTTTAAACGGAACAATCACCCATTATTCCCGCGTTGATCTTTAGGTTGAAAAGATGGAGCACACCAACCAAGGAGTTCCCCTTGGTGGAAATCCTAGTCCCTTCTCCTCTTGGGGAGATGTTGGTGCGCCCCACATGGCCACATTGTCGCTTCCAGGACTGACAATTGGCCTACCAGTCTGGCTCTTTTCAACCAATGTCGTTCAGAATACCACCATTCCTGAACAGTCGAGTCAACAGTTAGATCAGACAAGAGTTGCCTCCCAGCCTTCTACTTCATCTTCCTCTCCTCCTTCCTCTTCGCTTGACGGAACTGGTCGAACAAAGAATCGGGTTCCTAAGGAGAAGAAAGAGAAGAAGAAGAAAGAAAAGAAGCAGAAGGAGCCTAAGGCGACTGGGGGCAAACAAGTGTCATCTGACAAAAATCCACACACAGCACTCGTAAGGCCTAAATTGCCATGCATCATATGCAGGGGAGACCACTTCCACCGAGATTGTCCCTGTATCCCCCGGATACTAAGAGACTGGTCCCCCCGTTTGCACAATTCGGTAGCATCGACCTCTGATAGCCATGTCGACTGTTCACCATCAACTAGTGGGAGTGAAGCCCCAGGACAGAGAGGGAAAGCTAAATTTCCCTGCAGACTGTGTGAAGGCGATCACGCCATCCACTGTTGTCCCTTCTTAGACGAGGCAAAAAGAGTTCTGGAAGATCGCCCGATTTTACAGGCGCATCTTCCTCCTGGATATCAAAAACTCTTGCCAAGTCCCTCGCTAGTTGAGAATCCGGTTGACCCGCCTAGGTGGTCAGCCGAAGCACCTGTCATTGAAGATGAACCGTCTGGATCCATACCTAACGAAAGTCTAAAGGTTGAAACGGCAGTTGACCCGGTTTTGCCTTCAGAGGCTCTATCTTCGAATGACACCGTCACAGAGGAGAATAAAGACGACACCGTCCAAATTCTCTTCATCAGCACTGACTCTGATGATCAAGGGGGCAATGCCTCCATTCCTTTATCGCAGGAAGGAAGTTCATCAGAGCGCTATCCGGCCGTATACTCGGTCCCACCACCAAGCAACCTGGTTGTGTCCTTTGACTGGAACCAACTAGGCAGACCCCGCTTGCTAGCTAGCATACCATTCAGAATTATTGTCCAAATATACAGAATGGTAATGGCTGGTACAGTTATTGATGAAGGGGCATCTGTGAGTATCCTTTCCTCTATTGCTTGGAAAGCACTTGGTTCGCCTGCGCTTTTGCCTGAAATGATAAATCTATCAGGCTTTGATAAGGGAACCAGTCGCCCTTTAGGGATCCTCCCCAATGTGCCCATAACATTGAAAGGGAAGACCGTTCAAATGAACGTGATGGTCGTTCAAGGACCCTTGGATTATAACCTACTCCTTGGAAGAGACTATATATATTGCATGGGAGCCATCGTCTCATCACTCTTTAGAGTAATGTGTTTTCCGCATGAAGGAAGAATGGTCAAGCTCGTGGACCAACTTTCATTCCCTGGATCACGCATCGCAAATAGTCATATACCATCCCTAAATGGTCTGTTCACGCAAGAAGTGTCTCAACCCACAGTCCGTCCTCCTGATGAGCGCGAGTAATCCGGGAGGATATGACTGGAACCCAGGGGGCATGCGTCCTGGTCTGCTTCGGCAGAGAACTTTGGGTATAGGGTAGGTTTCCGCGGGAGAATATGACTAGTCCGTACCCCGTCCGTCTAGGAAGAGGGTTGTTCTAGAAAAAGATTCTTTTGTCAAAGTTATGTGAGTGAAATAAACTATTTTTCACTCACCTTTGTCTATTTCGGTAGACATTGCCGAGGAAGTGTTTTGTTTAAACTACTAACAAGACAATCTTTGGGTAACCTGAAAGAGGTAAGCCTCTCTCGTTAAAAAAAAAGTTTTGGCGGAAGAGAAGTAGAGGTAACCTTGAAATTCTGTCTTATGCCTGGGGGCATGCAAACCTTTTGGAGTGTAAGCAAGGGGCGACTATTTATTTTTTAAATTTTTAGGTCCTCCCTTTAAACCTGTAGGTCTAACCCTTTAAACTCGTAGGATTAGTCGTTTCCGAACTTGCATAAAGAAAGGATGCGGAGCAAAGCGTGGTGAGATGAAGCTCCATAAAAAATAGCGATCTCCAATGAGACACTCTTAATCATATGACTGGTATAATCGAGCAGTTTTAACGCAGAATTTATGCTCGTTAAAAAATAGAAAAGCGATATCGAGCAGTTTTAACGCGGAATTTATGCTCGTTAAAAAATAGAAAAGCGAGATCCGAGCAGTTTTAGCACATAGTTCATGCTCGTTAAAAAATAAACATAAGTCTGAGCAGTGTTTTTGTGCATTCAAGCTCGTTAAAAAATGAACCTATTCCGGTAAATAACCATCGTGTATGTAACTTCATCTGCCATAAAAGCCTTGGTCGTGTTTGCACCGTCACCTCCACTTTTCATTTGGTCGATCGTTCACCTCCATATGATTGTTTACCCATTTTGAGGAACAGCTGCGAAGAGTGATTTCACCTAGCCATCCTTGTGACACTGCCGTGATTGGAAAATTCCAACCTGTACATGGAATCAGCTGCTAACCCTGTTCATCACTCGTTCCTCAAAAGACGAGTCTTCTTTAAGCTCTTTTCAATTGACTCGTAAAATATGAAAAGATTGCCGAGTTTTGGCCTTCCAGCTCGTTAAAGCGACCAGAAGTGCTATCCCTCCTCTAGATTTTAATCTTTTTGGACCTGAGGGATTATTGCACAAAAAGATCGAGCGCTTGTTTTGTTCGGCTCGTTAAAACTATCGAAAACTCATCCCTTCTGTATTGTTTTATACTTTTTTGGACTTAAGGGATTAGATGACAAAAAAGGAATTTTGGAGTTAACTTTATGTATCTTTTCAGACTCTCTAAAAATGAAAAGAACCGAGTTAAAATCACTAAATAGCAACAAACTTGTCTTTAGACGAGAACGAGTTTCACTATCGCTAGGCTCGTTAAAACATAGCGATGGGCTTGCCCGAAGGGCAAGTTATAGAACAAGCATATGTTATCCTCCTCAAGCTTGACAAAAATAAAGAGGTACTGGTCAGAAATGACTGGGGAAAAATTGGAAAAAAATCAAGAAAACTTTGATGGTAGCAGGTCGCTCTTGAACATGACACTTTTCCTCCGTACCACAATCGGGTTGGGTTGTTTCATTCACCAGTCACATCACCATGGTCTCGCCATACCATCCATACTTGGGGTAATGCTACCAATCCATCGCATCAGTGTCGCCATATGTTCAAGAGAATTCGTTTAGAAAGAGTCAACCGGGTCCCATCCACTGCCATACATTATCCTTCATCCATTCATGACCGCCACCCTGAATCATATGTCACAGATCGTTTTCACCTCCATTAAAATCATTAGCTCTATTCCATGTCACTGATGTGGGATTCATTAAGGCCCTCCTTTGACGGATCGCTTCTTGTCGACATCAGCTCATTATCCAAGAAGTTGATCTAGGAACACCCCCTTCAGTACTTTGAAACTTGCATGCCTCAATGGCAAGTTTCTCACTTCGGGCGACAGGTATACATCAACGACCTTCGACCAGAAGATTTTGCGTGGTGTTCGACGCCAAGTCCTTTATTCACACCACGTGAATTGTACTGCAGTACCTTGAGGGTCATTATCATTATCGGTGATTCCTCTCGCGCTTGTTAACGGTTTACATCATTGACTGGTAATCAAGCGATGTCTTTCCATGTTCGACTTCAGCGCAATTCTCACATGGATTGACTTGTACTTAGAGTGAAGATCGAACGAGTTTGAAGACCCTGGATCTAGTTTCATCCATCCGGGCTGCGATATATATTCAGGAAAAATAAAGACATTTGACATGTACATCATTGCAGCAGATGATCATCCTACTCAAAGGATGATAATTTCGCCAAAATTATCAGTCTACCATCAGACGATTGTCTGTGCTATGTAAAAAAATGAATTTATAAAGCTGAGCATGGGAATTCCCGCCTCAGCTAGATCATGAAAGCAGTATGAATCATAATGTATTGTATTGTATCTTATTACAGGTCTCCTCCCAGCAAATGGATGAACTTCGGACCCTCCTGGATAAAGCATTTCACCCGATAAATGGCCTCATACTTTAGGGGGCAACTGTTATAGACATTTTTGTGCCTTGCATCACTGAGCATGAAATGTCAATAATCTAAGGGATCCAAAGTCCCTAAACATGTTGTTCCTACCCCTAGAGGAACAAGGCCAACAAACCACAGCAATTCACAGAAGTTCTCCACCTGAAAACACTCAAAAACAAGTCATTTCGGGATCATGTCAACTGCTCCACTGAGCATCTGCGCTGAATGCCAACTGCTCCACTGTCTACCTGCGTTGAATGTCAACTCCAACAAAGGCTACCTGCACTGAGCGTAATTGGACAAGTGGCAGGCTCATTCCTCAATGTGTCAATGCCCAGGAAGCTTCCAAAATGACACTTGTATCAGGGAATTCGACTGGTGATGAGTAAGAGGTTCCAAATCTCCAAGTGGAAGCAAGAACCTCCAAGTGGACTCAAGAACTGAGAGAGGGAGAGGACACTAGTCAGTTTCATACCAGCCTCAAGCTGACTCATCCTCTCTCCAAAAGATCTATATATAGATCTCTCCTCCATGAGATAGAGGAGGCTGGAATTTTGTTATTGCAAAGAATTGTTGTTGGTTTGAGGTTGGATCATTGGGTGCTTAATGCTTTGAAGGGAGCTGAAGAAGGAATTCCATTCTGCTGGGAAGGAGATGCTGGATTGGAGCCCTATGGGTTGTATCTCTTCCTGAACCTTGTTATCAATCAATAAAGCTATCTTGGTTCTTTCCTATATGCTGGTGTATTTTGTATGATTTGCATTGGTATATTTGATTTACTTCTAATCCTGAGTCATTTATGAACATGAATATTTGCCTTTGTGTTGTGTTCTTCTCTTGTCGCAAGTAGCTGTTCTCTTGTCACAGGTAGTTGTTCTCTTGTGATCTCGTGGAACTCAAGTAGCTGTTCTCTTGAGCAAGCGAGGAGGCAAGTAGCTGTGAACACCCAAAGAGAAGAGGATCTAGATTGAGGGACAACCGGAAGACAACGGTAAGTCTACCAATCTCCCCTCTTTCACATTTCATAAAGGAAGAAACCGAAGTAGCTGTATCTGTTTGTTGCTAAGGTACTATCACACCTTAGGTGGATAGGATCGTCCTGCATAGGCATTTTTCCCCACAACAATCTAGTGTTATGTGTATCATTTTCATGCTTCTTCTTCTGAATTTGAACAAATGAGTGATTAAGGTAGAATCCATAACTGTTATGCTCTGCCTTTGACTTTGTTTAAATTTTCATGTTTTCATCTGTTTAAGGAGAATTCTTGAGACTTTTTTGCTCTCCTTAGCTCCTCACCAGTCTGATCTATCCACCTCACTCACTTTAAAGCATCAAAGTGATTTCCTTCCTTGCCCCAAATGGAACTCTGCAGAAACTGTGCCTCATCCTCGAGCCCAAATTTGCCTTTCCCATTTTTTCAAACCCTTAAAAAACCAAATCAAACCCCTGCACTTAATACCTAGCCTAAGATCAGTTGCAAATTTAGTCATCTAGAGCCTTATCGATTACCTTTTTCCGAGATTGACCTGGAGAGAGCCCTCTCCTGTCCTCATAGGGCTAGCTACAAGGCTGAGCGTGGTTTGATGTGGACCTAGAACCTTGTCTTTCCAGCCTGAGACAAATCTAGGCTCTAACATAGTGGTGACCATACTGGGGAAGAAAATGGTTTGCTTGTTGATGTCATTAGTTTTCTAAGCTACAGTCGGAGCTTGAAGTTATGCCAGGTAGCCTTCGAAACGCTTTTGCTTTGCATTAGCTCAAGTAGATAAACACTGCTTCAGTCAATCTCCAGTCTAGCTTGTAATCGTGACACTTGACCTGTAAATCGACTTAGTACATTTGAGAATTCTAAGCTTTGGATGATAAGTTTAGAATCTGAAAGGCTGAGTAAGTTGTCTATGTTCCTTTGATTTCTTGAAGATAACATGCTGGCTTCAAAGAGATATACCAGAGCTAATCCAGATCCAAATCCTCCTCCTTTCTACGAGAATCCTAATCTGATTTCAAGAATTGTTTTCCAAGAAAGCTCCGTCACTCCCGTGTTTAAATCTCGTTCATGTCCTGCAATTTTTATGTATTTTCAGGAGCTTGATTTTGATGAAAAGTTTGAATTGTCATTATTTGAAAACAAATCCGAAAGTGCTCTTGGTTCGATAGTTCCAAATCCTGACTTTGATGCAACTCTTGAAGTTGAAAGAAATAATAAATCAATTGAGAATTTTATCTTGAGGGACCTTCAGAGAGAAATTCATGTTTCAAATATCATTGATTTCCTAGAAGCTACATTTGCAACCCTCGGATCTCCCGTAATGGCATCCACTTCGAAAATCCCTACCGAACCTCCCATCATTCCCACCCTTCCCCCACAACCTAATATTGTTGATCAAAATTCTGCTGTAAATTCATCTCCATCTACTCCTTCTAAATCCAGAATTGCTTCACCTCCTCATACACCTCATACATCAGCTACTCCCACTCCTCCAACATCCCCCAGACCAAATCCACCAAGAGCAATGGCTGCTCAGTTTGCACCTCTTGCGCTGCCTCAAGTTTTGAATGACATGCCCGCAGATTATCAGAGCAAAATTCCTTTATTTGATGGCACGCCTTAGGGTATCACAGCTCAGTAACATGTGGACAAAATGACAGATTTCTTCGATCTCGATGAGATCGATGCAGAAAATGTGACCATGAGGTTATTCATGCAGACTTTCGGTGGCGAGGTAAGAAAATGGTTCAGAGCTTTTCCGGCCATAAGTAATCCTACATTAGAAGAGCTTAAAAGACAGTTTTTGGAACGTTGGGAAGTAAAGAAAGATCCGCTGCAAATCACTTCTGAATATACCAAGATCAAGCAAAATGTTGGTGAGTCCGTTCAAGACTATTGTATTAGATTCAATGCGGTTTATAATGCAATTCCGGATGATTTAAAGCCAACTAGAAGATCAGATTTGCTTAAGTTCCCAGATGGTTTTGATTTGGACATGGCTTATCAATTAAGGGAGAGAGATCTAGCTACCTTAGAAGAGATGCAGAAAATTGCAGTTAGTGTTGAGGCAAATTTGAATGACAAGAGAGCTAGATTGAAAGCAGAAAAGAAAGTCTCAATAACAGAAGAAGCTTCTACTTCATATTAGGTGCTCTGCAAGGTAGAAAAGATGATTGAAAGGTTGACACTTGATAAGCCTGAACCGCAGATTTGGAATCCCAATTTCCGTGGCCAGCAGTAGCCACAATTCAGGATCAAACAGCGTGAGCAGCGAACACAAGAAACGACATCACAACAACAACAAGTAAAGACACCTCTTCAGCAGAATTTTGTTGGCCCTGAACCTGATGATGAAGACCATGTAATAGGAGAAGAAAATCACTTCTTTACTGCTAATGATATGCCCACATTTATCACTGAAGATGATGATTATGCAGAAAGTTCAGTGGTACAACATGATTCAGATTTTATATTTTCTTATGACACAGCTCTTGAAGAGGAGTCGGATGAGTATCAAAGAGGGTATATGCATGCCTTGTCTGCCTAGCAGCGTCAATATTCATTAAGAAACAGAAATGTTCCCATAAATCCAATCCAAAAGAGGAAGGAAGGTCCAGCATCTAAGAATGAGCCACCGGTTGCACCAAATAAAGGCAAAGAAGTTGTTGATCCTATGCCTAACAAATCTCCATCAGCAAATGAACGAGTCAATCAGCCCATTGTACCGAAAGATAAAGCTGAGAAGAAAGAAGTTCCAGCCAAAGAGGTAGAGAAGACTTCCACTTTTAGTTTAGAAAATGAAATTTCTAAATTGAAGGTGTCTATTCCTTTGACAGAGCTGATGAGGAACAACGATTATAGAGGGCAGGTTTCCAAAATTCTAAATTTTGATCCAATGTCTGACATGGTGAGTGTGGAAGATGATAAACCTGAACTGATTTTTGGACCAGCATTGAATGGTGAGTCTCCAGACAGTGATGTGCCTCCTTTTTATATTAGTTTGAGAGTGCATGAGTTTGTGTTGCATAATGCTATGTTTGATTCCGGCGCCTCCCACAATCTTATGCCAAAAGCTATCATGGAGAAGTTGGGTTTGGACATTACCAGGAAGTACCATGATCTCTATTCGTTTGATTCCAGTAGGGTGAGATGTATTGGGCTTATTAAAGACTTGGCAGTCAGTTTGGATCAGATTCCGGCTAAGAATATTTTGATGGATGTTGTTGTAGCAGACATTCCTCCTTGATTCGGTATGCTTCTTTCAAGGTCTTGGGGAGCTAAGATCAAAGGAACTATGCAGCTTGATTTCTCCTATGCAATGATTCCAGTGTTTGGCCAAATGAGAAAATTGTATCATGAGCAGAAAATGAAATACATGATTACAAGCAAGGAGAAACCAATTAATCATCCAATTAATTATGTATATACAGATCTAGAGTCTTTTGTTTTGTATTCAGATAGTTTCAATGATATTGATAGTCAGTTAGTTGTAGCAGATGGTATTCCAAAAATAACAAAAAATTTCAGAGAAGTTTTGAAGAGAGAAGGACAAGAACATGGAAATACAGTTCAGCAATCAGAAAAAGATGATGGACAAGAAGCAGAAAAAACAGAGGAAAAAGAGTTTCAACACTTAGAAGAAGAGGAAGATGGCCTGTGGACCATGGATTTCAATGGCGCAGTGGGAAATGATGGTGTTGGAATTGGAATTTGGGTACGCAGTCCTTTTTCCGCTCCAAACAAAGTGCTGAGTAATGTGCAGGTATGTTCTTACAAACTTGCTTTTGACTGCTCAAACAATGAAGCTGAGTATGAGGCTTTGATTGCTGGCCTAAAGATCCTAAGAAATCTGAATGCTAAGAGGATTGTTGTATATGGAGACTCTGAATTGGTGATTAAGCAAGTTAAAGGCAAATATCAAGCAAAGCATCCTCGGATGCGGGCATACCGGAATGCTGTTCTAGACATTTTGAAGTTGTTTTCAGATTACACTTTAACGTGTGTTCCTCGTATTCAAAACAATATTGCTGATGCAGTTGCTAAGGTAGCAAGTAATTTGAAGATTCCTATGAACTCAAGCAATAAATTTGAAATCCATGTGAAGCATCGTCCGACTGTCCCGGACAATCAGAGATATTGGCAAGTTTTCCAAGATGATGAGGAGATTAATGATTTTCTGCAAAACAAAGGTAAATTCAAAGACACCTCAATTGATGTAGAGCATGATGACGGAAAAGATGATGTGCAAATCAATCAAATGGAAGTGTTGCAGCTCAAAGATAATGTGATTCCTAAAGGCTTGATACCTTTAGAAGAGCTCTTTGATCATGATGACGTAGCCCGCAAACCAACATTGCAGCCAATAGAGAAGGGAGTCGAAGACGTGAATATTGGAACAGCCGAGCATCCGAAGATGGTAAAGCTGTCCAAAGCATTGCCACCGAAGGTAAAGGCCAAATATATCAGTTTGTTGTCATCTTTTGCCGATGTGTTTGCTTGGGACTATTCTGATTTGAAGACATATGATACCAATATAATTCAGCACACTATTCCTATTAAGCCTAATCAAAAACCTTTCAGACAGAAGTTAAGAAGGCTTAATCCAAAATTTCTGCCATCAATTGAGAAGGAAGTTAATAGGTTGTACAAATCAGGAATCATTGTTCCCATCCGTTTTTCTGATTAGATATCTAATTTGGTGCCCGTGCGAAAGAAGACTGGTGAGATTCGTTTGTGCATTGATTTTCGAAATCTCAACAAAGTTTCATTGAAGGATAATTATCCGCTGCCAAAAATGGATCACATACTTCAGCAAGTAGTTGGAGCATCTTGCATTTCACTACTCGATGGTTATTCCGGATATAACCAAATCTTAGTCCATGAAGATGACCGAGACAAAACAACGTTCACCTCTCTGTGGGGAACCTTTCTTTACGCCAAAATGCCTTTCGTTTTGAAGAACGCAGGTGCCACTTTTCTGCGGGCAATGGACTTGGCTTTCGTAAATGAGAAGGATATCTTCTTGGTTGTGTACCTTGATGATTTGACCGTGTTTTCCAAATCAGATGAAGAACACTTGTATCATTTGAAAATTATCTTTGAAAAGTGTAGAAAATATGGTGTGTCGCCGAATCCTAAGAAGAGCTTGTTTTCCATGGACGAAGGCAAACTACTTGGGCACATTATCTCAAAATATGGCATCCGTGTTGATCCAGCACGTGTGGAAGCGATTCAACAAATTAACCTGCCCCGGAATAAGAAGGAGATACAATCATTTAATGGTAAGATGAATTTTTTGCGCCGCTTTGTTCCTAATCTTGCTGAACATCTGAGGGAGGTTACAAACATGCTTAAGAAGGACACCATGTGTCATGGCCGAAAGAGGTTGTAAAATCTTTCAATTTAGTAAAATTGGCTCTTTCTTCAGCTCCGGTTCTAATCAGCCTGGATTATACTCAGGATTTTATATTGTTTTCATTTGCTTCGGAACATACTATGGCAGCTGTGTTAATGCAGAAAAAGGATGAGCATGAAAGACCCATTGCTTTCTTCAGCTGGACTATAAGGGATGCTGTGTTGAAATACAACATTATTGAGAAGCAAGCCCTTGCACTTGTAAAAGCACTGAAAGATTTCCGTGTATACATTCTGCATTCCCATATTTTAGCTTATGTTCCTAACGTTGCTGTCAAAGATGTTTTGGTTCAGACCAATCCTGAAGGAAGACGTGGCAAGTGGATAGCAGCTTTGCTGGAGTATGATGTGGAGATAAGGCCCACAAAGCTTTTTAAAGGTCAGGGTTTGGCGAAGTTGATGGCTGAATCAAATCTGCACATATTAGACATAAATCTGATCGCTGCTATGTCCGATGAAAATGAGGAAAGTTCGTCACTTCAGGTATCAGAAATGTTTGTTCTTTCTCCATGGTATTCAGATATCATATATGTCCTTCAGAATTTGTTCACACCGCCTGGTATGGTTAGAAACAAAGCGAGAACTCTTAAGTTAAAGGCTGCTAAATTTTGTATTTTGAATTCTGCACTTTATTGGAAAGATCCCGGTGGCATTTTGTTAAATTGTTTGATGGAGGAAGAAGTGAAGCAGGTCATGGAGGATTTCCATAAAGGAGATTGTGGTGGTCACCTTTTTTGGAAAACAACGGCAAATAAAATTTTGAGGTCTGGATACTATTGGCCGACATTGTTTGCTGATGTGTTCAAGACTATTAAGAGTTGTCATAACTACCAGATTTTTGAAGGGAAACAGAAATTACAACCTTTGCCGCTTAAGCCCATTGAGGTGAGTGCCCCTTTTTAGCAATGGGGGCTAGATTTCATTGTTGAAATTCATCCTTCTTCTTCAAGTCAACATAGATGGATCCTCACAGCGATAGATTACTTCACGAAATGGATCAAAGCAATTTCCACTAGGCAAGCTACGGATGCGGTAATAATTTCATTCCTTGAAAATAATATTTTGTCTCGTTTTGGTTGCCTGAATAAGTTAATCACTAATAACACAGCAGCGTTCAAGTCCAAAAGGATGGTTGAGTTTTGTAGTAAATATCATATTACCTTGGGGCACTCAAACACCTATCATCCACAAGGCAATGGATTGGCGGAGTCTTCCAACAAATCTTTGGTTAATATCATTAAGAAGATGTTGGAAATCAACAAGAAGAGTTGGCATAAGAAGCTGGTCCATGCACTTTGGGCAGATCGTGTGAGTCAAAAGAAATCCATTGGTATGTCCCCCTTTGAGTTAGTTTATGGAGTTGACACAGTGTTCCCTACCTCTCTTGCAGCTCTGGTAGTCAAACTTCTTCAAGAGGCTGGTAGTGAAGAGGATCCAATGCAGAGAAGACTAAATCAAATGATCCACTTGCAGCAGACATGGGAAGATGTTTTTCAAAACACATTCAAGTTGCAGGAGAGAATTAAAAAGATTTATGACAAAAAAGCAAAGGCGGACACATTTCAGTTGGATGATGTGGTGTTAAAGTGGGATGCAAGGAATGAGGAAAAGGGCAAGCACGACAAGTTTGACAATCTTTGGAAAGGTCCTTCTAAGATTGCAGTGTACCGGGGTCAGAATGCCTTTCTTTTGAAGGATATGAACGGGGAAGATTGTCCAGGAGGGCCGGTCAATGGTCAGCTGCTCAAGCGATACATTTTCTGAGTTATTTCTGCTGTCATCATTGTCATTGTAAATACCATTTTATTTCAGTTTTGCTGCAAGTGTGTGCTGTGATATTTTCTTTAGTCTGGGGCCCGAAGTGAAGGCTATAATTCCGAAGAAAGATTTCAGTTTTGAGTTCAGTTTGTCGAGTCAGTTTTTCAGTCATTTTAGTGTTATTATCGAGTCATTTTGAGACAAGTTTCAGTCAAATAAATTGAGTCAGAAGTCTTTTATTGTTTGTTGAAATAATGACTCCATAGCCCAATGGACGAAGGCACTATCTAGCTCTTCCAAAGATCTGCCGTTCTTGGCACCTCCAAGGAGCTACCATCCCCATTGGAGCCAATGTTAGAGTCGGCCTTGTCATCCCTTCGTCGGAGATCAAAACTCTTTTTGCATTTCATGTTTAGGTGTCTCATCTCTCTTGATCAGTTGCATTTTGTTAGGAGCATGCCATAAATCTAACGTAAGGGCTTTTTTCATTCATTCCCCTCATGCTTTGCACTGCTAGCTCAGGTCTGTCCATCAAAATCAAATCTTAAAAGTCATTTGCAGTCCTGTTGCAGTTTCTAGGTCTTAACAATCATTTTAGTCATTAGGTCTAGGGTTAGTCAATATGGTCTTCGACAAAGTCTAATAAAGTCAACAGGCGAGAGGGAGCTACTTGATAAGTTGTTATTTCAAAATATTTTTATTTTCATATAGATGGATTATGACTTTTCTTCAAAACTCTGTTTTGAAGACAAGTCGACATTTTGTTATTTGTAATAATTTTTAAAAGATTTCAGTTCTTCAATTCTTCAAGCGCAACCCTGGTCTCCTTTGCCAAATTCCATGATAACTATCCCTACAAAAAATTGCCAAGAAATTCATCATTTCAACCAAAAATCAAGGAGGAAACAAAAAGTCAGAGTTCTATTAATTGTGAAAAAGTGTCAATTGCAAAACATTACAAAAATGGGTTTTGGAGAACTAAAAATCAAATTGATGTCTTTATAAAGGTTTTTCCATGAAGATGAAAGTCATTCTACATGCCAAGGTTGGAGAAAAGCATTTCAAGGTGAATTTGGGTGAGCAATGCGTGTTTTGGAGAGAAATTGTTTGTAACTAACTGGTGCGGCGCACATAACAGGTGGCGCGGTGCACTGGAAGCGCACGGAGCACTGGGAGTTTATACCCAGTGTTAATTTGAACGGGTGCGACACATAGAGAGAGCGCGGCGCATATAGTACAAAGCCCGATATTGCATGAAACTTCACCAAATTTCTCACTCCTTGCGTAAATTTGTCAAGTAGGGCTACTATTTTGACATTGCTTCAAATTTTGTGATAAGTGTTGGTGGTTTATGGGTGGTAGCGGTCAAAACAAAAATCCAAACCCTCCCTCTAAAGTGCCTTCAAAGGAAGTTTGCTATAGGTTCTTTAATCTTTGATTTGTCACCAAGGATTCTCCTTTTTCCCCATTTTTTCCCTTGTTTCCTCATTTCCTACCCCCCCCCCCCCCCCTCCACTATGCTGATCAATTCTACATTACATTTAAATCCCAAAAACCCAAAACCCTAGCCCTTATAAAAATCTTCTCAACCATATATAACTAATCCCAAACCCTAAACCTTATTCCCATATATAAAATCCCCCTCCTCTCCCTAATTAAATTTATTTCAATATTCCCTAATCCCCTATTATTTTCCCCTTCCTAACATTCCCTGGTTGCATTTGTTTTTCCCCTTGGTGGCAAAATCACAACACATCAGTTTTTTACATCAAAAAGAGCAGTCCAAGTACAGTTTATATATAGCAGCATCTTGTCTTCAAGGTATTTTGTCCAACAGTCATGGCATTTGAGCATTCATCGGACTAAGAGGTGGAAACCCAAAGTGACTCTCCCTTCGAAGAACAGGCACCCTGTAGGCCTCATAAAAGTGGCAGACATGTTAGGGAAGAACCGACCACCCTTACAGAATTTCAGGCCTACCCTCTTGCTATGCAGTGTTTTCAGCGTCAATCATGCTATGAGTTTTGTCAAAAGGTGGCTAGTGTCCAATTTCATCATGAGTTGGCTCGTCTTTTTGTGTTGAACTTGCACGGAGATCAGGCTATCTTGGCTGGTGTCACCTTCACACTTACACCAGAATCTGTCTCATTAGCAACCGGTATATCGAATATTGGTGAACCATGGCACAAGAAATAGAAGATTGACCGGCAACATTATGAGCCATACATTAAAATCAGTTTCTTGAGGCAGCTCAAGAGAGTGTTCCCATTCCGATATCTGAAAGATGAATATGCTCCACTAATGAGATTGATCATGAAATATTTGAGCTGTGAGGGACGTTTCTCTCGTCTTTACGCTTATCACATCAGGTTGCTCATGCATTTCACTAGGGTACTGATGATGAACATTCCGTATTTCATTTGCCAGAACATAGAGAGGATGACCACCTTTATACAGCATAAAACCCCTCAACAGCAACTTAACAGTGTCTATCATTTTTCTCTTATTAAGATTTTGGTGGTTCATCAGCTTGGATTGTAGGGTATCACTTGGGATGATTTTATCTCTCGTGACTTTTTCAGAGCTTCACGGGGAGTATCAGAGGTTAAGCATGAGGGTGAACCTTCTCATCAGTATGAGCGCTATGAGAATGCTAGTGTGTCGGTTTTCATCACATATGAGAGAGACACCAGACATTTGTTTGCAGCGGAAAAGCGAGTGTTATCTCCACCCGGGGTGGAAGGGGCCTCGCTTCCTCCATCAGCATCATAGGTACAGGACAAAGGCAAGAGGCCAATGCAGGATGAGGGGCCTTCAGATGAGCCATCAGGTGAACGAGAGACCGACTTCATTCTCCTTCATGATGATGATACAGATACGGGTCCACAAAGCGCCAAACTTAGAGAGATCATCGAGGAGCAGCAATCAGAGATCGAAGCCTTATCCCTTGACTTGGAGAGGGCTATGTGGACCATGAAATACTTGGAGCAGAGGAACAAATAGCTTGAAGATCAGCAGGCAATCATGGAGCTACAAAACATTTGTGAGCATCGCCAAGCTACACAAAGGAGAAGAGTTGAACTCACGTCATTGGAGCAAGAGATTAATGAGGATCGGGAGGAAAATCTCGAGAGAGTTAACATGCACCTAGAGAGGCTGTTGGACAAGGGTGACAAAGACCATGCACTGCTGAGACACATGGCTATTCACAACATGGCACGAAACAAAGTGTGCAAGGCCTGAATCAGGAATTTGAAGGCGAAATTGAGGAAGGAAATCAAGAAGCAAAAGAGGCAAAGTGAGCTCGATCGTCTTTAGATATTGGCCGAAGCCTCTTTAAACTAGCATAAAACTTGATAAGGAAGCTCCAGCCCAAATTTCAAGAAATTTGGGGCATTTTTGGTATTTTTGGAAATTTTTGTGCAAAAAACAGGGTTTTTCTCCTTGTGCGCGCTTATGATTGGAAGCTCCAAATGCAAAAAAGTTTATAGTTTTGGAATTTTCATGAAAAATCATGACTTTTGGTGCATGGGCAAGAAGGTTGTGCAAGTTTTGAGTCCTCAGGAGGTCAAAAACACCTTAAAAATGACCTCTTTGCCCCTAATTTCACACACAGGAAGAAGTCTTGGGATATTGAGGTTTTGGAGGGGCAAATGGGCACCAAATTTAGAAATTCCACTTGGGTTGGAAAGTAGAAAAGTAGGGCTTTCCAACAAGCACACTTGGGATCAATTTCGACTTCAGAAATTGCCTCAAAAGTAGCATCAAAGTGGCGCGATGCATATAGAAATTGGTGCGACGCACAGAGGTTTTTTGACCAATTTTCCACCTTCTAGCTTAGAAATTCGGCCAGTTTGACTAGTTTTGCTTTGTGATGTAATTTTTAACTTATCTTGATGTAATTGGGTGAACATGATGTAATTTTGACATTTAGTTACTTTTTCTAGAGGATTCTTTCACCGAAGAGTGAAAATTTAATGAATGAATCGGTTTCCTACCTTATAGAGGCAAGATGTTTTGATTGCTAGATCTTAGTGCTTTGTTTAGAATTGGTTGAAATAGCTCCTAGAATGATGAGCTCGACCCCTAGAGGCAAGGGAATGGGTTGGGATAGTCTATATCATGTATTTTCTAAGTCGTTGTCAGGGTTGGACTCTTGGGAAAAGCTTGGCACTCTATTGTACATTCATTTATGCATTTTTGGCAAAGGAAAGACCAAGGTTTTGCAGCACTGTTTGGGATCCATGTGGCTTTATGTTTTGATGGTGTGCTTCTCTGAGTAATTATAAGTTTATCTAGTGTTATGTGTATCATTTTCATGCTTCTTCTTCTGAATTTGAACAAATGAGTGATTAAGGTAGAATCCATAACTAATATGCTCTGCCTTTGACTTTGTTTAAATTTTCATGTTTTCATTTGCTTAAGGAGAATTCTTGAGACTTTTTTTCTCTCCTTAGCTCCTCACCAGTCTGATCTATCCACCTCACTCATTTTAAAGCATCAAAGTGATTTCCTTCCTTGCCCCAAACGGAACTCTGCAGAAACTGTGCCTCATCCCCAAGCCCAAATTTGCCTTTCCCATTTTTTCAACAAAACCCTTAAAAAACCAAATCAAATCCCTGCACTTAATACCTAGCCTAAGATCAGTTGCAAATTTAGTCATCTCGAGCCTTATCGATTACCTTTTGCCGAGATTGACCCGAAGAGAGCCCTCTCCTGTCCTCGTATGGCTAGCTATGAGGCTGAGCGTGGTTTGATGTGGACCTAGAACCTTGTCTTTCCAGCCTAAGACAAATCTAGGCTCTAACACAATCTATGTAAATTAATTTCTTCTCAGCACACTTATGACCTTTAGTGTATTTTCTATCACAACTATAACAAATCCCTTTTTCTATTTTTTCTTCCAATTGTTGTGGTGTCAACCCTGTAGGTTGTGGAAGGCTAGGGGCAACAACACTTCCATAGTTGTGAGTGGTAGGCTTCCTTGTTTCCATAATTTTGCTTTCCTTTTTTCTTGCCAACCTGAATGCATTCTCCAATGGATCAGGTTCCCAAAGGCGAACCTCATGTTGGATGTTATCCTTTAAAGTCCCTATGAACACATCAATCCTATGCTCCTCTGGAACATCTTTTACCCTTATGTTCAATTTTTGGAAGTCCTCAATGTGCTCCCTCATTGAACCCTTTTGTTTGAGATTTATCAATTGGATAAAAAAAGGTGTTGCTTTTTGTATCCTCATAATGTGCTATCATTTCTTCCATAAAAATTTCCCAAGTGACAATTTCTTTACGAAAGAAAAGTCATCGATACCATACAAACTGATTTGGTTCCAAATATAAAGTTGCAATACTTACCTTTTGTGTGTTTTTCACATTATGGAGATCGAAAATTTTCTCCATTTGTAGTATCCATGTTCTGGGATCCTTGCCATCAAACTTCCTCATATCGATCATTAGAACATGGTGGGTCTTCAATCCAATGTTGGAGTCTATGAAATCATGATTAACATTTATTTTTTTCTCATCATGAGTTTCCTTTACTACCTTTTCTATGTTCATAAACATTTCTTGTAGCAACTTTGTCAAATTTGTCTTTAAATTGTCCATTTTGTCTTCCATCTTAGTTTCCAAACCATCCATCTTAGCTTCCACGACATTCATCTTAGCTTCCATGTCTTTCTTTAAACCATCCATTTTATTTTCCACACCTATCTTTAAACCATCCATCTTAGCTTCTGTTACTTTTTGTGAGAGTGAATTTTGTTGCACTTGGTCTCGTAATTTTGATATATCATGTTTCATTTCTTCCTATTCATCATGAGTCATGCTAGAGATTTCAGGTTGCTTACTAGGTGTTTCCGTTTTCTTTATTTGGAGCATCATATAATGCTAATAATACTTCACTATGCCATTTGAATTCCTTAAAACTATTTTTTCAAACCAATCTTATGCAAAATTAAAAAAAAAAAAAACTACACACCTTTTTTCACTTTGTAAGTGTTTGATATTGAATCTGTTGTATCTCTGTAATTGCAGTTCTCCAATATCTGAAATTTCTTCCAACGGTAGTCCTCTGAGTCCTCTTTCCAATGCCACCAGTCTTATCAAAATTGGATTCTCCAAGAAAGAGTTATTCCCAATCTCCTAATATGACCTGATTATATAATGTTTCAGTAGAGCGAACTTGTACGACGTTCCACGTGTCATTGTTTCGACCTTCAGATCTAAAAAATATACACAGAAAACTAAAGTCCATCCTATTTCTATAACTTCTTATGAAATTTCAATCTGATGCTCAGAGAGAAAGTTATGATGATTTTCCCAAGGTCACATGTTTAGAATGTAATTCGGGAGTATGCAAAAACCCTAATTTTTGCAGATTATATCTCCGAAAATATAGCAACATAAGATCTGAAATTTGAACTTGAGCTTCACCAAGATTTAGTCTCAAATGGGTTTTAATTTCAGAGTTTGACCCTTCTTAGAAACAAAATTATAGCGAACATTCCATGATGACATGTTTGATATGAAATTATGGAGCTTGCAAAAACCTAACTTCCTCAGATCATATCTCCGACCATATAGCGAGACAAGATCTGAAATTCGGACCCGAGGTTCAAACCGATTTCTCCTCAAATGTGTTTTTTATATCTTCTGAAACTTCGTAGAGAAAAATTTATAGAAAAAATTCCATGATGACGTGTTTGGAGCAGCGAAACCCTAGAATCCAAAGCTCTTATACCAAATGTTATGAAACCAACTCATAAAAAGATAGAAAAGAGAGATAAACACCTTCTTTAAATTGCACAAATGAATCATTCTTGGATGATACAAATGACAAGACCTCCTTTCTATATATAGGAGTCTAAGAGATCATAATATAATCAGAGCCGACACAACAATAATAATGTAATGGCACAACAATAACAATAGTGGGCTTCTACGGGTCACAATAATAACAATAAGGATACTACATGGGCACAACAATATAATAAGGGGGTTGCACTAATAACAATAAGGGGTTACAATAGTAGTATAGGGACCTAACAGAGATTATGCGGGAAGAGTGACTGCGTAGAAGATTCTACAAGTTGGGATATGGTGGCTAATTGTGCACAAGGATTCTAAGGAATATTGTAGAGCATGCGATGTTTGTCAAACAACTAGGAGGCTGTCACGAAGGGATGAATTTCCTCTAAATGCACAAGTTTCGTTATAGGCATTCGATAAATGGGAAATAGATTTTGTAGGACCTATTTAGCCACCAGGCAAGAAGACAGGATCACGATACATCATCACAATGACAGAATATTTGGCCCGGTGGGCTGAGGCGTAGCCCGTGAAGGATTGTAGCGCGACTACAGGTGTGAAGTTAATATTTGAATACATTTTTTCTAGGTTTGGTTGTCCTAAGATTTTTATGAGTGGTAGGGGTTCAAATTTCCTGAACAAAATAATTGTTTCTTTGCTTGAAGAATTCCAGATGTATCATCAAAAAGCATGTTTTATCACCCTCAAGCAAATCACATAGTCGAAGCCTTTAATAAAATTTTTGAGAATGCTTTGATGAAGATCTGTAATGTAAATAGAAATGGTTGGGATGTGCACATAGAAAATATTCTTTGGGCATATCGAACTACCTGCAAGAAGTTGACTCGACAGACACCATTTAGGCTAGTTTATGGACAAGAAGTAGTGATTCCAATGGAGTACATCATGCCAAGTTTGAGGATTTTTGAAGTCACAAAGATGGCGAATCGAGATACCGTGGAAGAACGCCTCGTGCAGATACTTGAATTAGAAGAAGATCGCTTCCTGACGGGTTTTCATTAGCAGGTGCAGAAGGCTCAAGAAAAGGCGTGGCATGATCGTCACATTAAGCAGTGCACCTTTAAAAATGGAGATTTAGTGCTACTATATGATAGAAAGTTGATGAAGTTTCCAGGAATATTTCAGATGCATTGGTTGGGGCCATACATCGTCAAGGAGATTACAGATGGAGGTGCAGTTCAGCTTGCGAAGTTGAACGGGGGGCTATTTCTAGGAAGAATCAATGGAATTCGGTTAAATTTGTATAGGGGCGATCCCACCCCTGCGTAATGAAAATATGGATGCAGGACAGTCTTAGTACTCCAGGCAGTTGCAAGGAAGTGCGGGACTATAAACTATGCTGCTAGAAGGATAATTTGGTGAAGAAAATGGGTCATGTGACAATTAGGGGAAAGGCGTAGAAGGGAGTTGCGATAACATGGTGGGTCCCATGCAGCCTTACTAGAAAGTAACTGTTGGAACCATTGTAGATGTTGGGATGGTTATTTTTTCGTTAAAGGGAGCGGGGGAGAGAATTTAAGGAGCATATCTTTGGAAATATGCTGCCAAAAGAGCATTAATGACAGAAATCTGGAGGGAACATATGGATTTGAATTCAAAATGAGCTATAAATACAGCATCATGCTCCATATTCGAACACTTTGCTTCCAAATAATTTTCCTTGAGATTTTGTGCCTTAGTTTGCGCCGAAATGATTGCTGCATGTCTGGATGGGAAGATATACATAAGAAGTTTTTGCAGCAAGGATTTAGGATTGAGGAGGCTTTACCTGAGTGGCAAAAGGAAATATTCTGGGAGAGAATGAGTCCCTACCATAGTGCCTAGCTTGTCAAGGCCTAAACCTGCTCCCTCAGTGGCAAGATAGAAGAATCAAAAGAAGCCATGGCCAACGTCGGTGCACAAATCATTGTGTAAAAATCCAACAAAGGTTAGAAAAAAGGGTCAAGGATAAAAGCAAGCAACCGATGGAACCCCTAGACTTGGATGAAGAAGAATTGAATATGGGGGTTGAAGATATTGACGTAGAGGAAGCAGTGTCGATTACTCGACTACCACCTTATGTAGCCCCTAGAAAACCCACCGCGAAAGTGACAAAGGACCCAAACTCAGTGAAATTCCATGTCTTCACACCATTGTTGCCGGAGTACGTACCTATTGAGGGAAATTTGTTGGCCTGGGTACTATTTTTGAATATGGAGGAATGGGACCTGGGTATTCATGCGAAGTTCCCATAGTTGGAACACAACAAATATTTGAAATCAGTCTACTATGAGGAGTTGGGTGTTACACAGCTTGAGCCAATGAAGTGGGCAGCTGGAATTGAGCGTGAAATATTTCTTAACATGTTGTGGGTGCCACATTTTAGCTGCAGTATCATTAATACTATCTGTGTGCGTCAATTGCTGGTGTTGGTTCATGATGGATGCCTTTGGCTGGGAGGGCCCATTCCAATTGATGACATGTTGCTGCACCAAATAACTTAGTTGCCTTATTAGGGCGTGAACCTCGCATATGCTTTTGTGAGAAAATCGCAGGAGAAGAAGTTGCCTGACCAAATGAAGAGCAACTTCGGTTTGGTGAAGAAGTCGCGCGGCTATGCCATTAGCTCCATATTGGGTGGTGTTGTGCAATTTGCTGCACAAATATTGGCTGGAAAAAAAATGAGGAAGTGTCGCGTTGATGAAGTTTCAGCACAAGTAGTATTTTTGGTTACACAGTGTAACAAAGGAGTCCAATATAATTGGGCCAAGTATCTTTGTCATGATTTATTGGATGATTTTTTTGAATCCGAGGAGGATGGCAAGGCACTCCACTATGCATGGTTACTTCTTTTGATCACACTAGTCGCATGGAGGACACTTGAGGAGAGACAGTTCCCAACACATGATCCAGACCTGTGCAAGGCTATGAAATTTGCCTCATTGTGGGCGACGAAGGATCTTGAACGAGTCATGGAAACAAAGATCTCCTGGGTCTTGTTCAAGTCATAGTTGCGGATGGTGATTAACCAACGACCACATTTATCACCAAGTTTACATGCACAGTATACTAATATTGCCGATTTCAAGGCAGATTTTCACAATCTGTCCATACGCACAAAGAAGGACTCTGCAAAAACATGGCATAATTTTCCATATTTAATCACATAGGATGAAATTATGGGGGTCATCATCAAGTGGCCGAGTGAATGGATCACCCCATTTGATGAAGACACAGGAACAAGTAAGGTTGGAGCAGGCGAAACAGGGAAAACCGTCATTGCAAAGAAAGACAAAGAGAAAGAAGCACAGAAGGCTTATACAACAGAAAAGGCAGTGTGGAAAGAAAAGGCAACGCAGAAATAAAAGGCCACGTAGAAAGAGTAGGAAGCGTAGTAAGAAAATTCCTCTACAAAAGAAAAGGAAGCATCGAAAGAGAAGGTTTGTGACAAAGAGAAGGAAGCACCAAAGGAGAAAGCTACAACAACGTTGCAAGTCACTATTGACCTCGATGAACCTAAAACGAAGTGCACCGATGTTGAGGGAGAGACTGAAGAGGAAGGGGGAACAGACTTGGAGGCCCTCTTCAAGGTTAGGAATAGGCAGAATCGAAGTTTCACGGGACCTTGCAAGAAGAAAAATTCTGATAAATCTACGAGCGTGACGCCATTTGTCCTCATAGAGGGGGACCTTGATGAGATCGGTGATGTTGTCTGCAACGCCACTGAGACTATCTAGGGACACATCGAGGACCAGTACCAGTAGGTATTGGAGAAAGTACAGCAAGGCCTGAAGGGATTGTAGGTCCAAATAGGGGTGATCCGCACGATCGTGGGACAAGCGAACGCAGATCAAGCGAGTGTGGATCAAGTGAGCATGCTGAGCATTAGTATGATGGATATCATGTCTAGGCTTCACTTAGCGCCACTACTGGGGGGCTTTCTCCAGTTTGAGACAGATGAAGAGCAGGAGTGTGCATAGTTCTGGAAGAACTTGAGTATCAACCTTATAGCACTACCGATCCCGACCTTACATGAGCTACACCAAGGAGTTTCAGATCTGCATCTGGGAGAAGCGAGAACTATTGATTATTGAAAAGGTCAAAACTAACAATCAACAAATTTTTGAAGAGAAAGCAAAGGCCTTACAGGCCCGCGACAAGGCAATACAGCAGAATCAGTAGCTAGAGACTGCCCTTACCCAAGTATGTAGTGCACTCCCTGAGCTCCAAATTCCAGCAAAAGTGACCTCAACAGAGAAAATTAAGAATTTAGCTACTGCAGTAAAGGAATCTAAGGAGGAAATTGTTAAGGTCCGGTTTGAGGTGCAGTTGCAGATTTCATAGCTTCATATTAAGCTACAACCAACCACTCCTCTGAAAGTCAGAGAGCAGTGCAAGGCTGCTATTAAAGAAGATATGACCTCTTTGGCCACTGCAATCAAGGATTTCAGCCAATTGTTTGAGAAGACAATGGAGATGTGGACCTCGCTACAGGAGGATCCACACTTGCAGAAGATCGAAGTAGATATCCATGAAAAACAACTACATTTTGATGAGATTAGGGTAACAACATGAACCTTAGCACATGTGCAAAGGTTCACCAGACTTCAGGAAGGAAAGTTCATCCAGACCCAGATTGATGAGCTACGTCGGAAGGCTTCCATTATCTCCTCATGTATGCAACCATGGGCCGATGAGGCAAGCCAACTCTCATAGACAGGTCCAAAGAAATTTGAAGGCCCTGCTATAGACGTAGTGAACCACGAGCCTTACAGTTGAAGGTCTAACTACATAGAAACTAGTCGAGGAACTTCGCCAAGCCACCGCACAAGGAAAAACAGATCTTCAAGAATTGAAGATTGAGTACAGTGGTCTGCAAGAAAAGATTGAGACAATACCAGCAGAGTGACTTAGGATGAGTCACGACTTTGTGTTGGGGGCTTGTTGGGACAGGGTCCCTTGGGGTCAAATTTTGTAAAGTTTTTTCAAATATTGTAAAGTCTCTACATTTTGAGGAGCGGAGTGCGAGTAGCGCAGGTCGATTGGAGTAAAAGGGGATTTTAGAAGGTCAAAGCCCCTTAGTTTGTTAAGATTCAAGTTGTTTTGTGACCCTCCCATGGTTTGCGGACCATGGTATTGTAATAAATAAGGATATAAAAAGGAGTCATAGAAGAGTCATAGATAGCTAAGCATAGAAGAAAGAGCATAAAAGTGCAGGATTTGGGTCTATTTTTTCTATTTTGTTCTTAGGAAAAGGGGAAGGCTCCTGCAGCTATGTGCGCGGAGACCTTGGTAAGTCCGTAATTGAGTGCACGAGTCCCTACAGTTGTGTGCATAGGGTTGGAAATGACTGTAATTGAATCTTAAAGCTTAAAGAACTATATATGTATCTATGTAACATTTCTTATCTCTGAATTTACTGTAATAGATTCCCGAAGAAGTAGATCTGTTTATTTATATCATGTTATGAATGTTTAGTGCAATCGGTGAAGGGCATAGATATGCTAACTATTAGTTACTATAAGTTCCGGATTTTAAGGGTTAGGGTTCACGAAGTTTGAGATAAAGCCCTAGGTTTGATAGAAACACATAACATAGTCCTTTGGATGCAAAAACCTGGTTCTAGCATTACCCTAATACTGCCTCGGATGAGACTATAGCCTGCACTATGTAGGTTGTTTCTGAAAGGGTTGGTAGTGTAGGTTTTTTTTTGTTAGTGTAGCTAACTCTGAACCTGGGTCCAAGCCCCCTCAAGTCAACAAGCTTCAGTGAGCAAACTGATTGAAGGGATCCTATGCATTCTCACCATGACATCCAAACCCTTATACAACCGTGCATATTAAGCTTATATGCTACTGACGAAAGGGGCAAGTTTCTCATAGTTTTGGATGAAGATCTAGATCCTTGCTTTTTCTAGCTCTACCTACAGCTTCATCATCTTGGGCAAGTGAATCGGGGCTCCCTTGTACCTCATTGTCCATTCTTGCACATGGGTGATAGAAGTTGTATGTCCTTGAGATTTTGGACAATCTTTCTTCTTTACCGCTGGAAACCTTGTATGTCCTTAAGGTTTTGGATAATATTTCTGCTCTGCCGATGGAAACCATGTAGATGGAAAACCGCCTTATGCACGGTGACAAATCCATCATAAATTTTCACCATGATGGCCTCAAGAGTTGATACTTCAGCAAGTACCACTTTCCTTATCTCTTCCATTGTGGATCTTATGGATTGTTTTGCCTTCTGCCTGGCCGCTTGAAAATCTTATACAACCATGGATATGAAGCTTATATGGTACTGACGAACGGGGTGAACTACTCATAGTTTTGGATCAACATTTGGATCCTTACATTGTCTAGCTCTGCCTACGGCTTCATCATCTTGGGCAAGTGAGTTTGGGCTCCCTTGTACCTCATTGTCCATTCTTTCACATGGGTGATAGAAGTTGTATGTCCCTATGATTTGAACAATCTTTCTACTCTGTCGCTGGAAACCATATAGATGGAAAACTACCTTATACACAATGACAAATCCATCATAAATTTTCCACATGATGGCCTCAAGAGTTGATACTTCAGCAAGTACCACTTTCCTCATCTCTTCCATTGTGGATCTTAAGGATTGTTCTGCAATATGCCTGACAGCTTACAAGTTCTTTGCCATTTGTTCATTCTCTGCTAATAAGAACTTGGAATTTGAGCTCGTGGCTCTTTCATAAGCCATAGTGGCATCAGCCATGATGACTGGTTACTTTCTGACATCTGACACTATCACACTTTCCTTCATGAATGGATGTGACACGTGATCATTCGAGAAATGCTTCGTCCACACATATACAATATTCTACTACAACTAGTAAAATGATATATTTTACACATCCATCACTAGATCATCATTAAGGAGAATAACCTATCCTTGCTTGCACGGGACTAGTTCTAATACTGGAGGTGGTGGAGACTAAGGGGCAACGTCGGGTGCTCTTAGAATGAGGTCGATATCTTGGTCCTATTAATTTTTGCAACTGTGGTAAAATTCCACCTTAGATAGCTCAAATAACTAATATAATTATTTCATTAGGTTCCTCTTTTTGAGAGGACCAAAATCGAACTAAATATCACCCAATTTGGTTAAGCGGAAGTTGAGTTATGAATTATTTTATTCACACATGTATTATGGAATGGGTCAGCCCTAACCACATGAGTAACTGTGTGGGTCATTCTTAACCCCAAGTGACCCCTCAAGAAATCCTATAAATATAATAGACCTCAAGATCATTTGCACACATCTTCTCTTCTCTTTTGTCTTGGTTTGCACAGGTTAGATGGAAGGATTTCATTCAAGGGTCTAAAATCATAGGCAAAAGGTTCACTTTGGGTTAGGGTCTTCTGGATCTTGGTTGCTAGCATAGAACAAGGCATTTTGGTCCCTGGTCGCAGGCACACAAGCCTATGAGAGTGAATATATACCCTTGGACATTGGCGTAGAGGCTTATGGGAATGATTCTAGGTTTAGAGGCAGATCATAAGGTTCTAGTCCCTAGTTTATCGCACCAAGTAGCCCTGGGAGTGACCCTTTCATCTTGGTCGCTCACACAACTCAAAAAGGGTGTGAATTTTGTTTTTCGATCACTTTCAAAGCTTGTCATGGGAGAGATTTTGGTTCTTTGCAGTTTAGAGCCAGGTGCGACATAAAGACCTCCTGGGAGCAACTTTGCAGTCACAGTCACTCACATATTGTATTTGTGAGTGTGAACCAGAAGTTTCAGTCGCTCACAAACAGTGTTGATGAGGGAAAATCAATTCAGATCTAGGGTTTTGATATCTTGGCTTCAGTCAACTTCTGTGATCTGGTAGATCTGGGTTTCTCTACTGTTATAACATATATGTAGATCTGTAGATCTGATTTGTTTGTTTCCTATGCAATCATATGTATTTGGCTCAGTGACAGTGACAACAGTACTCAGTAGTGTTCGACACAGTGACAACAATACTCAGCAGTGTTTGGTAGAGTGAACAATATACAACGGTTGACATCAGTTTGTGGCAGCATATTACAGTCATCAGTATGAGGGTTCTGATCCTAGCATGATTAGATCTATTTCATAAATATCATTATTGTTTTGTTGCATAGATAAAGTTATGGATCATTGTACTCTCTTTTGCTACATAGATAAAGTTATGGATCATTGTACTCTTTTTTGCTGCATCATTTGATGGCGATCTAAGAAGAAGAATATTTGCAAGGGTTTTCCACATACTAGGTTTTGCCCTGGTCTCGAACCAATCCTGGTGTCTCTATATGTGTGCATGTTTTCTTCTATTGTTCCTTTTATATTCTGTTGTATTGATGATGATGGTGATGTTGTTCTTCCTATGTAATTACATATGTTGATGTATAATGGCATAGATATGAATAATATAATGATGAAATGGGGTGAAATTAATGTATTAATGATGAAATTCTACTATCTTAGCAAAGAACAATTTCACCATAAGAAAAATTAACATGGTATCAATGCTGGGCTAAATAAAATCCATGGATATCACCCTAATGATGACACCATCGATGGAAGCAAGAAGAGGATGGTGGAGACCTAAAATAATTCTAGGGTTTGAATATAACCCTAGGCATGTTGATTATTAGGATCTGATGGATCCTATGAGGTTAGGGTTGGAGATAAAAGCTTGGAAAATTATGAAACTCTAGCATGGTCTATAAGCACTTGATGAAGATTCGATGAAGTCCTAGATGGGATAATCCCTAACAGATTTGGTTGGATACTTGAAGACAACATTGGTATATGGACATTGATGGCTATTGAAGATTGGTTCAAGAGGGAGAGGATCACCTCTCATTGAAGATAAGTATTTCTTGACTTATGTCGCTTCTTACTTGTTAGACTTATGGATCTAATGATTATGTTTATTACTTCCTACATATGTATTTGAGTATATGGATGTTTCTAACCTCCTTGATGAGATGGGTTGTGTAGATCCTTCTTGAGGATCATTTTGAGATGGAGATCTAGAAAGAGAGGTACTTGATGAAAAGATGAAAAAGTGCTTCAAGTGGCCTATGACTAATGAGCAGGCGCTTAGGTATTTGAATACCTCAAAATATGCATGGTATGTTTTGTTTCAGCTATTGGCTCGGTAAGCCCTAAGTTATGATGAGAATGCCTCTTTCTTTAATGTCTCATACATGTATATGAAAGTGACTTGGATCTATGTTTCCTATGATGAAAATATGCACCTAGTGTTGAATTTTTTTTTATCTTATTGAATTCTATGAGGTTATCTAATATCGATACATTGATAAACTTGATGTTTGGCTAAAATCTATGATCTATCTGTTGGATATCTTGATCCTATAAAGAAGGCTAGCACCTTGGCTCTAGAAAATGATACTGTTGATACTTGTCATGATGGATTCATATAGAAGGATATTTCATTGACTCCTATACATGAGTCTATTGGTAATTCTTGTGAAAAGCATGATGAAAACATATGGAAAGAATGATTGACTCTCTTGTTGTTTTGATAAAGCTTTATTGAAATACCTAATCTGATCTCATTGGTCATGAAGTGTATGGAAACCTTGATGTGAGAGGCATAAAGTGTAAGATTGATATTTCATATCTCTTACTTCTTATGGTCTTGTCTTGGTGCCATGTATGCAATAACTAGATGAAGTGAATTGACAGAAAATTTTATTGTGTTTATAATTTTTGAGATATGATGTTGCATCTGTCTACTGCTTTTAGTCTAACCTTTGATGAAATATTGATTTCATGATGTTGATAGCCATATGTTTATGATCTAATGGATCTTTTGTTGCATGACTCAAGTTAAGAGAGGTTTCTTACATGAATGAAGATGAATGATATAGATCCCCAGTCAAAGGGAGAATCACTTCTCAAGATTCTTACCCTTATTACTTGTATTCTATGTTTTTGAAGTATGATTTATGTGCATATGATAGTATTGATCTGCAGCAGAGTCTTAGATCTGAAGCCCATTCAAAAATTAGAGTTTTTGCTCTGGTCGCAGTCACAGATCTAGGATATTTCGTCTCTGGTCGCATGTATGTTAAGTCCTAGACAGCGTCCAGGCAACTAAAGCTGCTCCCATGCTAACCTGAAGAGAGAGACCAGAGGTTTGACTATTGTTGATCATCATCTAAAGCTTTCTAAAGATTTATGAACTCTGAATCATGATGTTCCTAACATATTTTGCCACTGTTAACTGATTTTTGAATTCCTTGAGTTAAATTGTTGATCATATAATGAAGTGTTGTGCATAAAATGAGATAGTCACCTAGAAGATATCAGGAACACAGATGTATTGTAGATAATGGAAAGATCTACTAACAGGAAAAGGCTGAATGAACATGCAGATTGAACTTTTGTTTGTAGGTGATGAGGACAAACATATAGATATGTCACTATGTTTGTGCTACAAGAGGTTGGCATGATTTGGCATTACTAGTAAATATGAAAAGTTTTTTGTCATGATGCGTGACAATAACTTTTTTTTGATGATTGTTGATTTGCCCTGATATTGATACTATGTGACTTATTTGGAGATTGGCCTCCTTATTCTTAGCACAATGGTTGGAATGATCATATTTGTGATGGAAGTATGACTTATATTATGCTTATGAGAATGAATTGATAAAGTTCGGATTGATAATGCAAGACTTGTTGGCATGATGAAATGAGCTACACCTGTCTCCTAGTTGAAAGTATTAATACTATGATAATGATGACTTTAATAACGGTCATGATTTGGCTTCTAAACTCTGATGAATTGATTTTGTTAATGATGGTACAACATTGAGTTATGATTATGTTGGCTTAGCAAGGCATTATTCTTAGAGCATTGCAATCTAGATATGTCTATATTTGACAGTGATTTGATGAAGTCAAGATGATGAGTTCCAAGGTATGGCTTTGATATTGATTATGGTTTTTTGGTTTTATATCCTGATGATCTACTTGTGGTAAGTGATGAGCCTCTGATGATCTAAATAAGAGGTAAATAATTGATGAAACCTGAAATGATGTATCATGGAATGATGAATCGGTTTCTGGAATTTGGGAAAGGAATTCCATGTTGCAAAGCTATTGGAAAAAAAAATTGGATAATGAAAATGAAAATCCTTGGATACTCTAATTTGAAGTTCAAAATGTAGTGGAACTTGACATGGCATCCAATGGTTAAAGCATTAATGTTTAGTTTTGAACATCCATTTGTATATATATAATGTGCATAGAACCTTAATGAATTCATGAGTGAGTTGCTTCACTCACATAGAGTTGCCACCGAGCATGCTTTGAAATATCTGCATGAGGTGTTCTATTTTGAGAATGTGATATTTCTCCTATGATATGTATCTGCATATATGTATTGTTGATATTTGATATTATTGTTGATAAGCACATTTGGATGCATCTTTAGTATGTGATCTTCCATGTTATCTTAGATGAGAGGTCCATAACATGACCGAGGTTGATCATGATGTTGCTATCATGACTAGCTTTGAGGCGGGATACAAAAGCTCCTTAGAGAGTTGTTTGAGGATGATATGGACATGACATGGATACTGGTGGGTTCCAGTATTGTAGCAATAATGCTACAACTCCTGGAACTCCCTTCTTTAATTTTATCAACCCCGGTAGTTCGTAACAAACTTGGAAGCGACGGTGCTGTATGCACAAGTACTAGCTCTTGCCGCAGCTGTCACTTGGTCAACTGGCACAAGTCCGCTAGGGGCTTAAGCCAACTTCTATGAGCTCTTAGAAGAAGCTTTTTAACTAATGGATGAAAGCTAACTCAAAGGAAGCTAATCTACTTGCGGAAAGAAACTGAAAGCCAAAAAGAAACGCAAACCCTAGCAAACCCTAATTCTACCAGCTATTCCTACTGATGCAAAGATGAGAATGAAAACTACTGAAAGAGATTCCATTACTTCTATGAAGGTAAGATACATGTGTTTAGACTACCTCTACCTGAAGAAAACATCTTTTTGTATTTTTGACTAAGTTATTAGAATTATCATGCATGTGCTTTTGACTGGATTTTCACTGTGCAGGGGTGGATTAAGGAGGAGAAATGCTTGGAAAAGGTTGGGATGGTATAGAGAGGGTCTAAGGAGCCCCTAACACTCTTGCAGAGAGTTTCACAAAGTTTGGTTGCCAAAAAAACCTTGTTTGTGAGCTTCTACAGGAAGTCTGCAGGGGTTCTATAGGATGTTTCAGGAATTTCTACAGGATGTTCAGAAATTTCTACAGGATGTTTTAAAATTGGATTTTGGAGGATGGGTGAGTGAGGTAAGGTGCATGAATGGATAGGGAGATAGGGTAGGGGCCTGAAATGACCTAAGGACTGATGGTTGGAGTGGTGAGAGGGTGTGGAAAGCTGGCTTGGCTTAAAGAAGGCTAAGACAATGGAGGAGCAATAAGGTAGGGTTACATGGACAGAAAGACAGTTGTGAGATGAGGAACCTAACTAGGAGATGGAGCAGCTGGCCTGGATGAAGCTTGGGTGAATGAGAGGGAGATGGAGATGCCCTGCACGGTGTACACTTAACCGAATCAACTAAGTCCTGCACACAATCAAAATCTTAGCTAATCTAGTCTAACTGTCAATGAAACAAATGAACAACAGCTTTATTCATAAAGAGAACCATGTACAACACTTAAGCAAAGAAACATTTTAAAAGGCCTGAACACATGATTAACTCCTACAAATGAAAACATCACACCAGAGATTGCATGGACAAGCAAACTAGTGTTTTTGTTGGGTAGCAAGGTCACCTTTGTCCCAACTCACGATCCCACTGAGGGAGAGGTAAGATCAGAGGTGCTTGAGCCCTTTTTCTAAGGATCCTTTATGTTATTAACCTATCAAATCAATCTGAATATGAAAATCTACTTTAATCATCAAAAGCAACCTAAATAACAAAACAAGATTTAGATCTAAATGGCAGATTTTATTCTGAGAATGCAGCAAAGACACATAAAGGTAAACAAAGGAGGTACTGGGCAGTTGAGATGGGCCCAACCCCAAGAGCTACAGTCTCCTAAGAGTGATTTAGAGCTGGTGCAAAGCTGGATTCATCTTTATTGAGCAAGAAAAGAAGAGTTACATCAAAACTGTCCACAAGGAGACTTTGAAAATGAGCTGAAAGCAAAGCTAATCTATTGCCTAAAAATCGAACTGTAAAATGACTATAAAATGAATAACTACTAGCTACAAATTGACTAACCACTAGCTAACCAAAATGAGGCCCTAAGCCTTCTTATTTATACAAAGTGAGGACCCCAACAGTCCTCCTAAACTTTAGGGACTCGGCTGCCCAAAACTTGTAGTTAACAGCAGTCCTACTTAACTTGCTTGGCTGCCCTTGTGCTAATTGATTTGGTGGCCCTTGAACTCCGAGCTGATGGTGGAGAATTCGAGGTAAGGGCCCATAAATGAAGGGGACACCTTCCTACAAATCCTCTCCCTTGTTCTCCCACGAATTTGTCTTCCAAGTGCTCATTAAGACCTTCAATTTTGTCTCTAAATTGATAAAAAAGGCTACACAAAGCACCCATTAGACTTGTTGGCATAATGACTAACCCAATTCACTCTATTAGCATAAATATAATCTAAAACATGCAATAAACTAATGAGAATGGTGGATTAAGTCGAATTAGGAGGTTGAATGAGCCCAAATAATTATCCATTTTTGGGGCTCATCATCACCCCCCTACTGAAAGTGTTGCTCATCCTCTGAGCAACCAATATATCTCCCCATCTTTGATGGCCCTGGTAGCCTCCTTGTCATGCCAAGCTTCTGGAGTGATGTCCTCTTCTCTGTCATGAAACCATGCTTTTCTCTCTGCTTCTTCCCACTACTTGCTCCTTTTCCTAGAGAATTCTCAACCTTGGTATGATTGTGCAAGTATATTCAATCATATGAAAGGAGATGAAACCAGTGGAGGATGGAAGAAAAGAGTGGTTGCATGCCTCCTCAACAGACTTCAAGCTTCAAATCCCTCTTCATAATTGATTCTGGCCTGCCCAACGGCTCTTCAGGATGTTTCTGGTAAAAATACAGAACTTCCTGTAGAAAGTCTTGTAGCTTCCTGTAGAAGGTTGAACCAGGACTAAATTGTGTTCGAACCCTGAAAAAAATGAGTGTTCATGGAGGGGATGGATGTGAGGATGCCTGGGAACTTGGTAGGGACCCTTTTTCTTGTGCTGGGAGGCCGTTTTCTGGCTTCCTCTAGAAGCAGTCAGTTGGCTTCCCCTAGAAACAATTTTCCTTGATTTGGCTTGCTTAGTTGGGGGTGCCTTCTCTTTGACTTGTGTTTTGGTTGCCTTGGGTGTGCCCTTATTTGTTTGGACATTCTCAGTCCTCTCTACCCGTGTTTGCAATCGTTTCTCCCTGGTGTTTGTGCCTTCATTCCACCCACAGTTTTGGCCTCAGCAGCTTGGCATTTCACTCATTCTTCTTGTTCCTTCTGTGGTGGTATGTCTTGTGTTTCTTTTCCATGCCCTTCCACTGCTATTCCTATTTTGCTTGTTTGAATTCTTGTGCTTTTCTTGGCCTTAATGCAGCAAGCACAGTTGTTGCTTCCCTTGCCAACATTTCAGGGGATTTCTCTTTTTGTTGTTCTTTCCCTTCACTTCCTGTAGAAATCTCTATGCCTTCGTGTTGCTCTAACTGCTTTTTCAGCAGTGCATTTTCCTCCTGTAGCTGGGATTTTTGTAATGCTTTCAATGTGTCTCACCATGGCCAATTGTTCTCTTAATTCCTTTAGCTTGTCCTCCATGTGGTGTTGAGTGTTTTTTTTCTCTAAATAAAATGCTCAGGTGAGAAAGCAGGTAGAACTGAAAACAGAGGGATAGCTGAATTTTCACCTTTTTCTGAAACCAAACAAGGAATTTCCCCATGTGCTTCTCCTTACAACATCAAATTGCAATATTTCCCTTTGTTTTAAACTGCTTTTATCCTGAATTTGACTCTCTGCTTTTGAAAAGAAGAATTTTGTTTTTACAGACAGAGTACAGAGATCAAGTTTTCTTCTCAGCACACATACAGATATGCAAATTTAAAATTTTTCATACACAGGCTGGCCTCCACAGCTGCATATATCTTCCCTATAGGAGAATTTTTTAAAAACAGGAAACGTGGAGGAGAATCTTGATGCAGAAACAACTGGGAAACCCAGTGCAATACACAGGCAAACGTTTTTCTTCCAATTCACAGGCAGATTTTTTCTCTGATTCCCCAATCTTATGCTGTTCAATTCACCACCTTTTCAAAACATACCATGCATAGAGGAGTTTTTTCGAGCCTACCTCGTTTTGATATTTCCAATTCCGACGCAACAGACACGGGTTTCTCTGGTTCAGAAGGATATACTATATTTCCTGTAGAACGTCTTCTTGTAGAATGCTGGCCAGCTTCTGAAGGATGTCTCTGCACCTTTGAACGATCTTGGTATGCAGGAGAATTTTGAACAAACCAAAAAACTTGGCGAAGGACGTCAGTTTAACAGAATTCAGAGGTAGAGGATTCAGCCAAAGAGGTTTGCAAGTGTAAATGAATCAGCAGTTAACGTGAGTCTTCAGCCGAGCATTCCTTTAATTACTGCATGATTTGTGGTGAGGTGGCAGAGACGTGTGCTGCTCTTGCAAACTGTTGGTCCCTTGCAGTGCCATGTGCCTTTAATCCCTTACCGTTAGTTGCACTGCAGTTTAAAATATCCACAACTGTCTGTGTTTTTTCAAATTTCACGTGAATGACCATACACGTATGCTGCGTGATTTTTGCCTGAGCGCTAGAGAACTGTATGCGGGGTTAACCTTGCTAGATTCATGGCTTACCCCACCATTCCATTCGTTCATGCATTTCTTTAATTAGATTCATGCAATAGAGGAACAAGTTTTAGTCACGTACCTGAAGTCAAATGGCTGCTGTGACCTGTCATTTGCTGCATGCACTGGTTTTTGTGGTTGCATGTGGCTTGGCTGCTAATTTTTGGTTGTTTTCCTTGTGCAGGTGTCCTCTGGCCGGATGCATGCTGCAGGAGTTCATTTCCACGCTCAGATCTGCACCCTCAAGCTGCTGCTGCTGAATTTTCACCAGACAGAAACTTGTTTTCGCCATTGCTCCCAAACGGTAAACCGGATCGATCTAAAACTTGTTGAGAACGTTCCTATCATAATTATGCGTCTCCCATAGTAAAATTGCGATCAATGGATGCACAGATTTCGAGAAAAATGGAAAATGGCTGAAGACTTCAGAGATCAATTTCTCGGAAACCGTGCATCAGAATTGGCTGAAACTGCTTGGGTAGGTTACTATCACCCATATGCATCTCCCCATGAAACAGGTTTTGAAACGGATGCACAGATATGGAGAAAATGCAAAAATGGCTGATGGTGATGGAGGCAGATTTCTTGGAAACCGTGCATCGGAATGGGCTGAAATTGCTCGGGAATGTTGCCATCATCCCTATACAATTCCTTGTAAAACGGTTTTTCAAATGGATGCATGGTTTTCAAGTTATGGAAGAAACAAATTCTGTTCTATGCATTTTTTTCTTCAAGGCATTTTGCAGTTTTGTTGCATGGTAAGAAAAATGAACTTGGGCTGTGATGCAGGTATGGAGATGATGGAGGAGGAGTTTGAAGATTGCAGGAGGACTTTTGAACCCTTGAGGAAGATACCATGTTCGCCAAACTACTTTTTTTAAATCCATTTCTAGCTTCCTACAATTTCTACAGGAACTTCCTGTAGAAGCACAATGAAGAAGCACAATGAGGTGGAAAAGATGATGGAAAAGGGTGAGGAATGGGAACATGGATGCTTGCAGGCATAACCAATGGATTCCAAGCTTTAGATCCCCTTCCAAGATCGAATCTGGCTCGCTTGAAGGTTCTACAGGATGTTTCCTATAGAAATATAGAACTTCCTCTAGAAGGCACAAAAATTTCTTTGTCTTTGTTTTGAGTGATCCTTCTGACTTGCAATGTCCTTCTTACAACCTGCAATTGTTCAATGGAAATTAGCTTTATTCTTCTTTTTCTTTTTCTCTTTTTTTTTTGAAAAACAACTAGGGCGCCTCATGGAGGTTTTCACCCTAATTGCCTGGCCTGGGCGCCTCCAAGGGAGGTTTTCACCCAGAGATCTTATTCTCTTTTCTCTTTTTTCCAACCCATTGACCGCCTCATGGAGGTTTTCAATCAATGAGCCAATATAAGGCACCTCCGAGGAGGTTTTCACCTTAGATTTTCCTCTTATTTCCATTTTTTTCATTTTTTCTTTCTTTTTCTTTCTCTCTCTTCTTTTTTTTTTTTTCTACCCTACCCTACTTGAAAAAAACAAAATTCTTTTCAAGTATAAGATTACTTCCAATGGAGCCATGTGCACATCGAGATTAGAGATAAAATGATGTGGCGGCTTGAAATGCATGCTTTGACAGCTATCCAGATTTCAGAGACCAAATGATTTGACTTTGAAGGGATCAAACATAGCTGAGGAAGAGAGTATTGTTGCAACTTAGTGACTGTCTGGAACCATGTCTCAATATATCTTTGATATCCTTGGTCCTTTTTTTGATCTGGATCATTCTCCATATCTTCTTCTATCATGACCTTCACATCTTCCTCTTTTTGCTGACTTTTCTCTTGACTACATGGAGGGTTTGATGGTAACCATGAGGGAACTTTCTCGATCTCTAATTCTAATCTCTTCTCTTCATCAAGTAAAGCCCATGGTCCTTTGATTTCCTCTTTTGAATCTTCTTTTGCCTAATGTGGTCCTTCAATGCTTTCAATATAGTCTCTTTTTTGCAATATTCTTCCTGAGCTATGGTGAAGATCATTGAGCTCAAGAGCAAGTGTTTGGACATGTTGTGCCTCATCTTTGCAATTGGGTTGAGCTGCTCCATGGTATGGTTTTGGAAATGGTGGTACGGGTAGCTGAGTGGGGGCGTAGATTTGAGATGGATGTGGATGTGGTTGTGGTTGGGAAGGCATTTGGTGCTGCCTTGGTGGAGGAGGAGGCAATGGTTGTGGATGAGCAGGTGGTGGAGGAAAATAAGCGGGAGGAGTGTTGTATTGGGGCCTCCACCCCTGCTGAGGTGCATTCCACTGAGGCAGTCGCTGAGCATAAGAGTGAAATAAATGAGCAACTGGTTGGGCATAATATGGATCTGTGAAGGAGCAAGGAGGAGGTGTGAACCAGGAAGGGTGAGTAGGGGGACCCCAAGAAGGCATGAAAGTGGCTTGATAGGGGTCATAATAGTTCTCGTGTGTCCCTTGCAGTTCCTGCTGGCAAGATCTAGGTCCATGTGGCCTCCTTTGGTTCATATAATAGAGTGGTTCAGTGGCTCCTTTAGCTCTTTGATATGCAGCTTTAATTCCGGGCAAGGAAGGGCACTAATCTGTAGGATGGTATTCTTCACAGAACAAACACACTTCTATAGAGTACAATGGACATTCGTTCCTAGGATGCTTTCTAGTGCACCTGGGACAAAAGATGACCAAAGCCCTCTTGGCTTCCTCTTGCTTCTTTTGGATCCATAGGGTATCCAATTGCCTGGCAAGAAACTGCCTCATATCACTCTTGAAATCTTCTATCTGATCTTCAAATTCGTCTTTGGACAAGGGACTGCTCCCAACATTTCTACTTGTAGCCATTTTCTCCAGAGGAATGGTTTCTTCTTCTTCTTCCCTTGAGGTTCTTCAAATATGTCTTGCTGTCCACCTAAGGGTTCTTTAATCACAGCCATCGAAGAAGAGAGAAGGTTGACTGTGTGAAGCAGTGGGGGTGTTGTGCAATCATTTTTCTAACTTATCTCTACTCCTACAAGGCATGAAAAGAAATCTTTTTGGTTGATTTTTGTATTTTTCTTCTTGTACCTGCAAAACTGAAATAGATTGAACTACAACTAACTATCTTGCTAAAATGAAAATGCGGAATTGAAATGAAAGCAGGAAAGGACTAATCTATTTTTCTCAAATGAAATTGCAGGAATGAAATGCTAGTCTACGCTTGTGGAATTGAAATGCTAATCTACGCTTGCATAAATGAAATTGCGGAATTGAAATGCTAATCTATGAAAGCGGGAAATGCTAATCTACTTTTGCATAAATGAAATTGCATAATGGAAATGAAATAAACTACGTAGCAGAAGATTGTAGTGGAAAATAGAAGAAAAGCGGCAATCACCAATACTCTGACGCTTCCCCGGCAATGGCGCCAAAAAGATGATGGGCTCCAGTATTGTAGCAATAATGCTACAACTCCTGGAACTCCCTTCTTTAATTTTATCAACCCGGTAGTTCGTAACAAACTTGGAAGCGACGGTGCTGTATGCACAAGTACTAGCTCTTGCCGCAGCTGTCACTTGGTCAGCTGGCACAAGTCCGCTAGGGGCTTAAGCCAACTTCTATGAGCTCTTAGAAGAAGCTTTTTAACTTATGGATGAAATCTAACTCAAAGGAATCTAATCTACTTGCGGAAAGAAACTAAAATCCAAAAAGAAACGCAAACCCTAATTCTACCAGCTATTCCTACTGATGCAAAGATGAGAATGAAAACTACTGAAAGAGATGCCATTACTTCTATGAAGGTAAGATACATGTGTTTAGACTACCTCTACCTGAAGAAAACATCTTTTTGTATTTTTGACTAAGTTATTAGAATTATCATGCATGTGCTTTTGACTGGCTTTTCACTGTGCAGGGGTGGATCAAGGAGGAGAAATGCTTGGAAAAGGTTGGGATGGTATAGAGAGGGTCTAAGGAGCCGCTAACACTCTTGCAGAGAGTTTCACAAAGTTTGTTTGCCAAAAAAACCTTGTTTGTGAGCTTCTACAGGAAGTCTGCAAGGGTTCTACAGGATGTTTCAGGAATTTCTACAGGATGTTCAGAAATTTCTACATGATGTTTTAAAATTGGATTTTGGAGGATGGGTGAGTGAGGTAAGGTGCATGAATGGATAGGGAGATAGGGTAGGGGCCTGAAATGACCTAAGGACTGATGGTTGGAGTGGTGAGAGGGTGTGGAAAGCTGGCTTGGCTTAAAGAAGGCTAAGACAATGGAGGAGCAATAAGGTAGGGTTACGTGGGTAGAAAGACAGTTGTGAGATGAGGAACCTAACTAGGAGATGGAGCAGCTAGCCTGGACGAAGCTTGGGTGAATGAGAGGGAGATGGAGATGCCCTGCACGGTGTACACTTAACCGAATCAACTAAGTCCTGCACAAAATCGAAATCTTAGCTAATCTAGTCTAACTGTCAATGAAACAAATGAACAGCAGCTTTATTCATAAAGAGAACCATGTACAGCACTTAAGCAAAGAAACATTTCAAAAGGCCTGAACGCATGATTAACTCCTACAAATGAAAGCATCACACCAGAGATTGCATGGACAAGAAAACTAGTGTTTTTGTTGGGCAGCAAGGTCACCTTTGTCCCAACTCACGATCCCATTGAGGGAGAGGTAAGATCAGAGGTGCTTGAGCCCTTTTTCTAAGGATCCTTTATGTTATTAACCTATCAAATCAATTTGAACATGAAAATCTACTTTAATCATCAAAAGCAACCTAAATAACAAAACAAGATTTAGATCTAAATGGCAGATTTTATTCTAAGAATGCAACAAAGACACATAAAGGTAAACAAAGGAGGTACTGGGCGCTTGAGATGGGCCCAACCCCAAGAGCTACAGCCTCCTAAGAGTGATTTAGAGCTGGTGCAAAGCTGGATTCATCTTTATTGAGCAAGAAAAGAAGAGTTACATCAAAACTGTCCACAAGGAGACTTTGAAAATGAGCTGAAAGCAAAGCTAATCTATTGCCTAAAAATCGAATTGCAAAATGACTATAAAATGACTAACTACTAGCTACAAATTGACTAACCACTAGCTAACCAAAATGAGGCCCTAAGCCTTCTTATTTATACAAATTTAGGACCCCAATAGTCCTCCTAAACTTTAGGGACTCGGCTACCCAAAACTTGTAGTTAACAGCAGTCATACTTGACTTGCTTGGCTGCCCTTGTGCTAATTGATTTGGTGGCCCTTGAACTCCGAGCTGATGGTGGAGAATTCGAGGTAAGGGCCCATAAATGAAGGGGACACCTTCCTACAAATCCTCTCCCTTGTTCTCCCACGAATTTGTTTGCCAAGTGCTCATTAAGACCTTCAATTTTGTCTCTAAATTGATCAAAAAGGCTACACAAAGCACCCATTAGACTTGTTGGCATAATGACTAACCCAATTCACTCTATTAGCATAAATATAATCAAAAAAATGCAATAAACTAATGAGAATGGTGGATTAAGTCGAATTAGGAGGTTGAATGAGCCCAAATAATTATCCATTTTTGGGGCTCATCAGATACCATGGATACATTGTGATGATATGATTGGTAATAAGTCGCATATTTATAGTTGGGACTGAGATACTCTCATATATTGAGACAGTGTAGTTGTTCAAAACAAGCTCGGGCTTGTGGTTGGAACCTCCTTGAGAGGTGCTATCAACTAGATTGACCTCAGGTTGAATTGAAGCAATTCTCGGGTAACCACAAACCAAGATTAACCTAGTAGCTAGCCCTACCAGGTTGAGAGAGGGCTCTCTCCTTATCGATCTCAGTCAAAATGACTGGATCAGATAGGGTTTTTTTGCTAGGTATAGTAGCTTGAAAGGTTTTGATTGAATTTTTTGGTTTTTTGCTGGATCAAATGGAGCTGGGCAATTTGGGTCTAGGAAATTAGGTCAGAATGCAGGGTGTTCTATGGGGCAAGGTAGGTATAGGCTTTAGCACTGGAAATTAAGTGAGATGAGGTGTCTAAGACTAGTGAGGAGTTGAGGAGGGCATGGAGCAATCATGTATCCTTCTCAAACAGTAGAAAACATAAAATACTGAAAAATTTCCCAAGGTAGAGCACTGCAAACAATGAATTCTACCTATCTATCTTGATATCATTCAATCTGAAATAGTGAAGTAGATGATGGCATACATAGAACATGTAAAAAACTGATAACAAAGAAGAAACTATGAAAAAACACCATATCACAAGTATCCCATAAAAATTGCTGCATCTCCTATTAATTTCCTTGCCAAATTGCTTACAATGATGTACAATATAGTTTAGAGCATCCAAGAGTATCCAAACTCACCAAATAACCAAGAAAACACATAATATAGACATAAAAACTACTCATCCTGAGTTTCAGTGGTCGAATCCATGAGAATATGGGTTGTTTCAACCATTTCCCAACTAAGAACTGGAATATAGGCAGTTAAACAACCTACCTCTAAAAGAGTGGAAACAGATTCATTTGCCTCAAAACCACCTCTAACTAATGAATCTACCGTCTAATACTATTTTACTATTAAATTTACATGTCATTTCATCAATTACATCAGTGAAATCATCCATGAGGAGAGAGAAATCCAATTCACAGTCAAAACAGGCGAAATGTTGATTTTCTGGGCAAATTGGTCAAAAGCGTAGTGCAACTTTCCACCTACTTTTGGAGGCCTTCCCCTTAGCCAAAGTGAGCCCATGATAGCTCATTGGAAATGTTTTCAAGTCTAGTTTCTGGAACACTTGCAATTTTTGAATTTGGAGGTCATTTACCCCCTCAAACTTGAATCTCCCAAGACTGCTTCTGTGTGTCCAAAAAGAGGCAGAGAGGTCATTTTTTAGTAGTTTTTGGACCTTTTGGTGGACCAGATCTGCTCCAAAAATTTTGAAACTTTCTAGGGTGTATGTCCTCATCATGATAAATCCAAAAATTCCAACCCTTTCTCCACCTGATTCCCTAAGAAAATGTGTAGCGCCGATGGCGCTGCGCTTCTGGGCAAATTTCCTGTGTTAAAATTTTCAAAATTGCAAAAATAAAAAACTCTTCAAAATTTGCCCAAATTCGGCATGGGACACCACCATCAACTACTTTTATTGACTAGGGAGGCTTCATCCAAAATTCTTAATCTATCTTGCTTCTTTTTTCCCTCCAAAGCTCTCCTTAGCCTTGCCTTCAATTTTCTAATCCTCATGTTACAGATTTTGTTGCGGGTCATGTAGTGATATGCCATGTGCCGGAGCATTTTCTTGTCCCTGTTGGCCTTCTCAATTAATCCTTCAAGATGCATGTTGACCCTCTCAAGCCAAGTTTCCCGATCTTGTTCAATTTCTTGCTCAATGGGAGTCAAAGTGACATGAGCCTCTTTGTCACTTTGCTTCTTCAGTTTCAGAATTTCAAGCTCCATGAGGCCCTGTTTATCATTCAACTGTTTGTTCTCCTATTCTAAATATGTGATGATATATTTAGCTCTTGCCAGTTTGTCCATCAACCTTTGAATATGTGCATCCTTTTCCCTCATAAGCATGTTTTGAGCTGAAGTTTCATTTTGATTTTCTAAATCAATGATCTCTACTCCATGATGGGTATGGTGCTATGGGTAATGGTTTGGAGGAATGGGTGTAAATGAAAGTGTGGGCAAAAATGTATGAGTGAGGGGGTTTGGGGAGTGACAAGTAAATTATAGGATAGGATAACAATAGTGGGGATGATGGTTTTATCTTAAGAAATGAGTGGTAGGAAAACTAGGGTTTACCATAGAAATTAGGGTTTTAATTTCAAAGATGAAAAACCAAGAAAATCTTGACATGAACACCCTAAACAACAAGAGACATGATGATACTTACTTGTCAAAAGGGAAAATTGAAGGAAATTTGATGAATTTTGGTGGCATGAAGTGTTTTTAGGCTTTGCTGGTCAAAGTGTAGTGCCACCTACAGGAGCGCAGCACCGGTCCAGAAGCGCAGCACCCGTGTAATTTAACACTGGGCAGAAACTCCAGGAGCGCAACGCCAGGCTAAGAGTGTAGCACCACTTTCCAGAAGCGTAACACCTTTTGCAGGCAACTGTTGAAGGCCTTCCCGGTGTCCAAATTGGGTGTGTGATAGCTCGTTGGAAATATTGTCGAGTCTATTTTCCATAGCATCTTGAATTTTTCAATTTGGAGTTCATTTTCCCTGTCAAAAGCTCAATTTCCCAAGATTGTTCAAAATGTGCAGAATGAGGCTGTCAAGATTCATAGTGATGTTTCAGTTAACTTTTGAAGGTCATCCTCAACTCCAAATTGAGCTCATGATAGCTCATTAGAAAGCTCTTTGTGTCTACTTATCATTTGACTCATCAAGAAAGTTATTTTGTGATTCCATATAGGAGAAAAATTGATTTAACGAAGGTCACTCTAGAGGTGCATTAACCCTCCTAAGGCAAATGATGTTTTCTTGGATCAATGATAGACAAAAACCTCTCTCACTTTTGTCAAATTCATCTTTTCTTGCTCAGAAACATAGTTTGAAGAAAAACCATCCCTTATGTGTAGTGAATGGCGTGTTCCTTGGAATGACTTCTCCACAAATGATGGAGACCTGATGTTTAATGATATGAAATGGCCTCATACCTTCTGATATCACTTATGCCCCCTCTGTTCAGATAACTCTGCTCCCATAGCCAACCTTAGCTCAGTGGGAGAGGAATTTAGGGTTTTAGTGTTTGTTTCTCTTTTGCTTTTGCAGGTGAATTGGTGCTCATGATGACTTGATTTTTTCAGTGGTAGGTGCTTGGAAACATCACAAGATGCTTAGGAGCAGCTGGGAACCAATATTACATATGAAAACATAAAATTACATCATTAATGGAGATAAAAACAAAATACCTTGTTTTCACCTCAAAACAAGTTTTGAGGTGAGAACTACATTCGGCTTTCAAAATGATAAATTATGGCTTTACCAATTATTATTGGCCTCCTCATGTCCTTGTTGATCATTATTGGCATGTAATAACTGGATTTTACCATGGTGGGACCCTAAAACCTAATGAGACCAAACCCTAAGACCTAATGAAATGAATTGCAAAGTGAATATGAGCCATGACTGAAATATATGAAAGAGGATTAGCAAGTACAGATCATGAGGGAAAATTGAAGTAAATCCTACCATCAGTGAATCCATGACTTAATGGAATGCAAACTCATTAGTATGGAACTCCTACTATGAAATGCAAAATAACATATTTTGATCACTGATGGCAGTGTGAAACACTGACACTAACAATGGCTCCAATGGGGATGGTAGCTCCTTGGAGGTGCCAAGAACACCGTAGACCAAGTAGCCTTATCCATTGGGCATGGATTCAAAAACTCAATGTGACTAAATACTAATGACTGAAAGACACAAACTGACTTTTACTCAACTAAAAATTGACTTGATACTAAAACACAACTGACAAACTGGAAAAGATACTCAAAATGGAGCTTATTCAATAAAACCTACTCTAACTGTTCCATTCATTACCTAATCAAGTGAAATGAAACAACCAATGCAACCAAGTAAGCATTCTGGTTGCTATTTGAATTCTTCACAAGTGCTTTCTTATGAACAACAAGAGAGGACTACTGAAAGGCAAATCCCATGAAAACTTGTAAATAAATCTGTTGAATAATATGGATTCTCTATCCGACTCCAAAAATATTGTATAAGGATCTTGAACTTCATGTGCACTGGAGCTTAGCTCATCCAATGGATTACTTTTCTTCTCCTTTTACCATGAATGCAAACTTTCATCTGAGCTTTGTGACGAGACTCTTGCTGATAATGACAAAGATACCTGTTGCCAGATCAAGTTTGTATCAATACTTTTTCCAAGCTCACATTTAGCTAATGGAGAAGGACTTTGACTACAAATATCATCCAACACATCAGCTATTGGATCATGAAAAACTTGAAAAACTATTGCAACCCACTTTCTATTGGTTCCAATGAGATTGCATGATTTTCTACAGGCTGCTCATTTGAAGATATACTATGCGAAATTCCCTTCAAAAACTGAAATGATTTAAAACATAATGGTATGGAATCATCTTTCATCATTTGATCATATGTTCCAGCATCCAAGTCTTCATTTGCAACTTGACAATCAATGGCATTCAGGGGCTGCAAATCTAGATATGAGAAGTCTTGAACAAGGATTCCATTGCCCTCTAGATGGTCAAGATCAAAACTTATCGATGGTTGATTCTTGATTGCACGAAAGTTGTCTCTGATGAACTGAAACGAAGTAAAACAAAAAGGCAAAGATCCTTCACTTACTTCAAAATTTGCTGCACTTTCCTCCTCACTTCCATGGCTGATATGTAACAGCTGATCACTGTATTCGAGCTGAAAGTGAACTTCCTCCTTCCACAAACCAGCTGTTGATTTGTCTGCAAGACTAGCTTCTATTTGGAGAACATAATCATCATCGTACTGATCAAACTTAGGGAAATCATCAGTATAAAAGACATCATCAAGCATACATGTCATATCAACAGATCTCTCTTCTCCAAGATGATCTATAAAACAATCATTATCAGATCTATGACAACTGGGATAAGAAAGAAAATGTTTTGGATCAGCCACTTGTTCTTCTTCAATCAACGAGCCATGGTCTTGAACATCATACTCATTCCTTGTGGTGATCTTTTGCATCATCTCTTCCACTACACTTACCAAAATGTCGAGCTTTACCTCTAAAGATGTTGATTCCTCTGGTTCTATGTTCTTCATCTTTTCTTCCTTCAACTTTGCCCTTCTGATCAGCAGATTAGCCTCTACATCTACTGCACTATTTTGCATCTCTTCAAGTGTTGCAAGGTTCCTTTCCCTCAGTTGAAACTCCATTTCTAGATCAAAGGCATCCGAGTAGTGTAAGAGAGCGGATCCAGGAGGAGGTCTTATATTAATAGGCATCGAAAAATAAACTTGGTTAAACCTGGCAGAAAAATATTGTACTGTTTCCCCTGGCAGTCTTTTTAGCTGGTTATACTCTTCTAGAATCAAGAAAGGGTTTTGTTTGACCACCCACTTGTCGAGGAAAACTTTGACGAACTACTGGGAATCTGAGATGCTCACATCGGTAGGGTTTTGAACCAACTCTTAACTTTGGCTTGCAAAGAAAGAGCAAAAAGCCTAATACTGACATCCTCTTCATCAACTTCAAAAAGGTGAAGAAAAGACTCAAAATTCAGTACATGTCTCTCAGCAGTGATGTTTCCTCATTCACCATCAAATCTTGGTAAATATAGGTAATGATTTTTAGGGAAAGCATGGGATATAGGAGGTAAAATCAGAGGCTTGTATCTATCCGGAATTTTACAAGGTATAGGAGTATATACAAAAGTTGTAGAATTAGTCTTCATCTCTTTAGGCTCATCAGTTTGAAGACAATCATCATAAGATTCGGAAGAAGGGTCTTGATCAAGATCAAAAGCATGCGAATATTTTGTATTCACAATATTCAAAGGGAAAGAATCAAATGTAGGTCTAGGATCTTTCCTCAAATATAGTATACTTCGTAAAGCCTTCTTGACATTCTTGGGAAAAGAGAAGAAATAATTTATAACAAAGAACATAATGTCTTGGATGAAATTCCAACTTGAATACCTGACCTTTCCATATTGTCCTTTCATGTTTTTGATGGTCGGGTTCATCCTCCAGTGGAGTCCTTGGATCTGATCTCGAAACTGATTTAGAGTCACTAGGTGAATGATTTTAGCCTTCCGGTGTCTGATCATTTTCCACCATCAACAATCAGATCTAAACTTGATACATTTTAGTGAGGAACATAAAACTACATTCCCCAGTATGGTCACCACTATGTTATCGCTTAGATTGACCTCAGGCTGAATTGAAGCAATTCTAGGGTAACCACAAACCAAGCTTAACTTGGTAGCTAGCCCTACTAGGTTAGGAGAGGGCTCTCTCCTTATGGATCTCAGTCAAAATGACTGGATCAGATAGGGATTTTTGGCTAGGTATAGTAGCTAGAAATGTTTTGATTGAATTTGTTGGTTTTTTGTTGGATCAGATGGAGCTAGGCAATTTGGGTCTGGGAAATTAGGTCAGAATGCAGGGTGTTCTATGGGGAAAGGTAGGTATAGGTCTTAGCACTAGAAATTAAGTGAGATGAGGTGTTTAAGACTGGTGAGGAGCTGAGGAGGGCATGGAGCAATCATGTATCCTTCTCAAACAACAGAAAACATAAAATACTGAAAATTTTCCCAAGGTAGAGCACTGCAAACAATGAATTCTACCTATCTATCTTGATATCATTCAGAATGAAATAGTGAAGCAGGTGATGGCATACATAAAAAATGTAAACAACTGATAAAAAAGAAGAAACTATGCAAAAACACCATACCACAGGTATCCCATAAAAATAGATGCAACTCCTATTAATTTCCTTGCCAAACTGCTTACAATGATGTACAATATAGTTTAGAGCATCCAAGAGTATCCAACCTCACCAAATGACCAATAAAACACATAATATATACATCTAAATTACTCATCCTGACCTTTAAGGGTCAAATCCATGAGAAGAGGGGCTATTTCAACCATTTCCCAACTAAAAACTGGAATATAGGCAATCAAACAACCTGCCTCTAAAAGAGTGGAAACAGATTCATTTGCCTCAAAACCACCTCTAACTAATGAATCTACCCTCTAATAATATTTTAGTATTAAATTTACATGCCATTTCATCAATTACATCATTGAAATCATCCATGATGAGAGAGAAATCCAATTCACAGTCAAAACAGGCGAAATGTTGATTTTCTGGGAAAACTGGTCAAAAGCGTAGTGCCGCTTTCCACCTACTTGTGGAGGCCTTCCCCTTGGCCAAATTGAGCCCATGATATCTCATTGGAAAGGTTTTCAAGTCTAGTTTCTAGAACACTTGGAATTTTTGAATTTGGAGGTCATTTACCCCCTCAAACTTGAATCACACAAGACTGCTTCTGTGTGTCCAAAAAGAGGCAGAGAGGTCATTTTTTTAGTATTTTTTGGACCTTTTGGTGGACCAGATCTGCTCCAAAACTTCTGAAACTTTCCAAGGCTTATGTACTCATCATGATGAATCCAAAAATTCCAACCTTTTCTCCATCTGATGCCCCAGGAAAAATCACAACGTCGGTGGCACTGTGCTTCTGGGCAAATTTCCCGTGTTAAAAATTTCAAAATTGCAAAAATGAAAAAACTCTTCAAAATTTGCCCAAATTTGGCATGGGACACCACCATCAACTGCTTTTATGGACTAGGGAGGCTTCAGCCAACATTCTCAATCTATATTTCTTCTTTTTTCCCTCCAAATCTCTCCTTAGCCTTGCCTTCAATTTTTTAATCCTCATGTTACAGATTTTGTTGTGGGTCATGTAGTGATATGCCATGTGCTGGAGCATTTTCTTGTCCCTATTGGCCTTCTCAATTAATCCTTCAAGATGCATGTTGAACCTCTCAAGCCAAGTTTCTCGATCTTGTTCAATTTCTTGCTCAATGGGAGTCAAAGTGACATGAGCCTCTTTTTCACTTTGCTTCTTCAGTTTCAGAATTTCAAGCTCTGTGAGGCCCCGTTTATCATTCAACTGTTTGTTCTCCTATTCTAAATATGTGATGATATATTTAGCTCTTGCCAGTTTCTCCATCAACCTTTGAATATGTGCATCCTTTTCCCTCATAAGCATGTTTTGAGCTGAAGTTTCATTTTGATTTTCTAAATCAATGATCTCTACTCCATGATGGGTATGGTGCTATGGGTAATGGTTTGGAGGAATGGGTGTAAATGAAAGTGTGGGCAAAAATGTATGAGTGAGGGGGTTTGGGGAGTGACAAGTAAATGATAGGATAGGATAGCAATAGTGGGGATGAGGGTTTTAGCTTATGAAATGAGTGGTAGGAAAACTAGGGTTTACCATAGAAATTAGGGTTTTAATTTCAAAGATGAAAAACCAAGAAAATCTTGACATGAACACCCTAAACAACAAGAGACATGATGATACTTACTTTTCAAAAGGGAAAAGTGAAGGAAATTTGATGAATTCTGGTGGCATGAAGTGTTTTTAGACTTTTCTGGTCAAAGCGCAATGCCACCTACAGTAGTGCAATGCCGGTCCAGAAGCGCAGCGCCCGTGTAATTTAACACTGGGCAGAAACTCCAGGAGTGTAGCGCCACTTTCCAATAAAGAAGTGCCTTTGGAAAGAAACTTTTGGAGGCCTTCCTGGTGTCCAAATTGGGCGTGTGATAGCTTGTTGGAAATCTTGTTGAGTCTACTTTCCATAACATCTTGAATTTTTCAATTTGGAGTTTATTTTCCCTGTCAAAAGCTCAATCTCCCAAGCCTAGTCAAAATGTGCAGAATGAAGCTGTCAAAATGCATAGTGTTGTTGCAGTCAACTTTTGAAGGTCTTCCTCAACTCCAAATTGAGCTCATGATAGCTCATTAGAAATCTCTTTGTGTCTACCTATCAGTTGACTCATAAAGCAAGTCATTTGGTGATTCCATCTAGGAGAAAAATTGATTTTACCAAGGTCACTCTAGAGGTGCATTAACCCTCCTAAGGCAAATGATGTTTTCGACATTTCTCCCAAACCATGAAACCTGTGTAAAAAATGAAAGAGGATTTTCTTCCTATGTCAATGATAGACGAAAACCTCTTTCACTTTTGTCAAATTCATATTTTCTTGCTCAAAAACACAGTTTGAAGAAAAATCATCCCTTATGTGTAGTGAATGGCTTGTTCCTTGGAATGACTTCTCCACAAATGATGGAGACTTGATGTTTGATGATATGAAATGGCCTCATACCTTTTGATATCCCTTATGCCCCCTATACTCAGATAACTCTGCTCCCATAGCCAACCCTAGCTTTGTGGGAGAGGAATTTAGGGTTTTAGTGCTTGTTTCTCTTTTGCTTTTGCAGGTGAATTGGTGCTCATGATGACTTGATTTTTGCAATGGTAGGTGCTTGGAAACATCCCAAGATGCTTAGGAGCAGCTAGGAACCAATATTACATATGAAAACATAAAATTACATCATTAATGGAGATAAAAACAAAATACCCCGTTTTCACCTCAAAACAAGTTTTGAGGTGAGGACTACATTCAGCTTTCAAAATTATAAATTATGGCTTTACCAATAATTATTGGCCTCCTCATGTCCTTGTTGATCATTATTGGCATGTAATAACTGGATTTGACCATGGTGGGACCCTAAAACCTAATGAGACCAAACCCTAAGACCTAATGAAATGAATTGCAAAGTGAACATGAGCCATCGCTGAAATATATGAAAGAGGGAAAATTGAAGTAAATCCTACCATCAGTGAATCCATGACCTAATGGAAGGTAAACTCATCAATATGAGACTCTTATTATGAAATGCAAAAGAGAATATTTTGATCACTGATGGCAGTGTGAAACACTGACACTAACAAGAGGAAGGATGATTATGGTGTCCTTTTGTGATTCATATGATGATATATGATCTGACATGATATTTGATTTGATGTTCTATAAGAACAATAAAAAACTGCTATTGAGACAAGCAGATGGAAGATATTATCTCAAAGGCATCTTGGTTTTCAGATAGCATCCCCTCTGGATGAGGGGCAACGTTGATCGAGGACACTGAGCCAACTCTTCCTACCCTGTTTGAGATCCAAGGGTGAGGAATCGAGATGGAGGGCTCTTGGGGTTGAGGGAACTCTGGACAATAGGGCGTTACCATATATATATATATATATATATATATATATATATATATATATATATATATATATATATATATATATATATATATATGGATTTACCTCTATCTATTACCCATAGGGTTGGAGTTGTAGCTCACCCTATCTTGATCTTAGCAGAGTATACCCCAGTTGGAATCATACCCACAAGCAGGGCTTGTTGGAAATATTACTCCTCGTCTGGCCAACGGGTTGAGGGTATTCTTGGGCGTTGTTGTAGTGGCTACAACCACCCTCCAAAAAAAATTTCCTTAGCTTCAGTTTAGAGCCTCCTTACCAACCTTTCACAGCAGCATGTCTTGCTTCGTCAAGTACACAAGTTTCAGTGGTTTTCTTGTAGAAAGGAAGCCTGTCTAATAGAGCTTAATGCGTTCCCCTCACAGTTTGTTTCTTTGGACTTGGTCTAGTTGTAGGCTAAGCAGCTCCTTCAAGAAATTGTGCAATTCTGGAGGGAAACTAGCCTTCCCTCCAGAAAATGCACAATTCAATCTAGCAGCCTGTTGGGCTCCAAAATTGCGCAATTATTCCCAACAAGGCTGCTCAGCTCAGGAATTGCGCAATCCCCAACAACAGTCAGATTCTCTACCCATAAATTGTGCAAATCTCCTGAGCAGTCAGCCCAGCGCCCATCCAGAGATGTGAATTTTCTCCTAGTAGTTGAGAAGCCTCTTGCATGTGCAGTTGAGTTGACCGGTTCCCTCTAGGACCGAGAAAAACTAATTTGCATGCATGGGTTGCTTCCCCAAGGCATCATGCAAAGGCATCCCTTGATTCAAGGATCTACTTTTAGTAATTGGAGGTTGCATGCAAGGATCATTTCGAAAACCTCCAACCAAGTGTCGCTCTTCCTAGATTTGTGGCATGTGCGTCAAATCTTCGATTTTATCAAAACTCATGAACCAGACGTTGCAGATCTCATTCCTCACATCAACCTTGCAGCTTTGACATCCCACATCGCATCTAGGAATCGTTGGCACATTCAGCTTAGTTTTTTTGGGTTAAGCCAGCCTACCATGTCTTGTGTTTCATTTTTTGGCACATTTTGTGTTTCGCTTCATATGAATGTTGTCTACTTGATTTCAATGAGTGCTTGTTTTCATTTTGATACTTACTAGCTTGTACTAGCACTGTTTTAGTTTTTGTCAAAATCATGGAAAAATTTAGGGGCTAATGTTCGCCCAGTGGGCTAATTTTCCATGATTTGTCCAAAAAAAAGATTCGCCAATTTCCAATTTTATAAAAGACGATTCGCCCAAATTTTAGAATATAAAATTATTTTACCTTAAAAATCGCCAACATTATATAGAGACTATATATAAAATAATTATAAATTTGATTAATTTTACAAATATATCAATAAACATTTATAATTTTCATATTAGGGATTAGTGAGATTCGCCAATGTTTTAAACTTCAAGAAAATTTTCCATCCTTAAAATTTTCCTTGGTCAAAATCTCACTACTATCACATGCAAGAAATTGTTTTTCATGAACAGTTGTCTATTCAGTGACTCGCCTCACCCATATGCATGCTGTTCGATTTTCTGAATATGTCATTCATAATTTTCATGCATGAACATTCACTTATGCTTACACTCATTATCACCATGCACTCACATTCACATTCACTTTCAGTTGCTCGTCGGCAGGTCTAGGCAGCCTTGGCCTGGACTCTGCCTCACGAAGACAAAATTGCACAATCCTGAAATGGAAGGCTATGTCTTCCTCTCAGGAAATGCACATTTCTACCCAGTGGCTATCCTCCAGTCTTGCATTGTGTAATTCTAAGGGACAGTGACTGTTGGCCTAGAAAATTGTGCAAAGTAGTCACTAAGCCTGCAACCATTGCTAGCTCTGATTGTGCATTGCGCAATTCCAGTAGTCAGAATCCAAGCTCGAATATGCATTGCATATTTCCAGCATTCAGTCAGCCTTCTGACAGCTCAAACTGTGCCTTGCAAAATCTTGGCAGTCATTCTCCCTACCTCTTGGCGGAAATTGCACAACCTTCATGATCAGTCACACAGGGATGTTACAAGTTAGTTCTCAAGTTCATTTTGGTTTTCAACTAACAGATTGCTTTCCATGAGTGTTGCCATGTCTCTAGGTATCGCAGGTGTTCATTTGCCTCTCAACAATATAGGTACAATGGTTTCCAGGAGAGAAGAGTCGGAGACACAGTTGATAGCACACTTGGGAATTTAGTTGATCAAGTGTCTATGGATTTGCCTACCCACGATGACATCAAGTTGTTCATAGACAAGGACATCAAGATATGACAGAAGCAGCATCACAACAAGCAACACCATGAACAACAACTGAAGGTAGCATACCGGATGCAATGAATGTAAGAGGAAGGTTGTTGACAACACAGAGGTGGAACAAAGTTGCAAGCTCAAGTAGATCTACTTTTGGTGAAAGCAACTTTAGGGACTCAGGCTATGAGGTGATGGCGCGACATGAAGATCACACGAAGGAAAAGAATAGAACAGAGAAGCAGTTGCATGTGCTTAAGCAACAACTCAAGGATGAACATGACCTACATAGATGAAAGAATGATTTGCAGTGGGAACATGTACATCAGGGGACACAACATGCACAGACAGATGAAACTATGGTCGTACAAGTAATATATTCATCCCAGTAGCTGGCATGGTGCAGACATGGTGAGTGGTGTTGTTGATCGCCTGCAAGGGAATTCAACAACATGCATATCATTGTGCGCATGCATGCAATCTAACCCATTTGGCACACTCACTGAGGCAAAGACAAGAAGCAAGTCTAACTGGAGCTAAACATGTAGTTGACAGTTGATGCGCATGACCACCATCACACACTAGAATATCAGCACAAACACCATGCATCAGTGTGTTGCTGCTTCAGCCACACCCAAGAAGACCATGTGCATGTTAGCAAACGAGTTAGATGGAGGAGCCACACCAATGCACCAGGATGCAATGGAGGTAAGAGTTTGCTTCAGCAAGATGTCACCATGGAGCGCATGCACACCATCATGGACGACCAAGCTTGGCATCAGCTCACCACCTTCACCATCACAAGCATGTCAAAGAGTTGGTCTCATCACAACGGACCGAGTGTCAGTGATGTCTTGCATGGCTTGCTCAAGTCATTAGGTCTCACATGGGAAAATGTGCATTGTAATGTAATGTCTTGTCAAGTGGAAGTTCAAGTGTCGATAGTTGGATGTAATAGTCATAGAGTAGTTGAAGAATCATGAGGGTCAACGAACTGTCACAAAGGGAAATGTCAAGGGTTACCCCACCCTTTGCTATAAATAGAACCTCATAACTCATTGTAGAGGCTTTTAGTCAGCCAAACTTCGATAGGAGTGTATTAGAGAAAGCTTGGGCAATATTGTAATGATCCTTGGCTTCTCCACTGCGCAGAGCTAGTACATCTCTTTGGAGGAGCAGGCGGTTGTGGCTGTAACATTCTACTATCGGAACTAGTGGTTGGACATGGATGTATTGTATGACTGGAACTTACACTTCTTAATATAACAGAGCCAACATGTTTCATGCATATGTTGTATTGTATTCTATGCTATCTGGTTTACTCTAAATGGTATATGTATTTTTTTTCTTCTGCATGCATGTATGGACTATTATGTATAAGTATGTATGAATATTTTTGAAATGTGTTGTTGGTTTAACCATCACTTTGGATTGCTCGCTAACTTGCTTTCCATCTTGTGATGCATCTTTGCTCGTGTGTTCCCTTCCAAGATGAGTACTATTATAGGTTTCCAAGGGGCTCACTCACCTCACCCTTAGTGTATTGGAACCTCTCATGCACCTTCCTTGTCTTACTCTAGCTATCACACCCTTGCTACCAATAGAGTTATCTTACTTGCCTCTGTGCAAAATCATTATCAAGGCATTACCGTATGACCCACTACTGGGACTCCTACACCAAACGGTCTGAGGTCTAATTGGGACTTCTTACCAGGGAGATCCCCTGACATGTTGGCAAGTCCAACACCATTAACATTTCTGGCACTAGAAGGAGGGCCAGATGACAATCTGTGTCCTCTCATCATGTTTTGAACCTTTGCATATCTATCATGGATTCTTGCACTCTTCTCCCTCCGTGATGTTTTTCGAATCACGAAGATGTCACCATCACAAGGGAGTTCTTTGATCTCTTGTCCACTTACACGTATGATGGTGAAGGCGAAGTGGCCTGGCATGAGTTCTTACATGACTTTATTTCCATGCTTCATGAGGAAGATGGATGTTCTGACGAACAGGCCAGTTTTTTGCTTGCATACACACTTCACGAATCTCCACATTGATGGCTCTACAACCTAACAGCTAACAATGTGCACTCACTTGAGAACTTCTATGAGCTCATTGAAGATACTTTCTATCATTTTGATCGAGACCATCTTGACCAAAAATTGTTACAACAATGGAAGGCTCTGCATGAATCTACTATGGATTTTTTGCAGCGCTTTCGTGATTTGCAGTTTCAAGCTCCGACGGGCCAGATGAAATTTTTCTATCTTTGGCCCCAATTCGAGTACTATGTTTAGAAATTTTCTCGTCCCAAGAAGAAGTTTGAAATCAAGCCTCACTCAGTATTCTTCAGTGATGGAGCTACGCAATCACAGATGGATGCGGTCACTGTCACAAGTGGTTGTCTGGTTTCCACTCATCAAACAGCTCCACCATTGCAGAGTGATGTGGGAGATCATGCTCACACATTTGTTCAACTGTCACATCCTCCCCATATCACTTCATTTAATTTTCGCATAGATTTGGTTGTGAGTCCATCGAGTTGTCATATGCATTTTGTACCACAACCTTCGTCTTCGTACTCGGCTAATCCTTTGGATGATACTGTCTTGTGTTCTTCCACTCCAAACTCCAAACTTGTTGTGAATGAGGATCAATTCACCGATGGATTTGGTGTTGCACAACCAACATGCGTTATCATTCATGAAGAGTATGATTGGGAGATTGAGCATCAACACTTGGTGAAGCGTGACTCTCTTCTATCTGAGCCCCCTCCGTTCTTTCCTGACATTTTTGGTGAACCTGCCATCCATGATTTCACATGTGTATCTTCATCTACAGATGCACCCATTGTTGATCACTCGCAGGACACACCGGATGTCATTCCATCATCCAAAAGTAGAGAGGGTATGTTATTCATTGAAAATCCACTTGACTTTTCATCTGCCTTTTCCGGAAACACAAAGGATGAATTTGTCTTCTTTTCATCTACCCCTTTGTTCGATCCATCAGATCATGGGGATGTCGATGAAAAAATTGATGTTTTAATCATGGATATCGTGATCCATTTACTTCCATATTCGATCATGATCATGATTTTATCACAGTTAATTTTTCGAAGCCACCGATTTATGATGATCTAGCTAACGAAGAAGTTGAAACTCCTCAGACTATCAAGGGACTTCAGCTTGAGCTGATGGTTATGTTAAGCCCTCGCTGTCCTGAGGTTGGTTTCACTTATGATCAGGAAATTGTTCAATCACCCGAGGCTCCTCATCACTCATCTGTATGCATTGAAGATCAATCTCACACACAGATCATGCTTCCTCCACTCGAACTCCACGATCGCATCGCTCATGCATTGGAGGAATCTTACACTGTAGGCACACATGCACGACGCAAGTTGTCTTTGTTTCTTTTGTTTGATTTCATGTCACAACCAAGAGTATGCGTATGCTTCAAAGCTGCACACAATGTCGCACAACACCATGATAACTCCACGGACTGCTTGTCATGTACTTACATTCACTTATGTCTCGTGGACACTTTTAAACATGAAGTGTGTTTGTCTTCATTGTTATATCTTTCTTGTTTGCTGGTTCACACAACCGGGTTTCTCACGGACCAAGCCTTTACCAACATGGGTCAACCAATGTGTCGGTGGCTGCATTGGAAATATCATTTCACGTGATCAGGCCCATGCATTGTTAGCTTAGGAGTAGGAGTGGTTTTTGCTTTCAGTTTGTTTGCTTGCATGCTTGTTTTCTTACCTACTTCGCTTGTTTGTTTGCTTGCTTGTTTTCTCACTTTGCTTTCGCATTTTCTTTTGCTTCTGCTTTGCTTTGTTGTTTTTTTTCTTGTTTTGTTCGTAGGTTAGTTTTGCATGAAACCATGTATGACTCTTGAAACAAGCTGGGTAAAGTAAAAGAGGTCTTGTACTGCTATCACTACTTGGTTATCTGTCATCCTGCCTCTATATGAAGAAATTTTACTTTTATTCCATGATACATCGAAAGAAAATATGTATCATTAGAAGTGAACCTTGGTGAAAACACAACACTTGTGCACTAACTAGTGTCACCTACTCTAGTCATTTGTTTTTGGGTTAACCCTTGTCAACTCAGTCAAGTAGAGTAAGGTGAGGGGGAAACCTTAATAAGCACATCAAAGGTATATAATAAACTACTTCTCTGAAGGAATAACCTCTTTTTCTCTCAATAAGTCGGGATCCCTCTTCCACCTCTGAAATGAATAAGTGATATGTACAGTTATGAGAAAAGAAGAAAAAAAATAAAAAGTGAAAAATTTTAAAAATGAAAAATGAATAAGGTGAAAGAAGTGAAAGGCTTCCTGTGTAGAGAGGTGATGCAAATAACTCTACCGAGTTACTGACCAGGCTTGCTGGCAGCGGAGTGATGTTTGTGTTTCTGCGTGTCTTCGTAGGGGTATTATCCAGGCCTACTAGTAGCGGAGAAACACCAGAGATGAAACTAAGAATTTGACGATTATACTGCTTGTGCACCAATATACCCCTCAATCCCAATCAAAACAATTGTGTTTCCTTGGCTTGGAATGTGTGTCAATCGACCAAGAGCGTGGCAGATGCTACATCTTAAAATCAGGCTAGTGTGAAACCAAGACGAACTAAGAACTAAACAATACTTCTGGAGGTGTTAGACTTGTTTTTCACAAACAAGGTCCATTCAGAGAACTGGAGTTCTACCAGTGTGTCACCAAGTGTTGTAGTGGCTACAACCACCCTCCAAAATTTTTCCTTAGCTTCATTTTGGAGCCTCCTTACCAACCTTTCACAGCAGCATGTCTTGCTTCGTCAAGTACACAAGCTTCAGTGATTTTCTTGCAGAAAGACAGCCTGTCTATCAAATCTTGTTGCATTCCCCTCACAGGATGTTTCTCTGGACTTGGTCCAGCTACAAGCTGAGCAGCTCCCTTAAGAAATTGTGCAATTCTGGAGGGCAACTAGCCTTCCCTCCAAAAATTGTGCAATTATGTCTGGCATCCTGTTGGGCTCCAAAACTGTGTAATTATGCCAGTCAAGCGTCATCCATAAAATTGCGCAATTCCTCCCAACAGAGCTGCTCAGCCCAGGAATTGTGCAATCCTATGTAGCAGTCAGCTACTCTCCCTAGAAATTGCAAAAATCTCCTGGGCAACCAGCCCAACTCCCTTTCAAAAATGTGCATTTCTTCCCAATAGTTGAGAAGGCTCTTGCATGTGTAGTTGGTTTGACCAATTCCAACCAGGACCAAGGAAACTTGACTTGAATGCATGGGCTTCTTTTTCCTGAAATAGAAAAAGCAACATGCAAAAATCATCCCTATATTTTAGGGAGTTATTTTTAGCAGTTGGAGGTTACATGCAAAGACTGTTTTAGAATCTTTCCTCCAAGTGTCGCTCTTTCCTAGATTTGTGGCATGCACATCATGAGCTTCAAACTTATTTATTCGACGCTTCAGATCTCATTTCTTCACATTAATCTTGGAGCTCTGACATCCCATAGCACATCAAGGACTCTTTGACACATCCAGCTCAACTATTCATAGGTAAGTGGTCTCAACTTGTCTTTTGCAATATTTCTATCACCTTTTGTGTTTTCGCTTATGTGAGCATTGTTTGCTTGATTTATTTGAATGCTTGTTGTTGTTTACATGCACACTAGCCTATACTAGCACCGTTTCAGTTTTCGTTAGTATCTCATTGTTGTCGCATGCATGAAACTATTTTGCACGAACGGTTATCGATTCGGTGACTTGCTTCACCCACATGCATGTCATTCCATTTTATTAATCTTCCATTTACTATTTGCATGCATGATCATGTGCTTCTTCTTACACTCAGTATCGCCATGCATTCACTTTCACATTTTCTTTCAGTTGCCCATCGGCAAGTCTGGGCAGCCTTGGCTTGGACTCTGCCTCACCAAGACAGCATTGCGCAATACTGAGAGGGAAGGCTCTATCTTCCCCCTAGGAAATGCAAATTTATGCCCAGTAACTATCCCCTAGGCTTGCTTTGCACAATTTTGAGGTACAGTGACTGCCGGCGCAGAAAATAGTGCAATGTAGTCATTGAGCTTGTAACCATTGCTAGCTGAAATTGTGCATTGCGCAATTCCAACAATCAACAATCAACCTGGATTGTGCATTGTGCAATTCTAGTAGCCATTCATGCCTTCCAGATAGCCCAAACTACTTTTGTGCAAGTCTGGCAGCCAATCTCCCAACCTCCCAAAAGAAATTACCCAATCCTTGCCAGTCAATCCCCATGTATTTGTTATGTCGTTCCCAAATTTGCTTTGGTTTTCGCTGACAGATTTCTTGACATGCATGTCGCTTTGTCTCCAGATCTAACAAGTGTTCATCTACCTCTTGAAAGTTCAGGATCAATGGCCTCTAAGAGAGAAAGATCAAAGGACACTGACGAAAGTGCAACTGGAGCAGCAGTTGGGCGAGTGTCCGCAAGTGTACCAATCTATGAAGATACCAAGTTGATTCTAGACAAGGACATCAAGTTGAAATGGCAAGAGGTCGCTGATGCATTTGTAGGCACATTTGGGGAAGATCTCGAAGGCTAGTAGGTATACATGAACATCCACAAGTTTGGCTTGTACCAGATTGCATGTAGATACCTCGCGTCCCATGCGCGAACATGATACACTAGACCGTCTCGCACACTAATCCCGAGACAATGACCTTGAGCAGTGTCAGCGAGACAAAGATTGCAACCTTCAAGGCATAGGATTATGATGAGATGTATCAGATGTTGAAGCCTGTGACTATCATGGAGACTCCCTTCAGCTTACCTAGCAGTAATCCCAACTCCAGAGACATTCTGAAGAACTGGGTAAAGGAGCTGGCAAGATTCAGGATGACACCCAACTAGATTTACAAGACGAAGATATTGCGGAAGGCGTTGGGTGGTCGTGCTGGACCAACTAGCCAGAGAAGGAAAAGTATGCAACTGGTCAGAAATGTTGGCTCATCAATTGAAGGAACAGGTAACAAGGGCTCGACAACTGCCCAAAGGTATGCAAGAAGAAATCTACATGTCCGCCTACATCTTGGATGTAGTCTATGCCCGACAAGAGTTCCCGGGCTTGAATTGGGCATGGTCACTAGCAGAGACTATTGTGAACACTTATTGTAAGATGTTGTCTAAATGCAACTTTAGAGGAGTTATCACATAGCTGATTGGTATGCCTCGCCATCTGGCACCTTCATACAGATGTACAGTGTGGAAAAGCCTCTACATGTGCTACCGAAGTTTTCCTTGGACGTACGCATCATGCAGGAAGTATCATATCACATCTCGACAGGATTGACAACTAGGCTGCACCGGAAGAAGAAGGCACCTCGGCCCGCTCTTCCGTTGCACATCGGGTTTTATGAGGTCTAGAGTTTCGAGCATGTGGATGCCGAAGAAAAGTAGATGAAGAAGTATCCATTCGACCTCCAAAGTTACAATCTGAATGACCCACATTGTCTTGTGAAAGATCATTACACGAGAGTACAGTTCAACTAGATACACAGGGCATGTCATTGGGCAGAGGAGGACCCATGGAGATATTGTTACAACTCCTCCAGACTCAATGAACCAATCAGCTTTGCTGTGGAATGGTTAGCGAAGCAACGTGAAGCAGAATCCCAAAGAGTAGAAAAAGCAACAACAATAGTAGAGGTGAACATACTAGTGCGTGACAAGGGCAAGAGGAAGATTGTTGATTGCATGGAGGAAATGAAAGCTGCAAGTTCTGAGTAGATCCACTTGTGGAGAAAGAAGTTGTGGCCATATAGGCAAAGAGGCAACAATGCGACAAGCGAAACACGCAAAGGCAGAGAGAGAAGTGGAGAAAGGAGGAAATAGAGAAGGAGTTGCATGAGTTGAAGGAGAAACTCTGAAAAGAACAGGAGCTGCGCAAACAAGAGAGGGAAGTGCATAGTGACAGGTATAGTAGGGGGCACAACATGTGCAAATAGATGAAACATCGCCCATACAGGTAGTGGACTCATCAGAATAACTGGCGCCAGGAAAATAGGGATAACCATTGCAGGAGCAAGACTTTGCTCAGGAGATAGAGCGAGTGCTTGAACAAATGGATACAGACATGGAGCAGCAGGAGTTAGAGCAGGACATTGACCTAATGCCTCACCACCAAGAAGTCGTCGACCCACCAGCTTCAACACATCCAGAAGATGAGCAAGTCCCAAGTGACCAAGGAGACACTGAGATCCTTGGAGATCAGCCGAAAGGAGAGATGCACAACATCTCATTCGACGAATCTCAACATAGAGTTATGCAGTCCCATAGAGTGTCAACTCTGGAAGATCATACATCTCCTACATAGTACGAGGAATGTGCAATCGTGTCTGATGTGTGCAAATGTCCAGCAGCCTTGGCCAATACCACTAGAGCATATGCCGAAGCCGCTAGCTCAAGTGTTCATTTTCTGATAGCTGAGAATGATTGAATGGCTAAGGAGCTATAGAAAGCCAAGCAAGGAAGAGAGTTGGTGACATCATCAGCTCGAGAAAAACTAAAGAAGGTAATACTAGATGAAGTACCATCCCTCAACATAGTTATGCAACCGTTGTATTCCAAGTTTGGTACCGTGCATAAGGCATTCGTCCATCTCAATAGATGGCAATAGTGATGTGCTAAAAGAGCACGTATCTTGTCGAACATGCATGATGTTGTTGATTACATCCAAACATGGATGACGAGATACAAGGGAGCCCCACTTCACTTGCCTAAGATGATGAAGCCCAGAGCGATTGAGATGAAGGCATGCATCCGGAGTCAGATCTGGAACTATGAAGAGCTCCTGCAACTCATCACTAGTCTATAGGCTTCCCATGCATGTGTATTCAAGAGTATGGATGTTGTGGTGCATGCACATGTGATCCCATCTATTGGGACTCTCACCCAGGTGAAGACAAAGGCATAGGTCCGACTAGAGCTTGACTTGTACTTTGATGATTTGATGTGCGTAGCCACCAGCCCAAACTTGTCAATCAATGCAAACACCATGCACAAGTATGTTGTTGGTTCGGACACGTTGAAGACAATGATGCAGATGCTTTCAGACGAGTTGGACAGAGGAGCCCGAGCATTGTACCAGGATTCTATGGAGGCAAGAGTCGGGTTCCAGAAAGAAGTCACCTTGGAGTACATGGACGCCATCGCGGACTACCGATCTTGGCATCAGTATGCTACTGTTGATCATCGTGAGTATGTTGAAGAGTTGGACTTCCCATGGTTGTCCGAGTCATAGTGATGGCTTGCATGGCTTGCTCAAGACATTTTTGTCTCACGTGGGTACATGTGCATTGTAATGTAACATCTTGTCAAGTGTAATTTCAAGTGTCGATAGTTGGATGTAATAGTCATAGAGTAGACGAAGAGTCATGAGGGTAGATGAACTGTCAAAAAGGGGAATGTCAAGGGTCACTCCACCCTTTGCTATAAATAGTGCCTCATATCTCATAGTAAAGGCTTTTGGTTAGCCAAGCTTCCAATAGGACTATCTTAGAGAGAGATTGGACAGTATTGTAATGAGCCTTGGCTTCTCCACTGCACAGAGCTAGTACATCTCTTTGGAGGAGCAGGCGGTTTTGGTTGTAACATTCCGCTGTCGGAACTAGTGGTTGGACATGGGTGTATTATATGACTGGAACTTACACTTCTTAATATAATAAGAGCCAACACATTTCATGCATATATTGTATTTTATTTTAGCTATATGTTTACTCTAAATGATATATGTATTTGTTTGCTTATGCATGCATGTATAGCTATTTCTGTGTATGTATGTATGAATCTTTTTGAAATGTGTTGTTCGTTTAACCATCACTTTGGATTGCTAGCTAACTTTCCTTCCATGTTGTGATGCATCATTTCTCATGGGTTCCCTTCTTAACTCCATGATATCACAGGTTTCCCAGGGGCACACTCATCTCAACCCCCGTGTGTTAGAACCTCTCATGCACCTTCCTTGGCTCACTACATACGTCACACCCTTGCTACAAATAGAGTTATCTTACTTGCCTCTATGTGAAATCGCGGTCAAGGCATTACCGTATGACCCACTGCTGGGACTCCTACACCAAACAATCTGAGATCTAATTGGGACATCTTACCAGGGAGATCTCGTGACATGTTGGCAGGTCCAGCACCGTCAATGCACTACTACACAAGTTTATTAGTTATGGTTATTTTTACAAACTTCTATTTTGGGACATTCTAGAAGTGTTTTTTGTGGTCGGATAAGCATAGATAAGTTAGTTTATTTGATAAGTCCGTACATGATGTTTCTAAATTTTTGTAAGATTTAAAACAATGATGTTTCCAAATTATGATAACTTATATATCGTAGGTTTTTGCTTTTCTACAAATACATTGTATCTAGCTTGTTTTGCACCTGTGCAGTGAATCCGACCACCTAGAGCAGTAATTTCGAATTCCTTTTTTGTATTTAATGATGAAAGAAGATGTAAAAATGAGGTTCCTGGTTGGTAATTGTATTTTGAGAGAACACTATTGGAATTTTCTATAGTTTTTTTAGAATATTATTACAAATTTAGTTGCAGAAGCACAAATATGATTTTACTAGAGATTCGAATACATGATGCTTTGATGTATGTCCCTTTTCCTATGTGAAAGTACATTTTTTCTTGGTTTACCATATTATCTCTGAAATCTTCTAAATGTTTGAATTGTATTGTTTGGAATTCATCCATTGTAAGGTGCTCCAATGCATGTAGTTTAAGTATTATTCCATTTTGTTATGATTATATGTTCAGAATTATTTCAAGATAAATGTTTTGTTCATAGTAATCCTCAGTTCATTCTTTCCTGCTAAATTTATATTAAATATTTATCCTCTGTGAGATGCCTTTGGTATAATGGATTTTTAGTATTATTCTTCCTAAACACATTAATAACCATCTTTTTCACTAATAAGCACTATTAATCTCGCCTCTGCTTCCTAAACATATTTACCAATCACTAGTTTGATCATAAGCACTCAAATTTAGATTTCATTTCCCAATGGTACTCCTTTCGAAACCCTACCAGCACAAACTTTAATCGAAAACTCATCCTTTACCCAAGATCTAGCTATTGTTCTTCATTGAAACCAATCTTTTGTGACTGAGTTGAAAGAGAGAACCCTCTCTAGAGTTGGAAGGGCTAGTTTCCAATTCCGAAAGTGGTTTGTGGTTACCCCTATGATCCTTCTTTTAGCCTAGAGGTTAATTACAGGGTGCTAACACCTTCATTGGCCTAGGTACAATCAATTGAAGAACAACCATGCTCTTCTCTCCAATTAAGATTATCTCAAGTACTGAAATTAGAAGAAGGGAGAGAATAGGAAAAGAAAATTTATGCCAAACATAAAAACACTATTGATTCATGGTTTGATGCAAGTTTAGTAGGGAACAAAATTTTTGAAATTGGTGACTTGGTTATGAAATGGGATAAAGCCCATGAAGAGAAAGGTAAGCATACAAAGTTTCATAAACTTTGGCTTGGACCATTTTAGATTGTTAGAAGCTTGGCCCATCTACTTTATTCTTCAAGACTTACAGGGTAGTAAAGAATCCCTCCCCATAAATGGGCTAATATTGAAAAACACTTTTCTTGAATACTCATTCTTTGTTGTAAATATGTAAATACTGGAGTGTCTATAGTATAGTTTGTTGTATGCTACTCTCTTGAATTTATACTTAGGTTATTAGATTTATTCTTTGATCATTATCATGAAATTCATACACAAAATGGAAATTCCCAAGAAAATTATTATTATGTTGAAGTTTAGTCTTTCATAAATATTATAATCTTTGACTACCTCTTTGTTATTTTTTGAATTTTTTATAGCCTGAATCATCAACAAGACATTTTTGTCTTATGACTAGTCATAATTTAGAGTAGTTATTAAAATAGATAGAGACTATAAAAAAAAGGTTTTAGCATCTTTTGACTATGTCTGTCATCCAAAACTCTTAAGGAGAAGATATACCTCTCCATCTACTAATTTAACATTTTTTAGAGAGTGATTCAAAAATATTAAGCTTGAAGGATAAGGGGTCTCATTAAGAGCCATCTTACCATGATCATGGGGAACTAATGATATTGACATTATCATATCTAGTCACCAAGCCAGGATAATGGCTTATAGTAAAAATTTTGTAAGACAAGAGGTCTCATCACGAGTTGGCTTGTTCAATATCATTAATACTTGTGAATGGCATTGTCAATATCTAGTCACCAAGCCAAGACAATGGATTTCAAGAAAAAGAAAAATTTAAGCAAGTTTGAACTAAAAGCCTCTAAAATATTTTCTAGTGGATGGGATACTGGTATTTCTTGGTTAAATGGTAACCCTGTCGAGGCTATGAACGCTTGTTGGAAGCAGTGGCACTACCAGTGAAAAATGAGTATATCTTAATGCTAAACTTAAATTAAGTCTTTATTTCATCATTACAACTTATATTACAAAATGACAGTCAAAGAAAAATAGAGTATTTCATTAATAACAGGTTATGAAGTTTGAAAGTAATGACTTTCATTTTATTCAGAGAAATTTTAATAAAAATCTAAATTTCAACATCATAATCTTTTCAGTTTGTTATTCCTTTATACTTTAAAGTTTCATTTATTTAATAGAGATAACTGTTATTCCCATTGTATCACCAATTGTTGTAGCAAAGCAACAACCCCATTCTTAATTAGTTCCTAATAAATAATGGGGACCCTTTATCTTTTATACTTAGTTTCCTTAAATAAAATGCTTTGTTTTATTAATAAAGGGCATAAAAGGAATTAATCATAAGTGCTTTCAAAACAATACCTTTGTTAAAACTTTAAGTCTTTTCCTTTATCGGAGCTCATCATATCATAATTTTATTTTAAAAAACATTACAAAATACCAAAGCTTTGATGGGACCACTCCTAAGGTTCTCTTTATATCGGAATCTCCTCATTATTGGCCCTTCCCATCTCGTGGAGTTGTATCAATGGATTTTATTAAAAGGCTTCTCCCCAATGTCTGATTATTAATAAAATATTTGATTTTGAACAATGCTTTATCAAAGAATTATATTAAGTAACCTTCCTATAATAATTCTCCCAATAATCCTTGCATACCATCCATCGGAGCTCGTATTTCAAGATTCTTTTCATGACTGTTATATGATCAGAAGCTTTTCATTTCAGAAGTTTGGCACATCATAACTTTGTTTTAAATCACTCTTCGAAATCACACTTTGATAATCTGAGGTGCCTTGTCACATGGCTTCCTGCTTGTGCACTTACTAGATTTTAATGGTTTTTAATGGTCTCGAAAACATAAAACTTATCATTCAATTCACTTCGATATCATAAGGTTTGTTCAAAAAGGGATTTATTATCGTAAAGAGTATTGTCTATTAGCATTAAGTTTTGTCCAAGTAAGTGTTTCTGCTAATCTCATGTGTCTTCATTACAGGCAAGCTTTGATTCTTGGAATCATGAAGAAATGACAAAGGGAGGAAAAACCAAGAAAAAGGTTTCATCACAGCATCAATCTTCTGGTCCTTTCATTAAAGATGTTGATGAAAAGATCTTGGGATGGGGACTATTTTCTTATAAAGTATATATTATAGATGTAGGGAACTCTTCTTGGGAAGAAATTTATAACTATTTCGAAGATGAAAAGCCCAAAATTACTCAGAGGACCGTAACTGTTGATGATAGCACCCTAGTATCGGAAGCTACTTTCAATGATTCTGCTAATTATTTTTTTCATAGAATAGGAGTCAGGCCACGACTTCTTTCATATATTGATATGGTTCAAGAGGGTGTGGATAATTTGAGTATTTGCGACAGACCAATTTATACCAGCAAGGACACACTCATTGGGTCCTTTATAAGCAAGGATTTACAGAGCATGTACCACCTACCCAATCCACAATATAAATATAATAATGAATATATTGAGGATTTCATAAAGGAAAATAGACACCCGTCGAAGAAAATTAGAAAATGGAGAAAATATTCAAATAAACATAAAGTGGAATAAAGTGGTAAGTATGTCGTTGACTCTCTTGTCGGTGGAACCTCAGAGGGATTTATATTTGATTGGGATACTATGCTTTCTGATAATCTAGTTTCTCATATTCTATCCTTTAGGAATAGGCACAACATCTCTAAAAATAAGATCCCTCATTTTTATATGGTTTCCTATGTTATGGATACTTTGTGTTTTTCAATGGATTTTTCTTCTATGGGCTAGAAATGGACTCTTCAAGATCCAAATCCCATTCATATTTATCATGATATCCTATGGGAATTGAAGTATCATCAACATTTTTATCAAATCTGTCACAAAGTTATATTGCCAATTTATCAAATTATTTTTGGCACTAAAGCACCTCAGATGTCCCTGGAGGCTAAATATGATCTTTGGCGAGTTGGAAATTGGTTTGGTGAAGAATATTTTACATATATCAAGGTTTGGAAGTTTGGCTAATCCTCATGTTTTTCCATTATACATTCCTGATAAACTTCTGAGAAGAGAAGTAGCCTATCAAACTGTTGGACATGGTATTTCTAAAGTTCTGAAAGACTCAAATAAGAGGATGTGGCATACATCTCTATCTAAGTTTGGTATATTCTCTTTGGCTAATTCCAAGCATGCAGATATAGAAATGCAGGCTATTCAAGCCCTTAGTCTTCCTACTGTACTCAATAGACAGTATGACCCCAGTTTTGTAGTTAAGAAATTCACAACTTCACAAAATATCAGACAATTTATTCATGAGCCTGACATATTGGATGATTTATTTGAGCAGTATTTTTCTTATACCCTAGTGTTAAAAAGAGCAGAGGACAATATAGAGCCTCCATGGTAGCTAGTCTCCCTATGGATTTATAGCAGGTACCTCAGGAGAAGATTGCAAGTGATGATGTTTAGATTACTATTTCTTCTCAAGAAGTTGATCCTCCCCAGCCTAAAGGAGTAGAGAATTCTTCTTATTCTCAGGAAAAAGGGTTTGTGACTGATCCTATATTAGATGAGATTTGGAAAGAGTTTAGCAAAACTATAAATTCCAAAAATTATGAGCCTCAAACTACTAAAGTTTCATAGAAAATGAATGTTCAGGATCTCCAAAGAATCTTGAACAAAGTTCCAAAGTAAAGAAGATTGCTAAAAAATATCTTGGTGAAAAGGATGTTGAGGTTATCCCTGCATTTCCTTCCTCTAAAATTGTTTTAAACATTGAAGAGATGCCTCCATTAGATATTTTCTACAATCCTCAGCATAAGGTTGTAGTAAAAAGAGGAAGAATGGAGATAAAACTTAATCAATCACAAGCATTGGTATCTAGTAATGTATCCTCCTTTGAGGTTTTATGGAAAGACTCTACAACAAATCCCACAAAGGAATTGGGAAGACTCACTCAGTTCATTGTCACCTATGCCTCAACCACAATGGATAAAGTTGCAGAAGTGCTATTATGAAACCAGCACACAAAAAGATAGAAAATATAGATCAACTTCTTAGAATTCAGCCTCTTTGAGGGGGCAACCTCCTTTACATTACACAAATGAACAATTCTTGGCTGATACAAATGACAAGACCTCCTTTCTATATATAGGAGTCTAAGGGGTCATAATGTAATCAAAGCCGACATAACAATAATAATGTAAGGGCACAATAATAATAGTAGTGGGCTTCTATGGGGCACAATAATAACAATATGGGAACTACATGGACACAACAATATAATAAAGGGGTTGTACTAATAACAATAAGTGGTGTAGTATAGGGACCTAACATGCCCCTCTCCTTCAAAAAGTGTTGTCCTCAACGCTTGAGTAGTTCTTGATGTTTCTGTATAAAATTCTTGTCCTCCCATGTGGAATCTTTAGCAGGTAAGTTCTTCCACTTGATGAGATACTCTAAAATTGATCAATTTCATAGCTGTTGGGTTCTTGTTTCTGTGACTGCTCCAGGTTCTAATATGATTTTTCCTTCCTTGTCAAGTTTGGGCAATATTGTTTGAACTGGGATCTTCTGCAAATTTTGAATGAGTGGCCACACTTCTTCATCCTTCTTCCATTCATCCCTCACTTCGTTTATCCAATCCAGTTGGATAACAGAAATAGCATAAAACAATGCTTCCACATCCTCATCCTTTCTTGAGAGTGCATCTGCAACAACATTTTTCTTCCCTTTTTTGTAAATGATTTCAAAGTCATAACCCAACATATTTGTGACCCATTTTTTATGTTCTTCTAAAGATAATCTTTGTTCTAAAAAGTATTTAAGACTATCATGATCCATTTTTACCTTGAAGTGTCTTCCCATTAGGTAAGGTCGTCATTTCTTAAGTTCATGTAGTACTGGCAACATTTCCTTCTTATAAATAGCTTGCTTGAGATGTAGCCGTAAAAATAACCAATCGCCTACATCAAAACTTCTTTCATTGCAATATTGATATGCCTGTTGTTTCATTCGATTTTGCACCAAAGTGGCATTATCCTTTAAAAGTTGGAGAACTTGTTGTTGATGCTCGATGTGATCTTTCACTGCTTAAATCTTTTTCTTCTTGATATGTCCTTCTATCTTGAGATTTTGAGGAGTGGTAATTTCTTCCTGTTGACACCTAATCTTCATGATTGGGGGAATTTGTAAATAAATAAATCAGGAATGTGAACAGTCATCGGAAGATGAACTGAACAATCACTCCTAATGTATATAACAATAACCTACCTATGGAATAATTAGATGAATCAGTTTTTTCTGCCTTTGGAGAGTTACTACCTGGCCTGACATGGTATCAGAGCCAATTCTAAAAATAGTTGTAACTCCCTTCATTTTTGCCACTGCCTCTGTCCTAAGCACTGCTCTACCTCAGTCCTGAAATAGTTTGCCACTGTCTCTGTCCTGAGCGCTGCCACTGCCTCTGTCCTGAGTGCTGCCACTGCCTCTGTCCTGAGCGCTGCCACTGCCTCTGTCCTGAGCGCTGCCACTACCTCTGTCCAGAGCGCTGCTCTAGCGCTGCTCTACCTCTGCCTCTGTCGCTCTCTGAACAGTCAGAGCCATGTCATAAACGTTTGAAAAAATGACGTTATTTTGTGTACATTCTGTTGGAGAAACAGTTTCCTCGTCCGCTGCGCTAAGTCAATGAATCGATTTCACGAGTTTCGGTTAATTTTCAAACATTGGCTGCTGTAGACCTGAGCATTGAAGCATGCAGGCCATTCATTATTAGTAGAAGAAAAAGAAATAGAGGGTTTCTTTCTTTGGAAGCGGCAGATCGAATCACATTGACTCCAGCCTTGCATCCACCCGACTTGTCAAAGATCTGGAAGATGTTTTTAAGAAATTTGATGCTAACGGAGATGGAAAGATATCGTGGTTGGAGCTCAGGTCGATCTTGAGTTCTCTATGACTACTCTATATGCCTTGAATTTGGCTTAAATAATATGTGTCATGCTGGAGCTTTTGATATTCAAGTTTGAAATGTACTAGCGTTGGTATTAATGCTCTATACACCTTGAATTTGGCTTAAATAATATGTGTCGTGCTGGAGCTCAGGTCGATTTTGAGTTCCCTTGGTTGCAAGGCAACCGAAGAAGAGGTGAAGAAGATAATCAAAGAAGCGGACCCCGACGGAGACGGTTTCATTGATTTGCAAGAATTCGTCGATTTGACTCTTGGAAGTTACGGGAGAGAATAGCGGCAAGCAACAAAATTAAGAGGCACCACGCCATTGCAGAACTGATACTTATATACGCTGTTCCATAATACATTGTTCTATACATATATAATGCTGATATACATTGTTGTATATGAATGTTATTAACGTTGAACGATTGGAATGTTGTTGTCGTATTGGAATGTTATTAACGCTCTTGCGTTTGGCTCTCACGCTATCCCCCATATACCAAGACAAAACAATACCTCTGTTTTTTAATATATCTTAGTACAATTTCACTGTACATCAGTAGAAGTTTTTTTATCAGCAGAAAGTTTTTATCAGCAGAAGTTTTTTATCAGTAGAAGTTTTTTTTATCAGCAGAAGTATTTTTTACAGAATGAATTCAATCATCTCTATGGTAGGAATAGTTCTCACTGGAAAGGAGAACTATCCTGAATGGTCCCGGATGATAAAACACACCCTCATCTTCAATGAGTTTTGGAAAGGAGTGTGTGTCGAAGAAGGAGACAATGACCCAGTGCAGCCTACATCAGACAAAGAGCTCGTCATTTGGGAAAACGAGAACAGCAAAGCCTATGCATTAATCGTAGCATCTGTAAATGAAGAGGTGAGTCACCATATTTCATCATATTCAACTGCCTTTGAAGCTTTACAAAAGCTAAAAGAACTCTATGACTCACATTCTGCACTTGAAGTTGTTCAGTTCATGATTAAACTCTTCACTCTTGAACTGAAAAATAATGATCCTCTTGCTCTTGCATCTGAAGTAAAGTCTATAATGCATGATATCAAATCCACTAAGGTTGAGCTAGATATCCCTCTTATTGCTTTTCAAAAGGCACTCTATCCTACCTACTCCAATTATCTTGAGTCTTTACAAGAAAATGGAAATCTTAAAGTTATAACCTTTGACTCTCTTATGAAAAACTTTGCTGAAAGAGAGAAAGCCTTTGGAAGGAAGACAGCCCCTGAATCTTCTGAAGAGACTGTGTGCCTTTATCATAAAGAAAAGCATCCTGCTCAAGATTCTACAAGAGGAAGAGGTGGACGAAGAGGAAGAGGAAGATACTTCAGAGGCAGGGGGGGCAGACATTCTCAAGGAGAAAAGGTAGATCTGCATTGCATTCGCTGCAAAAGAAATGGATCACATGATGCTTCTACATGTAAGCTACCATGGGACAAAATTGAGCAGAAAAGAAACCAGCAAAAAGGTAAAACTAATGATACAGACAAAGGTAAAGCACCTGAATCTGCTCACTATATTGAGGCACAATGTAACATTGGAGTAAATGAAGATTTGTTTAATGCTTCACTTGCTTCTTCGAAAAATGATTGGTTGCTTGATTCAGGAGCAACCTGTCATATGACTCATAGAAGAGATTTTTTTGAAGATTTCACTGACAATGTTGATGGAGCAGTATACTTTGCAGATCAGTAAAAAATCAAGCCATCAGGGCTTGGCACAATTAGGCTTAAATTGCCTGGTCTTCCAGACTTTCTTCTGGATAATGTTCTATATCTCCCACAGCTCAAGAGAAACTTGTTGTCCTTGGTCCACATCCGCCAGCAAGGTCACTCCATTCATATGTTTGATGGAAAGCTTGAGGTAAGAAAAGCATCTGACCACTCACTTGTCATGAGGGGAATAGAAGAAGAAAGGCTTCTCAAACTGCAAGGAACCTCTGCTCATGCACAACATTTCTCATATATTTCTCATCATGAAGAAGGTACACCTCCATCAAGTTTATTATGGCATGCTAGATTTGGACATTTAAACTATGACAGTCTCCGCTTATTGAAGAAAAATGGTGTTGCTGGTTTGCCTACAATTCCTAGGAAACATAAGCAATGTGATGCTTGCATTCTAGGAAAGCATGGCAAACAGTCTTTTCATGATTTACATTCAAGAGCACATAGGAATCTTGGACTCATTCATTCAGATTTATGTGGTCCAATGCCTGTTCCTTCTACAAATGGAAATAAATATATCATGACATTTATTGATGATTACACCAGAATGTGTTGGGTTTATTTATTGAAGAACAAATCTGATGCCTTTCAAACATTCAAGAATTTTCATAAATGGATTGAAAATGATGCACAATCTCATATTGGGTTTATTCGCACTGATAATGGAAAAGAATATACATCAAATGAATTTGAAAACTATCTTCGCCAACATGGGATCAAACATCAAACAACTGTGCCTTATAATCCCCAACATAATGGTGTAGCTGAAAGAATGAATAGAACAATCTTGAATAAGGTACGATCCACGCATTTCTTCAAAAATGTAAAGATAATGTTTTGGGCTGATGCTGTTCTATGTGCTGCATATATAAAGAATATATGTCCATCTAATGCTATAAGAAACAAGACTCCTTATGAATTGTGGTATGGACATGTTCCTTCGGTAAAACATCTCAGGATCTTTGGTTCCACCTGTTATGCTTTGATACCAAAGGGAAAAAAACTTGGTGCTAGAAGTCGTAAGTGTATCTTCCTGGGGTATTCAAACACCTCCAAAGCATACTACCTCTATGATGAAGTAAATAAAAAGTTTGTTGTATTTAGAGATGTAATTTTTCTTGAATCATCCAAATCTGACAATGTTGTTGAGCGGCAACTTGATCACTTGGATAGATTCACAAAAACAAAATCATTTCAAGAGTTTGATAATCAGATTCCACATCTTGAAGGGGAGATTCCTATACTAGATCAACATGTGGAATCTTCTTCTGAAGAACAATCTCCTCTGCATGAAACTCCAACAATGAATGATGCTTTAAGTGATGTGATTGATAGAATTGGGAGACTCAATCTTGATTCAGTCCCAACCAATCAACAGAGCAGCCTGGATCATCTCAGAAAGGTCCCCCAAAGTGGCTGACAAAGACACTTGAAAGTGTTCATCCTAATGAAATTGGAAAAACAGGAACCAGAAATTCAAACCGACAAAATGCAGGTGATGTAGATAACTCTAATTCACCTGTTGATATGGATGTTACCTATGATTGTGAATTGAACTTGTCTACAGATTTTGAACCAACTTCCTTTAAAGAAGCTGCTTCTCATGATGAATGGAAAGAAGCGATGCAAAAGGAGTATGATGCTCTCATAAAGAATGGCACTTGGAAGCTGGTTGATCCTCCATTTGGAACCAAACCAATTGGCTGCAAGTGGGCCTACAAGAACAAGTACAAAGCTAATGGCTCACTTGACAAGCACAAAGCTAGGCTTGTGGCAAAAGGTTTTGCACAGAAGGAAGGGGTCGATTATGAGGAAAATTTTGCACCCACAACAAAATGGGCCACCATCTGGACACTCTTTGCACTAGCAGCTCAGAACAGTTGAAAAGTCCATCAAATGTATGTAAAAACTGCATTCCTGAATGGAGATCTAAAAGAGAATGTTTTTATGTCCCAACCTAAAGGATTTGCTGTGAAAGGATATGAACATAAAGTATGCAAACTTGTGAAGTCCTTGTATGGCCTCAAACAAGCACTGCGAGCCTGGTATGAAAAACTAACTGAGCATCTTCTGAAACTCAACTTCAATCATTTTGATCTTGATGATGCAACTTTATTTGTCAAGAAAGTTGGAAAAACAGTTGTGTATCTCATGGTATATGTAGATGATCTTTTAATGACAGGGAAAAATGAAAGCTACATTGCATCCATAAAGAAGGAATTGGGGAAAAGTTTTGAAATGACTGATTTGGGCTATGTTCATTACTATCTTGGCATTGAAGTAACCCAATATCCAAAATCCATATTTATTTCTCAAAAGAAATACATTGGAGATTTGTTAAACAGATTTGGCATGACAGAGTGCAATCCTCTTTCTACTTCAATGGAACAAAACTTAAAGCTCACATCTATTGAAGGAAAGGAATTTGAGGATGCAACAAAGTATAGACATCTTGTAGGAAGTCTCATCTACCTCACTACTACCAGACCAGACATTTCATTTACTGTTGGAATCCTCTCCAGGTTCATGCAAAAGCCTTGTGAGGGACATTGGTCTACTGCAAAAAGAGTTCTAAGGTACTTGAAGGGAACTCAAGACCTTGGAATCAAGTATACACAGGTGGACGACTTCAGCTTGATTGGATACTCTGATTCAGACTTCGATGGAGACAAAGAAACTGGGGTATCTACTTCAGGATATGTTATGAGTCTTGGATCAGGAGCTATCTCCTGGAGATCATGCACACAATCAGTTCCAGCAGATTCCACAACAGAAGCTAAATACGTGGCAGCAGCTAAAGCAATGAAAGAAATTGTGTGGCTCAGGAAAATTCTTGAAGATTTGCAGGTAAAACAAGTACAATCAACTCCACTCATGATTGATAACACCTCTGCAATAAAGTTGGCCAAGAATCCAAAGTTCCATGATCGAACAAAGCATATCAATACTAAATATCATCTAATTCGACATCATGTTGAGGCCAAAACAATCCATCTCCGTCATTGTTCCACAAATGAGAAAATTGCAGACATCTTCACCAAAGCACTTGGAAAGGAAAAGCTTGAACGATTCAGAATGATGCTTGGACTCACCAACATCCCTTCAGATTAAGGGGGGGAATGTTGACACCTAATCTTCATGATTGGGGGAATTTGTAAATAAATAAATCAGGAATGTGAACAGTCATCGGAAGATGAACTGAACAATCACTCCTAATGTATATAACAATAACCTACCTATGGAATAATCAGACGAATCAGTTTTTTCTGCCTTTGGAGAGTTACTACCTGGCCTGACACTTCCAATGCATCACAAGATATGGTCAGATTCATTTCTTGATGCTCGATGTGATGTTTCACTTCTTGAGCATTTTTCTTCTTGATATGTCCTTCTATCTTGAGAGTTTGAGGAGTGGTAATTTCTTCGAATGCATTACAATATATGGTCGGATTCATTTCTTGATGCTCGATGTGATCTTTCACTTCTTGAACATTTTTCTTCTTGATAGTTTGAGGAGTGGTAATTACGACCAATGCATTACAAGATATGGTCAGATTCATTTCTTCTTTCTCGATGTGATCTTTCACTTCTTCAACCTTTTTCTTCTTGATATGTCCTTCTATCTTGAGAGTTTGAGGACTGGTAATTCTTGCCAATGCTTTACCAGATATGGTCGGATTCATTTCTTCTTTCTCTAGGGTTGGTTCATGGTGTATATCCTCTTCTTTTTACGTTTCTTGATCCTTTTCTTCCTCCTCTTGAAAATCAATGTAAAATAATTTCTTCTCAGCACACTGATGATATTTAATGTATTTTTTATCACAATTGTAACAAAGCCCTTTTGCTCCTTTTTCTTCCAATTGTTGTGGTGTCAACCTTGTAGGTTCTGGAAGGCTAGGAGAAACAAAACTTCCATATTTATAGTTGCGAGGGGTAGACTTGCTTGTTGCCATAATTTTTCTTTCCACTTTTCTTTCCAACCTGAATGCATTCTCCAATGAATCAGGTTCCCAAAGACGAACCTCGTGTTGAATTTTATCCTTTAAAGTCCCTATGGAGACATCAATCCTCTGCTTCTCTAGAATATCATTTTCCCTTATATCAATTTTTTAAAGTCCTCAAAGTGATCTTACATTGAAAACTTTTGTTTGATATTTATCAATTGGCTAAAGAAGGTGTTTCTCTTTGTATCCTCATAATGTGCTATTATTTCCTCCATGAAAATTGACCACGTAACAAGTGGTTTTCGAGAACAAAGCCCTTTATACCAATAAAAAATGATCTAGTTCTAAATATGAAGATGCAATATGTACCTTTTGTAACAATGGTACACCATGTATATCAAAATATTTCTCCATCTGTAGTATCCAATTTACCAGATCCTTGCCATCAAACTTCCTCATCTCGTTTTTTCTTGATTTTAGGAGCTTGATCTTGAAATGATTGTAACTTTGTAATTTCGAATCTTTAAGTTCCGAAATTTTGGCCTGTAATAGCCATTTGAGTCTTCTTTCTAACTCCGCAAGTTTGATCACAATTAGATTCCCGAAGAAATATTTATTCCCAATCTCCCGCGATGACCTAATTATATACTAGTTCAGTAGAGTGAATTTGTACGACATGCCACGTGTCACTGTTTCAACCTTAGGATCTAAAAAATATACACAAAAAACTAAATTCTATCCTCCTTCTGTAACTTCTTACCAAATTTCAATCTGATGCTCAAAGAGAAAGTTATGACGATTTTCCCAAGGTCACCTGTTTACAATGTAATTCAGAAGTTTGAAAAACCCTAACGTCCTCAGATTATATCTCCTAAAATATAGCGAGACAAGATATGAAATTTGGACCCAAACTTCACCAAGATTTCGGTTCAAATGGGTTTTTGATTTCAGAGTCTGAAACTTCGCATAAACAATATTATAGCAAAAATTCCAAGATGACCTGTTTGAGATGAAATTCTGGAGTTTGCAAAAACCCTAACTTCCTCAGATCATATCTCCAAAAATGTTGTGAGAGAAGATCTGAAATTTGGAACCTAGGTTGAGACCGATTTATTCTCAAATGGGCTTTTTTTCAACTTCTGAAACTTTGTAGCGAAAAAGTTATAGCGAAAATTCCACGCTGACCTGTTTGGAGTAGCGAAGCCCTAGAATCCAAAGCTCTAATACCAAATGTTATGAAACCAGCTCACAAAAAGATAGAAAAGATAGATCAACGCCTTAGAATTTAGCCTCTTCGAGGGGGAAACCTCCTTTGCATTACACAAATGAACAATTCTTGGCTGATACAAATGACAAGGCCTCCTTTCTATATATAGTAGTCTAAGGGGTCATAATATAATCAGAGCAGACATAACAATAATAATGTAAGGGCACAATAATAATAGTAGTGGGCTTCTATGGGGCACAATAATAACAATATGGGGACTACATGGACACAAAAATATAATAAGGGGGTTGTACTAATAACAATAAGGGGTTACACTAGTAGTACAGGGACCTAAAGTTCTTAACAACTATAGTGTTTGACATTTATTTGAAGTCTATGTCCGCACCAATCCGAGATAAGGACCAGCCATAGGGGCCATCCCTTGGGCACGTGCCACCCATAGGACCACCAGCGGAGCAGAGTGGGGGCCTGGCCGGCGGGGGTGGGCCGTTGGCCTTATCCCTAGGCACGTGGCCCCCTTGTGGCCCAAAAAATTGGATTTAAGGCCTTATAGGCCATTTAATGTATCTGATAAATTTTCCCTCAAATTGGCAGTAATGGTGCCTTGTTAGCGGAAATCCGAGTGAAATTGTGGGTTAGGTACCGGAATTTGGGGAGTTTGTAGAGCGAATAACAGCCAAACTAGGGGAAATCATAACTTGATGAGTTTTTTACCAAATCAGGAGGAAAAAGAGGCTAGACAGACATTTTTGGGCATTCTAGAGCCATTGGAACAAGTTTTAGAGCTATCTGAGCATTGTAAACTGATGTATTCACACTTTTGAGCATAATAAAGAGGGTCAAACCATTGGAAGTTGGACCAAGGAGACATAGCCTAGTTGGGGTGAACTTCTTCATCATGTGTTGTTGTGATACTTCTTTGGTGATGTTCATGTATGTTATATGTTGTTGTTCAATTATAAAAGACATGAACATTACCAAAACAGTATCACAGCAGCACATGATGAAGGAGTTCACCCCGCTTGGGCTACGTCTCCTTGATCCAGCTTCCAATGGCTTGACCCTCTCCATTATGCTCAAAAGTGTGAATACATCAGTTTACAATGCTCAGATAGCTCTGAAACCTGTTCCAATGGCTCCAGAATGCCCAAAAATTCTTGTCTAGCCTCTTTCTGCTCTTGATTTGGTAAAAAAACTCATCAAGTTATGATTTCCCCAAGTTTGGTTGTTATTCGCTCTACAAACTCCCCAAATTTCGGCACCTAACCCACAATTTCACTAGGATTTCCACTAATCGGCTCCATTTTCGTCGGTTTCAGGGCGAATTTGTGGGTTAGGTTCCAAAATTTGGGGAGTTTGTAGAGCGAATAGCAACCAAACTGTTACACTAAAAAATGTCACCTTGACTACTTACAGTTAGTATGGCTCAAATCAACAGTCATGCTACCCTCTTAGGCAAGTCTCATGCCTCTGTTATCCATCTCAAACTCAAAGAAGAGAGAAAGTCTTGTAAAAACTATGTTTATCTCTGGGGTCGCAGGTTCTCTCTAGCCTTACCTGCGGGGACGCTGACCATGTTCACAAAATCTGCGTCCATGGACGCTCTGTATGTTAAGGGACAGGTGCGTCCCTCTGTAAAAGGCAAAATGCGCGAGTTTTATCTTGAAAAAGTTACTTGTGGTTACTTCTAGAACATTCTAGAGGTCGGTTTGATGAAATGGATGCGCCTCCAGTTGGTTCATGTATCTCTATTAAGGGGGAACTTATCCCATCAATAAGGGAGCTATCCCACCCATAGAGGGGGATGATCCCATTGATAGTGGACCTGAATAACCTCTTTACAGCACTATAAATAAAGGCATTGAGCCAGAAGGAGAGGAGGTTGGAGCTATACATTTTCTTTGGGTAAATGCTGCAGGATTTAGGTCTTCCATTAGAGCCTTTGTGAGGAGAGATTGTCTTCACTTGATTCTACTTGGGAGAGGGTGAGCTTTGTCAAAGTAGAGGAAAACCCTTGATGGACCCTGGGAGGAACTTGCACAACACCAAGGCCAGGTTGTAAGAGTTTCTTTGTTTCGTTATTAATACAAACTGGTTTATTTTTCTCAATAGCTTGTGTTAATGAGTTATTTCATGTGTTCCTTGGTCTGCATGTTGAATATATGTTTTATTATATGAAATGCAAGTGCTTGGTAATTGTTTGATTGTTTGTGGTTGCAGGAATTGACTTGAAGGAGGAGCTCATCCGGATCGTCAAGAACGGACTTCAACAACAGCGTTTTGGAATAAGGTAAGCCTAAACACTTGTAGTTTTCATGTTGTAAAAGGTGTATTTAGAGAAAGATCACTCCATTTTGTCTTGTTTGTCATTAGAATGTCTTAGACTTCTAGGAAGGTCAGTCGTGTCCGCACCCTTGACAGATTCCGTGTGACAAATTGGCGACTCCGCTGGGGAATCCATTAATGAGAGAGTCTTTTCCTTTATATGAACTTTGCTTTGAGAAAATCATTTTTATTTTCTGGTTTTTGACTGTGAGAATTAGTATTTGGGTGGCTTAGCTTTAGATTTAGTTAGATTTGGTTTTTCTTCATTTTTCCAGAAGGACGCACCCTCTTAGTACTGCACAGTGCGTCTTTGGACGCGCTGTTGCCGTCTGCACAGAGCGGGGCCGCACCTGTGACAACGGGTTGCCTGCGTCTTCCTGTAAAACTTAAGAAAATTCCATTTTTGCTTTAAATTGCTTTTAGATTTTGTTTTTCCTTAGTGTTTTCTGCCCAGATCCTTTAGTACCCTGTCAAGAATTTTCACCTGAACTAGTTTTGTGAGCTTTGAGTGTTTTAGTGGTTTTCAACGAAGTTTAGACCTAGGGTTTGATTTTTGGAAGGCTTTGTAGTGACTTTGATAGTAGAAAGTTGTCCAGCCTTAGATCTCTCTGGTTAGTCAACCTTCTTAGAAGTCGGGCCTGTCGTAAAGTCTCCTTTTGTGAGCAACTTGCCATTTGAGTTGTTTTGGGTCAAATTTCGAATTACTTGTTTATAAAGTATTGATTTCCATTTTACAAAAAGAACAAAAAGATTAGAGTTTTGTTTTGGCTAGTTTTTGATTCTGCAATAAGCTAGTCCTTGATTTGATTGTGATCAAGTAAAACACCTTAGAAATAATCATTGTTAGTTTTGGCCTCGTTAAGATTGCTTAGAGTAAATTTGCCTTTAGTTTGCTTATGAGTGCATTTTCATAGATTTTAAGAGTTGTTAAGATTGATTTTTGGTTATATTAGATTTATTTGCTTTATTAAAAGAAAAATACAAAAACATCTTCTTAAAAAGTCTTGTTTCAAGTAGCTTTTTGTTTTCGAAAGAAGAAAAGAGTTTTTTCGTGCATGTAAAGAGAGGTTATGTTTTTATGCTTGGAAAAGAAAAACGAATTGTTTCTTTGATTGTCTTCAATTAAGAAGTTGCTTTTATAAAGATTGCATTCTCTCAACTTTTTAGTTAAGCAATTCATCGAAAAAGTAAAGTAGTGGATAAATCATTCTAGGTGCATTTTGTAGTGGTTTCGAGTCGAGTCAACACACCACTAGTTTCACTTCCATCACCTTTTGACTTAAGAAACAACCTTAAAAGTAACGCTTAAATTAAAATCAATCTAGTAATCTTTATTTTTCTAGGGCTCTGAAGCACCAACATAGCTTAGGCTAGGGTCTTGGAGTAGGTGAGTACTTAACTCTCCAAGACTACAAAACCAAACAGATAGTCTATCTTGAGTAGAACAAATCCAATTGTTTCAGTTACATTCTGGGAAAGCTCCTCTTAAAGGAGAAACACGAGCTCGTGTCCGAACCAGTGAGGGGATCATTCCTCCCTCGTTGGGAACGACGCCAGGCAGTACGTATTACAAACGGTAAACCTCGGATTAACCATTGTCGAGGAGCCAGGGGTCACTTATCGGTAAACCTTGGATTGTTGTCAAGGAGCCGGTAAGGGGATTGGAGCTTGCTACTCTGCCCTTGCGTGCTGTCGGAGTTTAGACTGTTCCCCCAGGTGTAATTGTTGTGATTGGTAACCTTAGTGGCCATAATATCTAGGATTCTACCCAAGGTGACGGTGGAGGGAAGGTCCCACTGTACCTGGAGCAGACGTCGGTTATACTCACTTGGATTTTCTGGGGGGTTCGCTTCACTTCGAGACGGTTAAAGTGGAGGAACTTGGTCCAGTCTATTCATTAAGCAGGTTGCCGGGGTAACTGTTCCACCCACTATTTCTGTACTGAATCCTGCGAGGTTGGGCCTAATCACCAACTAGCGCTTTTGGTCCGGAAGACTACTGTTTGTGTGTGGTTTGACGCTCTAGATTATTTAGGCGTGTGCTTCAAATTTGATTGGTTCTTTAGAAGACTTTAGGTGGTTTGATTTGAAATTTTTTACTTTGTTTTCGTGTGTTGTAGTTAAAATCTTTAATTGTGGCGGAATTACCGAGAAGGTCCCGTCGAATTGCGGGCCAGTCTCCTGAAGTTGTTTCTGTGGCCGAATTGTTGAGAAGATCCCGTAGACTTAGGGGATCCCCTCCTCGAGACGACCCAGGTAATTTAGAAGGGTTAAAGGTCCTTGTAACTCCTCCTAGTGGCAGTAGAGTAGGATCACCTGAAGAAGGAGAATCTTCCTTGGTAGTCCATCCAGATTACCAAAGTTTAGAAACAGGTTACAATCCCGAAGCTGTTACAGTTTCCGAGCTTGCTGGTAGTTTTTCATCTGCCAGTGAAACAGGCGAAGAACCTGAAATTTCAGAACCTGTTACTCCAACTCCTAGTGTTCCTGATTCACCAAGAATAGAAAGAATTATCACCGAAAATCTTCCTGTTGGATTAATTGCTATAGAAGAACTTGTTCCAGAGGAAGAAATAGGCGTTTCTGATTCTGAAGATCTAATTACCCTTGATCTAAGGGAGCGTGAATCCATCTTTTACAGTCCTCCTAGAAGTGAATCTTGGTACCTTGCATTAACCAATTTTTTAGACAACTCAGTAGGTTTTTCTACACCTCGTACTCCGGTTCCACCTAGAGGAATTCATTCTCCTGTAAATATGTCTGGTCAGTCATCTGTGTTTTCACAAAGTCCTGAATCATTTTTACATGGCGGTCCTTCTGTTCCTACTGGGTATCAATCACTTTCTGGTACCTTTGCGGGAGCATCTCCTCAACCTGTTGATCATGGGTTATTAGTTGGAAACAGTGGTAATGTACCATTGAGTATAGGTGAAGTTTATATGATGTCAGGTTCAACTCCCATTAACCAACCTCAAGGTGGCCAATTACCGCCTGGGGGGCAACCTTCGTTAATGCCTGGGGGGCAACCTCAAGGTACTTCATTCGTGACTGGGGGGCAACCTCAAGGGTATCAACCCCAGCCTCAATATGTACCCCAAAGTCAACCTCAGTATCAGTATCAACCTCAAGGATGGCAACCCCAAGGGTATCAACCCCAAGGGTATCAACCTCAAGGATACCAACCTCAAGGTCAAGGTCAACCCCAGTATTCGTATTTACCTCAAGGTTATCAACCTACGGGTCAATACCCTGGTCAAGGTTATCAACCACCTCAAGGGCAATCATATGGGACTGCACCTTACAGTTATCAACCCTATCCTCAATACGGCTATGGATCTCAGTATCCTCAACCTGTTACGAGTCAATACCCTGGAATGTTAACATGGGATCCGTCACAGGGTCAACAGATGTCGCAACCAAGTATACAGTCGGTACCTCAAGCAGGACAACCTGCAGTTCCTGGTCCACCCCAGCAACCGCAACCTGTCCAGTCAAGTGTTCAGACCCCTGTAACTTCTGTAGTTACTCAGCCGCCAATTGCACCTGGTACTCCACCTCACACGGCTGCAGCAACTACCGCTTCATCTACCATGCTTACTTCTGGAGTATCGGCAGCTCCGGTTTCTACTGTCCCTGTAACCACTCCTCAGACATCTGTACCGTTGTCTGGACCCACGGTTCAAACCACAGTCCAGATGCCTGCAGGCCAACCTGGTACAAGTACGGTTGTTACTACTCAACCTCAATTTGTTCAACCTCCGTACCAGGGACAGTATCAACCTGGGCAAGCTGCCCAACAACCGGTTTACCAGTATCAACCGTATCCTGGGTACACTTATCAACCACCTCAGCAACCCCAGTACGGTCCGGTTAATCCTGGTTTTCCAGGAGGATATAATATCCCCAATGCGACTCCTGTTCCTAGTTATCCTGGATATCCTCCTCCTGGGGCTGGTATTGTGACTCAGAGTTTTAGAGATCCTAACCGGCAGTTACCGTTTATTGCGACTTTAGATTTACCCGACTTGACGCGCCTAACGAACGATCCAATTCAATATCTTCCGTTCTGGCCGCCAATGCCAAATAAGTTGCCCAGCGATATACCCAAGTTCGAAGGTAAGTCTGGAGAGGATCCGTCTAATCACGTGATGACTTACCACCTCTGGTGTGCATCAAATTCCATCTCAGATGATTCCATCCGCTTACGTCTTTTCCAGCGTACACTCATTGGTCTCGCAGCCAAGTGGTACATTGAGTTACCACGGGCCTCTTTTTACAACTTTAGCCAGTTAGCTACCTCGTTCTTAACTCATTTTCAGTTACCAGTCAGATACGATAATGGTACAGAATTATTAACTTCGCTAAAACAATCGACATCCACGTACATTTCTGATCACATCCATGAGTGGAGACGTCGAAGAAGATTAGTGAAAGTTTTTATCCCGGACCAAATCTTAGCTGAATGGTTTGTCAAATCATTATTACCAAGAATTACTGAAGATGTAGCTAAGGCCGGAGTAGTTACTGAGGAGCAAGTCATTGCTCAGGCACAATACCTTGACTTAGTTTACACTCAGTCGGGTACGTTACACGAGAAAATTCCGGATCTTCCAAAGTCAAACCAAATCGCTGCTGCTCCTTCGGGATCTCATGCCGCTGATGGTATGATCGGTATCGTGACTACGAAGAGTAAGAAGAAGTCTTCCAAGGCCTCCAATACTCCAATTATCACTTTGCCTGATTCTCCGACAGGAGAGTCTTCTCCTCCTGAACTTACCGCCGACATTCACGCTGTAGAGTCATCTACGGCCAAATCCAAAAACGGTGGAAAGAAGAAAGGAAAGAAGAAGGCTAAAGCAGACAAGGCTCCAAAGGAGAAAACGGAAAAGTCGGAAACCAATGACGAAAAGCGCAAACCTCGATATCCTTGTCTTATTTGTGAAGAAGATCATTTTACGAGAGACTGCCCTCATCGGGCCGAGGTAGTGAAAATAGTCAAAGGTTCTCCCACTCCTGCTGTGTTAAAAAATCCATTTCCAGAGCAGGAGAATAAGATGATAGGTTCTTCTTCGAATGCCAGTGAAGAACCCATTTTGATGATGTCTCATGTCAGGATTGCGACTCGATCGCAAGATTATGGTAGTAAGGCTCCTGTTGATGGTAAGGAAGCAGAATCTTCTCACTCTAACCCATCAACCTCAGCTCCTGGTTCCGATCCACTACAGATCGAAAAACCTAACCCAGACTTAGTGATTAAGCCGCCCGCCAAGGGTGTACTTCGAAGGTCTGCTTTCAATCCACATGCGAGAGCAGCCCAGAATTACAACATTGTTGAAGACTTAGCTGTTTCACCTTCAGCAATGTCGGCACTCGAAGTGCTGCAATCATGTCCAGCGCAACGAAAATTGCTTTTGTCGGCTATTGGAGCTGTCGATGTTCAGGACCCGAACCTAATGATCTTTGATCTAGAAAGTAGTACACCGCGTCTCCCCCATCAAATGGCTTTCCAAATTCCAGTGATAGTCAAAAACAGGCCTATTCATCGGACTGTGATTGATGAGGGAGCTTCTACGTGTATTATGTCGATTCAATGTTGGAGATCGCTTGGTTCTCCTTCGTTGAACCAATCCCCCACCATCCTTAAGGCCTTTGATGGCCGTGGGTTCCGTCCGTTTGGTATTCTACAAGAATTGCCTATAGGGGTCGAAGGTAAAACCGTTAGTCTGGATGTGGAAGTGGTTGATGCCCCTCTAGACTACAACCTTCTTTTGGGTCGAAGTTGGTCATATGCTATGACAGCGGTCGTTTCATCGGTCTTCAGAGTCATTAAGTTTCCACATAACGGTAAGATCGTGACTATTGATCAGCTGACATACTTTTCATCCGACCCAACCTCTTTAGAAACTATCCAGCATGTTGGTAAAACGACAATCCCTTATAGGGACATTGGTGTAGGTTTAGTTAAGGATTCCGGTTTACTGGGAACTTTTCCTCTCCCTCCACTCAATGCAGACCCTTCGTTTGCAACAATTCATATGATCACGTCAGAAAACATTATTTATGATGATCCTTGGTATGTTCCCTCTGACTCTGAGCTAGACTCACTCGGTGATGTTATGCCGTTGAGTCCGTATGAGATTGCTTATGAAGCTCTTATGTCTTTTACCGACTTTCATTCAACCGACCAAATGAATGTGGTCAGTGAAGAGTCACTTTTCACCTCACCCTTAGAACGGATAACGTTTCCCGAAGAAGTGTCATCTGACGAACAACTTCGCGAAATCCTAAGTGTAGATGATCTACCATGGGAAGATCTCCATCACAGATCTTCGTTTTTACCTAAGGATGATGCATTTGAAAATGATTTTTCATCTATCTTTACCGCTGAATATGTCAAAGACGCTCAGGATCCAACGAAACATTCTGATTCAGAGCTGAATTTAGGGAATATTTCTCGTACTATTCCCATTGATATTTCAGTGAAGCCCGGAATCGAGGAGAACATTCATATAGGTGCCGCATGTACTGAAGAAGAAATCCAAACTTACAAGGCCCTATTCCAAGAATTCCGCGACGTGTTTGCCTGGTCTTACGAGGAAATGCCGGGAATTGATCCTGCCATTGTTGTTCATGAAATCAAAACCTACCCGGATGCTAAACCCATTCGGCAACGGTTGCGTCAGATTCACCCTCGAAAAGCGGCTGCGATTAAAGCAGAAGTCGAAAAGCTGTTGAAAGCAGGTTTCATTTATCCGATCCCGTTAACGGATTGGGTATCGAATATTGTTCCCGTCAATAAAAAACAAGGAACAATAAGAATCTGTATCGACTATAGGGATATCAATCGAGCTTGTCCAAAAGACAACTATCCTACGCCTTATATCGATCAAATTATTGATGATTGTGCCGGAAGTGAGATGTTTTCCTTCATGGATGGTTTCTCAGGCTATAATCAAATCAATATTCTACCTGCCGATCAACCAAAAACGGCATTCATTTGTCCATGGGGGACATTTGCTTATTGCAAATTACCTTTTGGACTTAAGAATGCCGGGGCCACTTTTCAACGGGCGATGTCTTATGCATTTCATGACATCAAGCACATTGTGCAACCCTATCTCGATGATTTGCCTGCTCATTCTTTACAACGAGCTGATCACCTTGTCCACCTACGAGCAATCTTTATGAGGTGTAGGCATTATCGAATTCGGTTGAATCCCCACAAGTGTGTTTTCTGTATAGAAACAGGTCGATTGCTGGGATTTGTTGTTTCAAAAGCCGGCATTCGCGTCGATCCCTCGAAAGTCGAGGCTATCATCAAATTGCCTCCTCCTTCGAGTTTGCGCCAACTCCAAAGTTTGCAAGGGAAAGCGAACTTTTTACGCCGATTCATCCCAAACTACGCCGAGGTCACTAAAGGTTTTACACGGTTGTTGAAACAGAACGCACAATTCTTTTGGGACGAGATTGCCCAACAATCTTTTGATGCACTAAAACACGCGTTGACCCATGCACCGTTATTGCATCCTCCCAACTACAACCAGGACTACTTCTTATACCTCGCAGCTTCGCATTCCACCATTGGAATGGTGTTAGTTCAAGAAGATGAATTCAAAGCAGAGCATGTGATATATTATCTTAGTAGAACCTTAAATCCCACTGAGTTAAAATATTCGCATGTGGAGAAATTGGCCCTGGCAGCCGTTCAAGCTGTCCAGCGTTTTCGTCACTACATTCTTCTCCGCAAGACTACAGTTATTTCGGATTGCAACCCTATGATTTATATTTTGACAAAACAACTGCTAGGGGGCAAGTACTCTAAATGGATTGTTATCCTGCAAGAGTTCGACTTGGAGTTCGAGAAGTCCAAGTCTAAGAAATCTTTAGTTTTTGCGGAATTGATGTGTGATTTCCCGAGTGCTGACACAGAGACTGTGGCAGAGGAGTCCATTGCGGACGAATCTTTGTTTCTTATTAGCACTTTAGATCCGTGGTATGGGGATATAATCATCTATCTCCAAACCCAAACCTTTCGGCCTGAAGCTTCCAAGGAAGACCGTCGAAAAATTCGGTTTCGATCCCAGCAATACAGAATTATTGGAGATACACTTTATCGCCGGGGGGCAGACTTAGTTTTTCGACGTTGTTTAACTCACGAAGAGGCTGAGAGAGTTTTGAATGATTGTCACTCTGGAGCATGTGGCGGTCATATGTCTGGGTATGCCACAGCTCAGAAGGTGTTGCGCGCTGGCTATTTCTGGCCGTCTATGTTTAAAGATTGTATCCTTGCTGTCAGAACATGCCACAACTGTCAAGTGTTTGATCGAAAGATGCGCGCTCCACCTGCTCCTCTCCACCCTATAATTGCCGCTGGTCCATTCGCCAAATGGGGCATTGACTTTATTACTTGTAACCCTCACTCGGCCGGGGGGCATGCGTATATCATCCTCGCGGTTGATTATTTTACAAAATGGGCCGAGGCGATGCCTACATTCGACGCAAGCGGCAAGACAGCTGCAGTTTTCGTATTCAATCATATCATAACTAGGTTTGGTGTCCCACAAGCAATCATTACTGACCATGGGAGCCATTTTCGAAACGTCATGATGACTGAGCTTACAAGCCAGCTTGGTTTGCGCCACGATAGCTCTACTCCTTATTATCCGCAAGCCAACGGTTTGGTTGAGTCAATCAACAAAGTTCTAGTCATCATGATTCGACGGATCATTGGTATCCATCGAACGAATTGGCATAACATGTTATTTTCGGCGCTATGGGCATATCGAACTTCAGTGAAAAATTCAACAGGTTTCACCCCTTTTCAGCTAGTTTATGGCTTAGAAGCTGTGTTACCTATTGAATGCGAAATCCCATCACTTCAAATGGCTGTCGAATTACTTCCAGCTACTTCCGAAGAGGAGAAACGGTTATTATACTTGGCTAAATTAGATGAGACTCGACGTGACGCTACTTTAGCTATCGAGACTCACGCGAAACGAATGAAAGCTCAGTACGATAAAAATGTAACCCCTCGAAGTTTTTCGGAAGGAGACCTAGTACTATTATATGATCAAGCTAACGATAAGCTAGGTGCCGGAAAATTCGTTCCCATGTGGCATGGGCCCTACATTGTAAAGCGAAAGCTAGCAAAAGGGGCTTATGAGTTAGTTGATTTTGATGGGGACTCTTTGGGTAAACCCAGAAATGGACTTTACCTAAAGAGGTATTATGCTTAAAATGATGGGTATGGAGAAATTTTTAGATAGGTTAGATTTTCTTTCTAGCTAGCAAGTGTGTTAGTTTAGTCAGTGTGCTTAGCTTAGCAAGTGTGGTTTTTCGTCATTATTCTGGCTTATCTTGGTTTTACTCTTGATATTGTAGATGTCGACGCCTCTCCAAACATACATTGGATTTGCTGATGGTGCTTGTCGTAGTACACGGAATATCTCTTCCGCAGCTTGGGTTATCTATTCGCCCTCTGACGAGTTAGTTTCTATGCATGGGGTAAGCCTCGGTCAAACAACGAATAACATTGCAGAATACAGTGCAGTGGTTGAATTATTATCCGAATCTATTTCATTTGGAATTCGACGTTTGATAGTGAGGTTAGATTCTGAACTTGTTGTATTACAGCTTAATAGAGTTTATGCCATTAGAAATCCTGTGTTATTAAGGTTGTTTTTGAGAGTGCGTCTCTTGGAACGTGAATTTGATTACATTGAATATCAACATATTCCAAGGTCTTTGAATACATTAGCAGATGCAATTGCTTCTCGAATGTTGGACAGACATTTACGATAATCATGCAAGTAAATTTAAAAACATTTCATCACATATGTTAAACAAGATAAGCCGGTAATAGTGATATATATAGATAGAAGTGTGTCAAAAAATATATACATCGTCTTCGATCATAGGTTTAAAACACCTTATGATCGGCAAAATGATAGTACAAAAAGTCAAAAATGTCACATGTGACTACAAAAGTGACTAGTCAATCACTGGTGGTGCTCTCTGTACGACACCACTGCGCGGGCTACCTTACGCAAAAATCTCCTAAACGGTCCAGGGACCGCGACTACGAAGCGCTGAAGCCTGATAGGAATGTCGTCCATAGTAGTCTCAGGTATATCTGCCGTGAGACGCTCTAGATCATGCTCCAACTCAGCTAGTACTTCTGCTGTCGCATCCTGTGGGGCCGGTACCGGTGCAGCTGGATGTAGTCTATCATAAGGCCGGAGGTTGGCTGGACGCTGTGGACCAACATCTGCATTTTGAAAGATTTACTATTAGTTTTGAGACGATATATATAAAAAATACAAAAAATACATAACTAGAAAACTTGTGAAAATAAAAAGTACCTCTGTCGTCCCATTGTTCTCCCTGTGGAAGAACCATGTCCGGATCACCTCTGAAATCCATTCCGGCATACGGAAAGTCCTGTATCACAAAAAGCTGGCCCTCTAACCAGTCAAAATAACTATCTGAGAATCGAACTACTGTCGCGCCCTCGTCAGGATGCCGGGCCATCACCGCAACCCATCGTATCAGCTTTGGCTGCTGAGGACCCAAGATATCAACAGTGAGTTGCTGAGGGATCAGCATTGGAATTCTCTCCAAGGCAAAGCTCACGACTATAGGCCCATATCCAAAAGTCTTTAGTCGTCCGTTCTTTGCCTTGGTCAGTTGGCTCTTCATATGAGCCGACACAGCTTCACACCAGTTGAAAATGGTGCCTTGGTAACAGTCAATTGCCATCCGCATTTGGGATCCGGAAGCAATGTGTAAAGCGGCCGCGCCGCAAATTCTGGTAACCGTGAACGCTATGACTTTGAGTTCCGGCAGAGTGATGTGTTTTATCTCTATGCCTTTTGAATGGTGAGCCCCAGGTGTGCACCAATTCTCGCGGAGACTATCAAGGGATTGGCCACCCGGCCTAGTCCCCGCAAGACTGAGTTGCTCACCTCTGTTTGGCAAGCCAGTGAGAAAGTATACATCCGAGGGCTCTATCTCGAGCTGGTGCCCTCCTATGTAAAAGCATTGTTCTTGTACGTTCCATCGCTCAACCAGCCATTCCAAGAATCTTACCTGGCCCCTCATGCCCGGTATGGTCCAATATTTGTATAATCCGCATGCTCTTAGGGCATCCAGGGAAGGTTGATGATTTATTGCAGCTTCATCTTCCTCTACATGCTCTCTTTCTCTCCAGTCTAACATGATTAATGCCCTGCATATCAAAAATAGCAATTAGAAATTAATTTGGGAATTTTTGGTGGTTTTTTGAGAGAGTTGGGGTTTTGAAATGCGCGTTTCTCGGAGGACGCACCCCGGCTTTGTAGCACAGGGCGCCCGGACGCAGCTGGCCTGAAGGCGGGCTGCGTCTTCCGACCGTTTTCCCGTATGAGAAAAAGTCGGGGGACGCAGGTCACCCGAAGGGCACCTGCGTCCGCCGAGAGGCGCATTCCAAAACCAAAACCCCCCCAAAAAATGAAACTAAAACCTAAAAATTGATTCTAAACGGATAGAAATGCAGAGTGGGATGTGTAAAATACCTGGATGAGACGGCGTTCGATTCCAACGGTCAGATTTTCCGCAGCGACCACGGGAAGTTTCTTGTCAAAAGCTCCTTTTTCAACCTCAACAGTGAAACGGTAAAAATGACATGGTAAAAGGTCTTTTTATAGGTTTTTTGGATGAATTAGTTCATTTTTTACCATGAAAAGATGTTTTTGAATGTATTTTTGCCTATTTTAAACAGGTATGAGTAATGTGTCGCTTTTGTGCAGGACAAAGGGATTTCGAGGGAAATTGTAATTTTTCACAAACAAAATTTCAGAGTCATCTTTTAAGCCCTTTTCTGACTCCTAAAACATGAAAAGATCGCCGAGTGTTTCTTTTTCACTCGTTAAAACGGAATTAAAAGACGGTCCCCTTTTAGCTCTTTTCTGACCGCAAAATCAGGAAAAGATTGCCGGGTTTTTGTCGTTTCGAACTCGATAAGGAAATAAAACGACGTGTCCTTGATCGCTTTTTACTTTTCAGGTTAACGACACTATTATGAAAGTACTCCTTGGTCGCAAGATCAAGCGGTTCCCCCAGGTATTATTTTATACTTTTTCGGGCTTGAGGGACACAAATATACGAAAAAGTTCAACGTGGAGTCTCCTTTAGTTTTTTCAGACTCTCTAAAAATGAAAAACGCCGAGTTTCTCCTATACTGGGCTCGTTAAACTTTTACAGTAGAGGACCTGTTCAATTACAAACAGGAACGAACCACTCCTTCCTAGGGTTCGAATTTAAACTAGGTTGGACTCGTCCGAAGGATGAGCTTATAATCAAGCATATGTTATCCTCCTCAAGCTTGTTAAAAATAAAGAGGTACTTGCCAGAAATGGTGGGGGAAAAAAGAGAAGAATGAACCTATTTGTCACCTTTTGTCTCAGAAGAAACTTTATTACCGCTCTTGAACACGACACTTTTCATTCACCTGGGTTGGGAAATCTTTTACCTCACAGTTGACCAAATCACTTTGAAAGTCTTTAACCGGGTTCCAGGGGTTAACTTTGAGTTATTCGTCACCAAGCCATCTGTTGTGTCGTTATGTGTTCAAGAGGTCTGCAAGCAAAAACTTTCATCTGCAAAATACTTGTCATCCATTTGACCATCCCTGAGTCAGTCCTTACAGCAACATTTCTTCAACTTGAACAATGATTTCGTGTTGCGGGCTTGCCTGCAACGGGTCGCTTTCTATCGACATCGACACATTATCTAGAAAGATGACTTAGGAATCGACAGTACCTTGAAGTCTGCATGCATCAATGGCAGGTTTCTCGCCTTTGACGTCAGTTTACATCATTGACTTTCGATCAGAGGATTCCGTGAAGTGTTCGACATCAAAACATCTATTCACATTTCACGGGTTGTGCTTGGTACTTTGAGAACCATTGACATTACTGGTGGTTTCTCTCACGCTTGTTAACAGTTTACATCATTGACTGGTAATCAAGTGGTTTCTACCATGTTCGACATCGAATCATTTAATCACATGGCTAGAATCGTACCAATTCGGGAAGTAGAAGTGAAGACCCTGGATCTAGTTTCTACCATCCAGGCTGCGAGGAGTTTTGTATTCATTATCTATGTAGACTAATCATAAACAGATGGCTGCGTCCATACTGTGTCTACAAAAGTCTATAAAAATGATGTACTGCAAGATCATTCCTGTATCAGAATAGTTAGTCCATTAGTTAAAGTTTTGAATCTGAGTATGGGAATGCCTACCTCAGTGATGATATAATCTTATCCATGTATTTTGTGTTGAAAATTGCAGGTTCCAACCAGGCCATCCACAAGGCAATCCTTGAAATGATAAAGCGCTTCACCCTTCCTAGAATTACAAAACCCTATTCTATTCCAGGCTTCGCACTTTAGGGGGCAATCTGTTACACTAAAAAATGTCACCTTGACTACTTACAGTTAGTATGGCTCAAATCAACAGTCATGCTACCCTCTTAGGCAAGTCTCATGCCTCTGTTATCCATCTCAAACTCAAAGAAGAGAGAAAGTCTTGTAAAAACTATGTTTATCTCTGGGGTCGCAGGTTCTCTCTAGCCTTACCTGCGGGGACGCTGACCATGTTCACAAAATCTGCGTCCATGGACGCTCTGTATGTTAAGGGACAGGTGCGTCCCTCTGTAAAAGGCAAAATGCGCGAGTTTTATCTTGAAAAAGTTACTTGTGGTTACTTCTAGAACATTCTAGAGGTCGGTTTGATGAAATGGATGCGCCTCCAGTTGGTTCATGTATCTCTATTAAGGGGGAACTTATCCCATCAATAAGGGAGCTATCCCACCCATAGAGGGGGATGATCCCATTGATAGTGGACCTGAATAACCTCTTTACAGCACTATAAATAAAGGCATTGAGCCAGAAGGAGAGGAGGTTGGAGCTATACATTTTCTTTGGGTAAATGCTGCAGGATTTAGGTCTTCCATTAGAGCCTTTGTGAGGAGAGATTGTCTTCACTTGATTCTACTTGGGAGAGGGTGAGCTTTGTCAAAGTAGAGGAAAACCCTTGATGGACCCTGGGAGGAACTTGCACAACACCAAGGCCAGGTTGTAAGAGTTTCTTTGTTTCGTTATTAATACAAACTGGTTTATTTTTCTCAATAGCTTGTGTTAATGAGTTATTTCATGTGTTCCTTGGTCTGCATGTTGAATATATGTTTTATTATATGAAATGCAAGTGCTTGGTAATTGTTTGATTGTTTGTGGTTGCAGGAATTGACTTGAAGGAGGAGCTCATCCGGATCGTCAAGAACGGACTTCAACAACAGCGTTTTGGAATAAGGTAAGCCTAAACACTTGTAGTTTTCATGTTGTAAAAGGTGTATTTAGAGAAAGATCACTCCATTTTGTCTTGTTTGTCATTAGAATGTCTTAGACTTCTAGGAAGGTCAGTCGTGTCCGCACCCTTGACAGATTCCGTGTGACACAAACTTGGGGAAATCATAACTTGATGAGTTTTTAACCAAATCAGGAGCAAAAAGAAGCTAGACAGGGTTTTTTGGGCATTCTAGAGCCATTGGAATAGGTTTAAGAGCTATCTGAGCATTGTAAACTGGTGTATTCCACTTTTGAGCATAATAGAGAGGGTTAAACCATTCGAAGCTAGACCAAGGAGACGTAGCCTAGGCGAGGTGAACTCCTTCATCATGTGTTGTTGGGATATTGTTTTAGTGATGTTCATGCTTGTTGTATGTTGTTTTTTAGTCATTTGTTTATGTTAATTGGTACATGAAATTTACATAAAAACACTCAAAAACTCATGTTTAAACTTGTAATTAACCTCATGAATCCTTAAGCATTTTTACATATTCTGAAGAGGAATTTAGCAGAGAAAAACTAATTTTCCTATTCAAATCAATTTTGGTATCAAAGCTCTTGGTTTTATTTGTGCAAGGAGGATTTAACTATTTGCAAGTGAATGTGGTGCTTACAATGTTGAAGCTAAAGAGAGGAGAAGGGAAACTGGTTGAAATTCTTGAAGTTGGATCAAGGAGAAGGCGCGCAAGGTTGCCACAATCTCCACCACCAGTTCTACCTCAAATTGTAGTTGAGGATTCATTGTGCATGTCACATGAAGGAGAGCCTACAAATATGACAGAACATGAGGAGGTCTTTAGGAATGCTTTCTTTGACATGATAGGGATGGTGAAAGTCCTCTATGAAGAGAGGAAAACCAGATTGCAAGGTGAAAGCTCCAAACCTCCAAAAGGAGAAGGTTCTTTAGGAGGAGGAGGTAATGGAAATGGAGGTAAACCTCCATCCTCTCCACCATCATCCTCTTCTTCAACTTCAAAGGCATCTTCATCCTCTTCCACTAATACAACCCTTACTCATACTCATCAACATACCTCAAAAGGAATTGGTAAAACACCCATATTAAAAATTGATGTTAAATTTGAGCTGCCCATGTATAATGGTGAAGTGAATGCTAAGAAGCTTGAAAATTGGGTTCGTCATTTGGAGGTATGTTACATAATTAAAAACCTTAAATATGATGACATAAAGATTCAGCTAGCTTCCTTGAGGATGGAGGGTGCAACACTAGTATGGTGGGAATCCAAGACACAAGAAGAGATAAAAAACATGGTAAGATCTCAATTTCTTGGTCCGATTTCATTGCTGCAATTAAAAGACATTTTTATCCTCTAGAATATATGCTGAAAGCCATCATGAATTGGTAGAAATTTAGACATCTTAAAGGTCAAAATGTGCAAGATTACACCCCAAGAATTTAGAAGAAGGTCTCTAATGTTAGGTGTAGATTTGCAATCAAGACACATTGTTGAAGTATATAGGGGGTTTACACAGTTACCTTAGGCATACTTTCCTTATGTTTAACCCCAATAATCTAGATGAGGTGTGTGTGCAAGCCACTTGTCTATTGGGTTGTGTTATATTCTTTCCATGACTAGCCCATGTAGTTAGCCGGGGGGTTAGAGGGGGGGCGAAGCCCCCCCTTCATTGCGTCGATTGCGTAGCGAGGGGATCACAGGGGGTTTGAAGGGTGCAGGTAACCCCACTCTATGGGGTTTGGGGTAGCACCCAGGAAAATTTTGGTTTTGGAACCTATGTTAGATTGGGTGGACCCACCTATGGTTTTGTGCATGATTTTCTCACATGTTTTTGGACGTGATGGTTTTTGATCCACGGTTTTGGACGTGATGGTTTTCAGTCCATGGTATTAGATGCTTTGGCATGTATAAATATGTATTATAAAATTGAAAGGAAGACAATGAAAAATCAAGCTGGTAGTCCCAGTTTTTGGATCTAGAGGAAAATCTCTGTGTATATGTGTTTTATGTGTTATGCTCTTGCATTGTTTATTTTATGTGTTTTAGAATTTGTATGCAGGTAAATTATGTACGGGGTTAAAACCTACATTTGGAATCAGAGCTATTTTGGCTTCAAGGGGATGCCTTTCTTGCTGAGGGGTTTTGCTCGGGCCTGTGGTAGACCTTGTTCAGTGGGAATCTGCGAGATCGACTTTGGTGGTGAAAGAAGATGGCGAGCAGTGGAAAGATAGAGATCAAGAAATTTAATGGTCAGAGTTTTAAGTTGTGGAAACTCAAGATGGAGGATCTGTTGGTGGATAAAGATCAGTGGATCACGGTAGATCCAAGTACTAAACCAATGGGAGTGTCCAATGAAGAATGGAAGAAGTTGGATTGGAAGGCAAAGAGCATAATACGATTGTGTGTCTCAGATTCAGTATTGCTGAATGTATCAGGGGAAGCTACGGCAAAGGCTTTGTGGGACAAGTTAGGGACTTTGTACCAATCTAAGTCTCTGGTGAATAAATTGTTCCTACAGGAAAACCTATACAACCTGAGGATGAAAGATGGAGACTTGGTGACAGAGCATCTGAATGTATTTAACACTGTGGTAAGCCAGATGAAGATAAGTGCATTAGTTTTTTGTGTTCGCTACTAGATTCATGGGATAGCCTGGGTATTGCAATAGGTAGCAATACAACTGCCTTGTAATTTAATGAAATAGTCTCATCCTTACTGACGGAGGAGATGAGACGGAAAAATATGGAGAGCTAGAATGGTGATGCGTTATCTGTACGAGGACGGTCCCAGAACAGAAACAAAAATAAGTCATCGAGTGGGAGATTAAAATCTAGAGGGAGATCTAAATCTCTAGGAAAACCTGTAAAGGTGGTGTGCTGGAAATGCGAAAAGGAAGGGCACTACAAAAGGGATTGTAAATATAAAGCTCCTGATAAAGGAAAGAGATCTGATGATGCTCCTTCTGTAGAGGCGAAAACCACCTTAGATGAAGGTGGGGATGTGAACTTGACTTCTTCAAGTACACATGTAGATCATGAGGCATGGTTGATTGACTCAGGTGCATCCTTTCACTTCACTCCCCATAGAGAGTGGTCCTGTGAGTATGAGAAATACGATGTTGGTGATGTCTTCTTAGGGGATGATAGGAAGGCTAGAATTGTTGGTCATGGAAAATTAAAGTTGAAGTTGCAAGGTGGAAGGGTTAGAACACTTCCGGGTGTTCTGCATATTCCTGTGTTGGCTAGAAATCTGATTTCTGTAATAAAGTTGGATGATGTAGGTGTAAAAATAGTGTTCGAGAAGGATACCTACAAGATGGTTCGAGGAGAAATGGTATTGATGTGTGGAGTTCGGATTGGAACTCTATACAAGCTGCAAGGTAGCACAGTTGTTGATGAGTTCAATAGTTCTGTGGTTCCTGAAAGTGGAGCAGAAAATCTAGTGGTCTTTGGAGAGAAGACCATGTTGTGGCATCAAAGGCTTGGACGTATTGGAGAGAAGGGCCTTCGAATACTTCATGGTAAAGGTGTGGTAGAAGGTATGAGTAATAGCTCTCTTGATTTTGATTTCTATGAAAATTGTGTATATGGGAAGCAGAATCAGGTGAGGTTTCCCTCTGGTGGTAAGAGGGCAAGACATATATTAGAGCTTGTGCATAGTGATGTGTTTAGACCTGTGAAGGTTCCATCACTGGGTAAGTCTGTGTACTATGTATCATTTATAGATGACTTCTCAAGGAATACATGGATATATTTCCTTAAGAAGAAATCTGAAGTCTTTGACAGGTTTAAAGAATTCAAGGCTCTCGTGGAAAACCAGATAGAGAAGAAGATAAAGGTGGTGAGGACAGATAACGGTGGAGAGTTTTGTAGTAAGGAATTTGAAGAATTCTGTAAGAAGTGTGGTATAGCACGGCAGAAAAATACTCCATATACACCTTAGCAAGATGGAGTTGCAGAAAGAATGAACAAGACATTGATGGAAAGGGCAAGAAGCATGCTCAGTGGTGCCGGGTTAGGACAAGAATTCTGGGCAGAGGTAGTGGAGATAGCATGTTACCTGGTCAACAGATCACCTTCATCAGCATTGGAGGATAAAACTCCATAAGAGGTATGGACTGGTAAGAAACCCTCTCTTTCACATCTGAGGGTATTTGGATGTGATGCATATGTACATGTTCCAAAGGAGAAACGAACCAAGTTGGATAGTAAATCTGAAAAGTGCATCTTTATTGGGTATAAGGATGGTTTAAATGGTTATAAGCTTTGGAACCCAGTAACAAGGAAGGTTGTGTACAATCGAGATGTGGTGTTTAGAGAGGTGAAAAATGTTATTAAACATGAAGTCCAACCAAAGGAACCTGAGAAGATAGATTTTGTGCTAAAGGAGGAAGAATTAGACTCTACAGCAGAGGAGGAATCAAAAGATGAAGAGCCACAAACTCTGGGTGTGAGAAGATCAGTTCGAGAAAGAAGGCAGCCATAAAGGTATAGTCCATCTGCTTTCTATTCAAATTTTCTTTATCTATTATTGATGATGATCCCAGAACTGTGAAGGAAGCATTAGATTCAGAGGATGGAAAACTCTGGAAAGAGGCCATGGTTGATGAAATGGCATCTTTGCACAAAAATGAGGCTTTGTATTTGGTGGAATTTCCGGCTGGAAGGAAACCCATTGGCAGCAAATGGGTGTCCAAGAAGAAGAAAAATATAGAAGGAAAGGTGGAGAAATACAAAGCTCAGTTGGTAACAAAAGGTTATTCCTAGGTGCTGGGAATTGATTTTGGTGATATTTTTTCTCCTGTTGCCAAGGTAACTTCTATTAGATTACTTTTATCTATTGTTATTGCTTTTGATTTTGAGGTAGAACAAATGGATGTGAAGACAACATTTCTTCACAGGGATCTAGAAGAGGAAATCTACATGAAGCAACCTGAAGGCTTTGCGGTGAAGGGTGTTATAGCTTTAAATCTCACCCTTGATATTTTGTGATGCTGCATTTATGGCCTAGGGCAACCCCTCCTTCCAGACCTGGTCCAAATACTTAAAAAACAATGTTTTATTCCCTGTACGCGACATTTCCCTGAGCTAAACGCGTGTGTACGCGAGTCAGTGTATACCCAACTCGCGTATATGTCTTAAAACACTTTAAAAAAAATAAATCTCCTTAATTTCGGGTGGATATCACGGGTTTTACCTGTTGATTACCTATTAGTGCCCATGGCCCAATTGTTCCCAACGAATTCCCAACTAAAAAACTACTTTGGGAGAAGTATAAAAAGGCTTCAATGGGAAGGCCTAAGGGAGGAGAGAATAGAAAGAAAAATCACTTTGCTGAGATTATCCCTGATTAGGTCTAAAGAGCCTTGTGCTTCCAGCACTCCCCCCATTATAGGAAACCCTTGTTTCCTTGAGCTATGATTTCATTTCACTAGTTGAGATATCTTTGTATGAGTCATGGAAGAAGCCTTTTGAAGACTTGGGATTGGACGGATACGGAGGATGGTTCCACTTGGAGCCAGTGAGAGGAAGATTCAGGTGATATCATTCCTTGCTTTGTTTTAGTTATCTGCAATAAAGAAACATTTGTCTTGTTCTCAAAATCAATCTTCTTTATGCATATGATGTTATTGTTATGGTTTACATATGAGTAATTGTTTCAACTATATAACTAACAACCTTTCAATATGTTATGAAGTTGATTTCTACATGATACTTGGTCCATATATTGCTATGCTTCTTTGAATTGGTTGTTTTGCAGGTTCAAGGATCGAGAGGAACTCCAAGAGGGTTTGGACCCTGGCTGGATCTACTCGAACGAAGGACCCCCAGGTGCACCTCTCTTCGCGTAGTTTGCTTGTTTAAGTATCATGACTGCGTGGAATGCTTGTTTTTACTATAGATAACCCCCACTCTGCTAGGGTGTTGACCCAAAACCCTAGGGGACTTTGTCCCTCAACAGAATTGGTGACTCCACTGGGGACAATAGTATTGTTGTTCCTAGTTTGGGTTATTTTAAGCCAATCAGGGCTCAACCACTGGTGTTCTTGCTGTAACTGGTTTGTATGTTCTTGTAGGAACTCATACTTTAATTCTGATTAGTTTCTTCAGACCTATTTTTTTGCTTTTTCTTGTGAACTCTTATATACGCAGTTTTGTCAGGTTACAGTAGCGTATGTACACAAGTTTCCCCATATGAACCCACGTATACGCAGGTTTCTTTGGGCTGAATCGCATATACACGCCGTTGTGTATTGACACAGTCATATATACCCTAATTTTCCAAGATTTTGTCAAGACTTTCTATTTTTGAAGATTTTTTTATTGGTCTAAGGGTTTCCTGAGTAGTCAATTTTTGTTGTCAATCTTTGATTTTGTAGCAAGTTTCCAGTTTTGAATTCTCTCCTGTTGTGGAAAGTTTTGGTCTTGTTTTTGTTTTGTTGCAAGTGTCATCATTTGTGTTTGAGCATACGATATTTCTTTTTGAGATTCTTGGATGTTCTGGTCTTCCAGAGCAGAAAGATTGGTTTCAATATTTGTGACAAACTTTATCTTTGTGATCTTCTTGCTTGTGTCAAAACTGCATCTTGTGGCCATTTTCGTTTCTTGCTTTTTGAAAGTTGTTGAGTGACGATTTTGAAAGTTGTCTTTCTTGTTCTTTTGATCATTTTCAACAAGATCTTTTTGCTGCTTTTTGGTCGTTAAGAGCATCTTGAAACACCTATTCTGTTGAGTTTTTGCCCATTTTGAGTTGATAACTTGCAAAGTTTTTTTGTTGCCTATTTTTCGGTCTCAAAGTTTTCAATAGTATTTGGAGCACTTTTGAAAAGTTGTTTTTTGCTTTTGCTTTTGAAGAAAACTTCTTGAAAACTTGGTTTTTGCTCTCTTTTTCCTTGTTTTGATTTTGGTTTCTTTTTGCGAGTGAAAGTGCATTTTGTTTGTCTTGAGATTTTCTTTTAGTGTTTGGACGAAAATGAGCATTAGCAACTTATATTCTATCTAAACATCTTAAGTGGCTAATTATAAGTGATAAACAAGTTACTTTCATTCTTTGCTTTAGAGTAGCCTTAAGTTTCTTGCATCAGCATATACTCATTGCATTAGGATAGTTTGTGCATCTTTTAGGGAATCCATAGTTTTTGTTAGTTTTTGTGAGTGTGAAGCTTGTTAAAAGAAAAGAAAAGGAAAAAGTTTTTTTCTTTCTAGGTGTTTCTTAGAACTCGAGTAGAAGTTGCTTTTTATCGAAAGGAAAATGATTGCATTCATGTAGTTACTTTTTCTTTGATTTTGGTTGAGTCATACACACATCATAGTTTCATTCCCATACCCTTGACTTAAAAGGAACAGCCTTTAAAAACAAGTGTTAACTGAAATATACTAGAACTTTTTTATATTGTCGATTTAGACACACCAACAAGTTTTAGGATATTTAGGGCCTTGGATTAGGCTAGTGGAGAGAAAACTCTCCAAGGCCACTTTAAACTATCAAACATAGAAGTCTGAATAACGAGTGCAAATCCAATAGCATTAGGGAGACCAAGAAAGCTCTAGATTTGGGAGTTAAGCACGAGGATTTTTGAAGATAAGGAAGAGAGATACCCTCTCTCCTACTTGTCGGATCTTACCTCAAGACTATTCCGCCTGGCTTTTGACATGAGTTGGTAACCTTAGTTGCTTATCCTAGATATCTACACAGGTGACTACGGAGGGGAATCCCATGGCACCTGAGGTCGACGTTGTATCACTCTCAGCAGTACTTCTGGAGGGCACCCCTGCGAAGCTTGGGGGCTTGCACCGGCACAGGCTGTTGTTTGGAGGTCATCGTGACTTCCTCTGATACCTTCATTGGTAGGCCTGGGCTGTCATTATCCCAAACTATCTTCGGAAAGCCCTTACTTCACTTTCTTGTATTTTGGTGTCCAGTCCTCATCACCCAGAGCAGAAATACTTGAAAGTTATTTGACTAGATGACTTCTTTTAGGGACTTTATAGTTCAGTGCTCTTTTCTCCTTGTATATAGTTGACTTTAGGTATTTTTGTCTAGTCACTTTTTGGAATTTGTATTCTGAGTGACTGACTTACCACTCCGTCGATCTTGAAAGGCTTTTAGTCGTTATTTCGGAAGTTGTGGAGTTGCCTCCTTAAGGGCAAAGGTCTTGATTGTGTGTCTATCTTCCTTGAAAATTCATTTCTACATTCCCGTAAGGGAAGGGTCTACGAATCAGTTAGATATGGCCAATATTCCTGTGGAAACCAACCAAGGTACCCTCCCAAAAGGGGATCCTTGTGCTTTTCCTTTCTTTGGAAATGTTGGTATTCCCTTGATGGCCACTTTGAATATTATTGGATTGAATGTTGGACTACCAGTTTGGCTATGGTCCACTCAGAATATTCCAAATGCTCTTGAAGCTTGTCATATGAATGCTTTATTTCAGGGGCATCACATGGATGCTAATTTTTCATCTTCTTTCAAAGAGAAATCTAGGATTCCTTTTTCTCCTCCTTCTTGTAACAAGAAATCTAAAAAGAGGAGAAAGAGGAAGTCAAAGAAGAAGAATAATTCTATCCATTCATCTTCAACCTCTACTAGTCATGTTGGAGATGAGCCTTTAGTCGCTGCAAGTCATGCTGGGGGCACAAGTCTAGTCACTACGAGTCATACTAGCAATTCATCATCAACCTCTGCCAGTCATGTTGAAGATGAGCCTTCAGCCGCTGCTAGTCATGCTGGGGGCACAAGTCTAGTCACTGCAAGCCATACTAGAAAAGAGTCAAGATCCTCTGCAAGTCATGTTCAGGACTCTCCACAAACCACTGCTAGTCATGTTGGCAGAATGGAGGTTGATAAGAAACTTGGACGTAGAAGTTTTAAACCTAAGTTCCCTTGTAAGATATGCAAGGGATACCATCTTACTCATTTATGCCCTAGTATCTCAGAGGTACAAAGAATATGGTCTGAGTCTGAAAGTCCTTCTACTCATAGATCTGATATGGTTTCTCATCAATCCCATCAACCATTGGTTGATAATGTGGTAGAGCCAATGAAATCATTGGCTAATTACACTTCTCTTTTGGGGGGTGAAGTGCCTAACAAAAGAGTCTGTTTGATCTCTAGTACAGAGTCTTCTAGTATAGGGGGCATTTCGGTTTCTTCGAATGTTCCCCCTCCAAGTTCTAGGAGTGTTTCCTTTGATTGGGATAATCTTGTTCAGCCTTGTTTTCCTTCTGCTGCACCTTTCCAAATAAAGGTCAGGGTTAATTCCACAAATGTCTATCAATGTATGGTGTATGAAGGATCCTCTGCAAGTATTATATCCTCTTTGACTTGGAAATATATGGGTTCCCCAAAGTTGTTATAGATCCAAATCTCACCCTTGATATCTCCTTCCAGACCTGGTCCAAATAATTAAAAACAATGTTTTATTCCTTGTACACGACATTGCCCTGAGCTAAATGAGTGTGTACGCGGGTCAGTGTATACCCAACCTGTGTATATGTCTTAAAACACTTAAAAAAAATAAATCTCCTTAATTTCAGGTGGAGATCATGGGTTTTACCTGTTGATTACCTATTAGTGCTCGTGGCCCAACTGTTCCCAACGAATTCCAAGAAACTCTCCTAAGTTGTAGTTCGGAGATGCCTGGTAACATATAAATTCAACTTATTGTTGCAAATGGATGAATGGAAGGAATGATGCTTGTCCAAGCTAGATAACCACCCCTATTCTGTTTCACTCCAGACATGTGTGAACACCCCCAGAACACAAGGCTTTAGACCACCAACTACTCACAGTTTAAGGATTGGGTGATTATGGAGAATATTGACCACACCAGCAGATGCACAAGACCATGTGATGGCCGGCTACAACCAGTAAGGAAGTTTGAAAATCTAACCTCCTAATACACAGAAAGGATGACAGCTCTCTAGCACTAGATGAATAGAAACCTGAATAACTTATGCGATGATACATGCAAGTCTTTAACATAGAGATAGGATGACAACTACTCTGATGTTAAAAATCAAGATTTCAAGCATACAACATATCAAGCACAGCTTAGAACAGAGGAGAAATGGAAAGTGAGCAATTAATAGAAAAAGAAGCTTCTATTAGCTGAAAATGCAGACGAGACGCTGCAAGTGTCAAGATAGTTACAGTCTCCAGAAGTTGAACCTTACATCAAAACATCAACCATCAACCCTGATTACATCTTGTTTCTAGGTATATATAGAGTTTCAATACAAAGGCACTTGTCCATTCTAGGTATGGAGGGGTCATAATTAACCACCAACCACATTTAGTTGCCTGATGGAGCTTTGGAGTGCGTTTTCTTGCTTTCGTGGATGAATCTGATCTTTTCCTGTGCTCTGTTGTCCTCTCGGGAAGCTGGAGTGCTTATATCAATGAGGCCCCATAACTGTTAAATGCAGCCATTTGATCGTGCTCCATCCTTTTCCTCCTCAACCATACTATTCGTTAAATATTGTGGTTGAGGAGCAACTGCAAACAGTACTTGAAGACTAGTCACCTTCATCCTTCAGGTGCATGGAACAGTCAAGGGACGTGGATTGCATAGCGGCTGGACGAGTCAAATGAAGGAGTAATATGGGCCGTTGGATCGGGCAGATAGATGGTAGAGATGGCTTGGCAGGGCTATCAAGAAAGCGGGGGTGAAGTGAACGTGGACCGTTGTATCTCAAGTGGATAGATCCAATGGTTATCGAGCGACAGAAGTGTGCGGTGGTTATTGGGCGAGCACAGAGGACCAGGCAATAAGCGGTATTGATCGCACCGTCATAGGAAGTTGGGCGGTAAAAGGACAATGCCGCACGATCCCATTCAGAGTGTGACGCATGGCGACGGAGGAGAGAGGAAACCACTCTCCATCATGCGTTATCGTCTTGACGCTTTGTGGACTTGAGGAGAGTGAACGTCGTCCAATTGTGGTGGAGATGATCAGACAGTGGGGTTTTGATTGCGTGGGTTATTTTATTTGACGTGACAGGAGCTGTTGGATCAATGGGAAGAGTGAACAACTGTGATTTAAAGGCGATGATGGGGTTATGGAAGCGCAGGGTCATGTGGACATGGATTTATGAGGGTTTAGGCATTGTGCTCAGGGCCTGAGGAAACAAGGATTTATGTTGGGTTTTAGAGGAAAAATGGAGGCAGCGGGGATGAAAGGGAGTAAGTGGAGTAAAGGAGAAGAAGGAAGATGACTGCCATGAGCTTATTTTTTAGCATAAACAATACGGCCAAGCTTAGATTTGGCCTTCAAAAACCACAGTTACATTAGAGCGAACACTGGCTCCTTCTGGGGATGAGATCCTCCTTGTGAGGTCTCAAGAACTGCAGACCATTGCCTTTCCTGTGAAAACCAGATTAGCAAAATTTCCTAGTGTTCCATTGGGAATGGAGTCTAATTGAGCCTACACTAAAACTTGATAAAACAACATATTTACAACTTTTAAGGCCTGAAAGCCTTAAACAACATAAATTTTCAAAAATCGCCCATTAACTGGGCCATCAAGAACTGTTTCTTCTTCCATGCTCTGCAGCATGAAAGTATTGTTCCCTTGGATCTGAGTGATGACAAAAGGTCCAGTCCACAGAGCATCAAACTTCCCATGGTTGCCTTTCTTCTCCTTCAGTGCATCCCACTTAAGAACCAAGTCTCCGACCTGAAAGTTATCTACTTTTGCCTTCCTGTCAAAGGCTTCCTTGATTCTTCCCTGATGTGCTGCAGACTTCTCCACCAACTGCTCTCTGATTTGATGTACTTCTGCTAAATTAGTGATCCTTTTTGCCATGTCCTCTTCCTCATTCTGCTCTTCTTGCAAGAACTTTGCCATAGGGAGGGTTAACTGAATTGGGAATATAGCCTTAGTGCCATATACCAGCCTGAATGGAGAATTCCCTGTGGATTTCTTGGTGGTCACTCTGTCAGCCCACAGTGCATACTTGAGCTTAGAATCCCAATTCTTTTTGTTATCCTCCAACAGTTTTTTAATTATCCTTATCAGGCTCTTGTTGGAGGATTCTGCTAGACCATTGCCTTGAGGGTAGTATGAGGTGGAATGAACCAGCTTAATGCCCATTGAGTCACACATGTCCACCAATTCTTTTGCCCTGAAGGCTGTTGCATTGTTTGTAACCAGTTTATGTGGACAGCCAAACCTAGTGAAAATATTTTCATTCAAGAACTTCATGACCACATGATGATCAGCCTTTCTGGTAGGGATGGCCTCAATCCATTTAGTGAAGTAATCAGTGGCTACTAAGATCCATCTATGTTGGCCACTGGAATGTGGATTGATTTCTCCTATGAAATCCAAACCCCACTGCTGAAATGGGCCACTAGCATGTATTGGCTTCAAGGGCAGGGACTTCAACTGTTGTTTTCCTTCAAACCTCTGGCACCTGTCACAAGATTTAACAAATGAAAGGACATCGGTAGACAAGGTGAGACAGTAATAACCAGCCCTGAGGATCTTGTGGGCTGTAGTTTTCCAATAGTGATGCCCTCCACATAAGATGGAATGAAACTACTGCATAACCTCTATGGATTGTTCTTTGTCTAGACACCTCAAAAGAATCCTAGAGGGGTCCCTCCAGTAGAGCAGATTTTCATGAATGTAGTATTTGGCTGCCCTAAGCTTGATAGTTCTAGCTTGGCTTGAACTAAGGCCTGGAGGAACTTCTAGCTTCAGCAAGAATTGAGCTATTGTGGAATACCATTCACATGAAGCTAGATTTTGTACCAATAACTAGCTTTGCCCTGGTTCAACTGTTTCCTCTTCTGTCTGACCATCTTCTGAATTTGTGCTTATCAAATTCATGTCCAACATTCTGCAATTTTCTTCAGCCATTAATCTAGCAAGGCCATAACCTCTTATAAGCTTGGTGGGCTTGAGTTCTATGTTGAATTCGATAAGCTTTGCAATCCATTTAGCCCTTCTTCCATCAGCATCTGGCTGCGTTAGGACATCTTTAACTAAAGCAGAGGGCACATATGCAATTACCTTGGAATGCAGAATGTAAATTATGAAAGCTTTCAAAGATTTGATAAGAACATATGCCTGTTTTTCAATGATATCATACCTCAGCTTAGTATCCCTTAATGTTTTGCTAAAAAATTCTACTGGATGTTCTGAACCTTCCTCATCTGCTTGCAATAAAACTGTTGCAAGGGTGTCACCTGAAGCAAACGAAAATATATGGAATTCCTTGCTATAATCTAGGTTGATCAAAGTAGGAGCTTCCATAATGGCCCTTTTTATGGATTCAAAAGATCTTCTTGCTGCATCAGTCCATTTGATATCTGACCCCTTCTTCAACATGGAGGTGATGTGTATTACAAGTTCTACAAAATTTGGGATAAACCTCCTTACAAAATTTATCTTGCCCAAAAAGGACTGGATATCCTTCTTTGACCTTGGGACAGACAAGGTCTGTATTGCTTTTACTCTTTCTGGGTCAATTTTGACACCTGCAGTAGAAACAATGTGTCCTAACAACTTGCCTTCTTGTAGAGAAAACTGTGATTTTTTAGGATTGACTGATATCCCAAACCTTCTGCACTTCAGGAACACTTTCTTCAAATGCTGCAAATGGTCTTGATGGTTGCTGGAGTACACCGTTATATCATCTAGGTAGACAAGGACAAACTTATCCTTCTCCCCCATGAATGCTATATCCATGGCTCTCTAAAAGGTGGCTCCAGCATTCATCAACCCAAAAGGCATCTTGGAATAAATAAAAGTGCCGCAAGGAGTGGTGAATGCAGTCTTTTCTTGGTAATATGGATGTACAGAAACCTGGTTATATCCTGAAAATCCATCCAAGAAAGACATCACTTTGGCTCCTGAGACCTTCTGTAGCAAATGCTCCATCTTGGGTAGAGGATAATTGTCTTTCTTAGAGCATTTGTTTAAGTTTTTGAAATCAACACAGAGCCTAATTTCTCCACTCTTTTTCCTCACTACCACTAAGTTGGCTACCCACTTTGAATATCTTAGAGGGACTATGATTTTGGCAGCCAGTAACTTCTTGATTTCTTTTTCAATCAGAGGAAGGAGCAAAGGATTTATGGGTCTCAGCTTCTGCTTGAAAGGAATGGTGTCTTTCTCTAAAGGAATTTTATGCTGGATGATCTTCTTATCATAAGTTTTCAGGTCGCTATATTCCCAGGCAAAAACATCAGCAAATTGCTTCATTAAATTGCAGTACTCAGAACTTTGGGTAGCAGACAAATGGGTGGATAGATTTATATATCTTGGATGTTTCAGGCTCCCTATGTTGTGCTTATATACCATAGATTGGTTTTCTTTTTGGGCAGCCTTATAAGGCACATCATTCTGGTCAAACAACTTTTCTAAAGGGACTAGTCCTTTAGGTATGTGATTGTTGGGCAGTTGGACAATGTTGTTTTTGCCAATTTTGTTTTTAAGTTGGGGCTGGGGGTTTTCCTCCAAGGCTTCATTCTCTTGATCAATTTTCATTTCAAAGAATTCATCAATGACTTGCAGAAACCTATTCACCTCATCATCATCCTCAAAAACTTTCCAATGCTGGACATTATCAGGCAAGGATGGTCTATATTTCATCTGAACTTCATAAACTAGTCTGGGAGGCATGGGGGGAATAAACATGCTAGCAGACACAGCAAGGGAATCAACAAGTTGATTCTTGACTCTAGAGATGTATGAGACACAAAAATTATCAAAAGAGTCCTTGAGTCTCCATACCTCATCTCTATATGCTTTCAGCTTTGGGTGCTTTGCTTGAAACGTTTTGTTTACTTGTTGAATGATGAGATCAACATCTCCAAACACCTTTATGTTTCTGATTCCTCTGTCTTTAGCTGCGTTAAGGCCCAATATTAGAGCCTCATACTCTGCTATATTGTTGGTAACTTGGAAAGTCAGCTTAAAAGACAGATGTGTGCTTTCTTGTTTTGGAGATATCAGCACCACCCCTACTCCTGCAGTTTCCCTTGAACATGCTCCATCAAAGAACATCCCCCAAACCTGACTTCCTTGCTTTCCCTCAGCCTGGGCTATTGGTTCCTTGAGCTGCAACGAGGCCTTCTAGGATTCTTCAATTTGGAGAATACATGCTCCAAAATCAGTATCCACAACATAGATGGGATGATTAGAAGGATTCTTCTCATCACTGATGATGTAGGCCAGTTGTGCTTCTCTGTACAATCTCCTGCTTTCCCCTCCAAAAACTGGGACAGTGGCGTAAGATAAATCATTTTGTAATGTTCCACCCAGCCTCATAATCCATCCTCTGGATAGCAGCATGACAAACTTAGGAGGGACATCTGCTACCATGATGTCCATCATCATGCTCTTCATGGGCAGCTGAGTTAGGGTAATGGCCAGGTCTTTGATTAATCCTAAGAATTTTACCTTTTCTGATTCAAATGAGAATAAATCATGATATGGTCTCGTGATATCAAGGCCTAACTCTTCCATGATAGCTTTGGGCATCAGATTGTGGCTGGCCCCTGTGTCTAGCAGGCAGTTATGGAGGGTTTTGTCATGAATGGTCAAGGAGACATAGAATGATGGGGAGCTATTATCAGAAGGTTCATTCATTGGGCTAAGCACAATTGCAGGCTTATCATCTTGCAAATTTAGATAGTCATGAGAGGCTTGTGTGGCTTTCATCTCAAGGGCATCAAGGATAGGCTTTCTAAAAACTTCACTCTTTGTAAGCTCTATCAGAGGCATAGATATCTTTAACTTCTGGATTTCTGATTCAAAGTTGAAAGAGGAAGGGGACTTGTCAGGACCTCTTACCTCTTGAGCTAGTGCTTTGAGGATGACTAGGTCAGCTGCTAGTCCTTTCTGTCTGATATTCTGTTGCTCAGTTGGGACAACAGCTCTTTGGGCATGATTCTCCTTGACATTGCTTATTCTTGACCTCAGGTTATATCTTTGTTGTTCATTAATCTACAGAACAACCTCTCTATCCCACTCTTGACTAGTTTGACCCTGGAGTAATGATTCTTCATAGGCAGCCAATGTCAAAAAGGTAGCACTGCCTTTATCTTCCATGCAATGAATCTCATCCTCTTCTTCAAACTTCTCCTCCTCCATGACCATGTTTTGGAAAGGAGCCTTAACCTTTTGTTCTTCACCGACTTCTTTACCCCTCTGAATGATCTGCAATTGTTCATTTTCTCTTCTGAATGGATTTGAATTTCTTGGAGCAAATGTGTTTGGAAGCCTTGCCTTTCTAGAGCTTTGCTCAACCTTCAGCTTGGATATTTCAGCAAATAATGACTCTATCATTCTAGTCATTTTTTCTAACTTAGGCTCTGAAGATGAAGCAGAGGAAGAAGAAGCCTCACCTCTCTACCTCCTTCTATCAGCATGACCTTTTAGCTTTTCGGTAACTATGATATTAGATTCTACCTCTAGAGCTGCATATTTCATTTCAGCTAGAGTGGCACATCTTCTTTCTCTCAACAGCAGGCAAAAATCAGAGTCAAAAGCATTGGCATAGGTGAGTTTGGCAAAGGTGGGAGTAGGCTTTACTTCAGCTGGTATTTTAATATACATATGATTGAATCTTTTATTAAAATCAGGCAATGGTTCCCCATTTTCTCTCTTGAGGTTTCCAAACTCGGTATGGTAGTATAGCAGGTCTTTTTTATCTCCCCAATGCTTCAAAAAAACATCATCTAATGCTTCAATGTCTGCTATTGACCTAGGGGTCAACTCTCTGAACCACTTTCTAGCCTCTCCATCAAGGCTCTAGAAAAACACTCTCATCCTCACTGATATCAAGGTTATCAACATAACTATAAAAAGATTCAAAGTGTTCTTTAGCTGTTACTCCCTCTGTACTAGTGAATTTAAGCATGTATTTCTGATATTCTCCCGCGGGCATGGCATTCAACGGGACAGGTAGGACAAGAGGTCCATACCTAGCAGCTATGATTCTTTCCATTTTAGTTGGAGCTTGTGGGCCTACCATGGCTGGGGTAGGTGAATGGATGCTGGCAGTTTGAAAGGTAGGGAGATATGAAATGAATGATAGGAACAAAGGAATATGATGGATAGTGTGGGAGGTTTTCTTTGGACTAAGATCCAAAGGAGAACTGAATGAACAAGGAGCTTTATGAATCTCTGAGGGTATTTCTTCACTAACAATGCTAGGCTCTATATCTTTGAACTGTACATTCTCAGATATAATCTTCTCTTGCAGAGATACATAAGATTTTTTAGGCTTACCTGAACTTGATGCTCCTTTGTGTGATGTTGTCCTCTACTTGACAATCTTCTTAGGGTCAGGTACTGGGTCAGCTGGTGATTTCTGAGGATTTCTCCGAGTGTGTCTTACAAACTCAGCCAAAACTGTAATGTGGAGTTTCCAAAGGTTGGTTCTTTTGTAGAGTAGCCAGATAGATGATTACAACCAGAAACATGTCCAAGCTTTGTCTATCATCAAAGCTGGAACTGTGTCATTCTCCTAGGGAAGCTAAGCTTCAATCTCCTCTCCCCAGCAACAATGCCAATTTATGTTAGGATTCCAAGAAACTCTCCTAGGCTGTAGTTCAGAGATGCCTGGTAACATATAAATTCAACTTGTTGTTGCAAATGGATGAATGGAAGGAATGATGCTTGTCCAATCCAGATAACCACTCCTATTCTATTTCACTCTAGACATGCGTGAACACCCCCAGACCACAAGGCTTTAGACCACCAACTACTCACAATTTAAGGATTGGGTGATTATGGAGAATACTGACCACGCCAGCAGATGCACACGACCATGTGATGGCCGGCTACAACCAGTAAGGAAGTCTGCAAATCTAACCTCCTAATACACAGAAAGGATGACAACTCTCTGGAACTAGATGAATAGAAACCTGAATAACTTATGTGATGATACATGCAAGTCTTTAACACATAGATATGATGACAACTACTCTGATGCTAAAAATCAAGATTTCAAGCATACAACATATCAAGCACAACTTAGAATAGAGGAGAAATGGAAAGTGAGAAATTAACAGCAAAAGTGTTTTCGGGAAAAGTGTCTATTCAGAACGACCCTATCCCACAGGGTTGTGACAGAGACCTCAGAAACAAACAAGGAAAACTACTCTTGTATTCTTCTTTATGAACTATAAACGAAGATGATTAAGATGAACTGACCTGTGTCTTGCGCTAGTCGTTCGATCCAATCTTTCTTCTCTTTGTCAGCTTCCAACGATCTGCTCCCTCACTTGCCCAGCGTCACCAAGTTCCTGCAAGGTCACAGAAGAGAGAAACTACATAAAGACATAGATTTATGTTCATAAAAAGCTTAGGATCAGATTTAAGCTAAACATACAAATATAACATACATCAGATATACAAGCATGTAGCCAGCATCAACCTCCCAGCATAGAATCCCTTCTTCACCTCCAACAAAGCATAAATCACCCAATACTCTGATATCTATCACAAAACCAACAACAATTCTTTGCAATGTACAAAATTCCAGCCTCTGGATCTCTTGGCGAGGGATCCATATATAGATGTATGCAAAGAGGATGAGTCAGCTCATGAGTTGATTAGTGGCTTCTCTCTGTCAGTTCTTGCTTCCACTTGGAGACTGAGAGCCTCTTACTCATCACTGGTCGAATTCAGTGAGGCAAGTGTCATTGGAGAAGATTCTGGAAGCTTCCATTGTCTCTCCACCTCGTTGAATGACTCTACCACTTGTCATTTCCCGCTCAACGCACCCTGGTAGTGCATTCAATTGTGTTGCAACGCACCTAGCCAGTGTATTTGGGTGCTTTGCAACGCAGTCAGCTAGTGGAGCACTTGAAATGATCCTGTTTTGACTAGTTTTGAGCAGTTTCTGGTGGAGAACTTCTGGGAGAAGCTGTAATTTGTTGACCTTGTTTCTTTAGGAGCTGGAACAACACCTTTAGGGACTTAGGATCCCTTGGTTTATGGACATTTCATGCTTATAGATGTAAGGCACAAAAATGTCTATAACAGTTGCCCCCTAAAGTATGAGGCCGTTTATCGGGTGAAATGCTTTATTAGGAGGATCCGAAGTTCTTCTGATGCTGGGGAGGAGACCTGTAATGAGATACAATACAATACATTATTTTCATTCTGTTTTCATGATCTAGCTGAGGCGGGCATTCCCATGCTCAGCTTTATAAATTCATTTTCATGTACATAGGACAGACAATCGTCTGATGGTAGACTGATGATTCTGATGAAGTCATCATCCCTTTTGGTAGGATGATTATCTGTGCTGCAATGCTGTACATTTCAATGTCTTTATTTTTCCTGAATATATATCGCAGCCCGGATGGATGAAACTAGATCCGAGGTCTTCAATCTCGTCCGATCTTCACTCTAAGTACAAGTTGATCCATGTGAGAAATGTTTTGAAGTCAAACATGGAAAGACATCGCTTGATTACTGGTCAATGATGTAAACCGTTAACAAGCGCGAGAGGAATCACCGATAATGATAATGACCCTCAAAGTACTGCAGTACAATTCACGTGGTGTGAATAAAGGACTTGGCATCGAACACCACGCAAAATATTTCGGTCGAAGGTCATTGATGTATACCTGTCGCCGGAAGTGAGAAACTTGCCATTGAGGCATGCAAGCTTCAAAGTACTGAAGGGGTGTTCCTAGATCAACTTCTTGGATAATGAGCTGATGTCGACAAGAAGCGATCCGTCAAAGGAGGGCCTTAATGAATCCCACATCGACGACACGAAATGGAGCAAATGATTTTGAAGGAGGTGAAAACGATCTGGTGATATACGGTTCAGGGTGGCGGTCATGAAGGAGTGAAGTATAATGCATGGTAGTGGATGGGACACGGGTGACTTCTCTGGATGACTTCTCTTGAACATGTCGGCGACACTTATGTGATGGATCGGTAGCATTTACCCCAAATGTGGATGGTATGGCGTGACCATGGTGATGTGACCGGTGAATGAAACAACCCAACCCGACTCTGGCACGGAGTGGAAGTGTCATGTTCAAGAGCGACTTGCTACCAATAAAGTTTCTTTGAGTTTTCTTCCCAATTTTTCCCCAGTCATTTCTGACCAGTACCTCTTTATTTTTGTCAAGCTTGAGGAGGATAACATATGCTTGTTCTATAATTTTCCCTTCGGGCAAACCCATCGCTATGTTTTAACGAGCCTAGCGATAGTGAAACTCGTTCTCGTCTAAAGACAAGTTTGTCGCTATTAATCTTTTTAACGAGCCTAACGACAAAGATAACTCGGTCCTTTTCCTTTTTAGGGAGTCTGAAAAGGTACGTAAAGATAACTCCAGAATTCCTTTTTCGTCATCTAATCCCTTAAGTTCGAAAAAGTATAAAACAATACAGAAGGGATGAATTTTCGATAGTTTTAACGAGCCGAACAAAACAAGCGCTCGATCTTTTTGTGCAATAATCCCTCAGGTCCAAAAAGATTAAAATCTAGAGGAGGGATAGCACTTCCGGTCGCTTTAACGAGCTGGAAGGACAAAACTCAGCAATCTTTTCATATTTTACGAGTCAGATGAAAAGAGCTTAAAGAAGACTCATCTTTTGAGGAACGAGTGATAAAACGAGTAGCAGCTGATTCCAGGTAAGGTTTGGAATTCTCCAATCACGGCAGTGTCACAAGGATGGCTGGTGAAATCACTCTTCGCAGTTGTTCCTCAAAATGGGTAAACAATCAAATGGAGGTGAATGATCGGCCAATGGAAAAGTGGAGGTGACGGTGCAAACACGACCAAGGCTTTAATGGTTGAAAATGCTTCATTCACGGTGGTTATTTACCGGAGGATAGTTTATTTTTTAACGAGCTTAAACGTGGGTGGAAACACTTGCTCGGTCCATGTTTATTTTTTAACGAGCTTGAATCTTGCAGTAAACACTGCTCGATTAATCCAGTCATATGATAAGAATGTCTCATTTAAAAATGGCAACTTTTAGATTTTTTCCCCACATCCTTTCTTTATGCAAGTTAGATGATGACTAATCCTATGAGTTTAAAGGGTTAGCCTACAGGTTTAAAGGGAGGACCTAAAAATTTAAAAAAATAAATAGTCGCCCTTTGCTTGCACTCCAAAAGGTTTGCATGCCCCCAGGTATAAAACAGAGTTTCGAGGTCTCCCTCTATTCGAGCTGACAAAACATTCATTTTATCAGGAAGGGTCACCCTTTATTCGAGCTGACAAAACATTCGTTTTATCAGGAAGGGTACTACCTCTTACAGGTTACCTAAAGATTGTCCTATTTATGGCATAAACAAAACACTTTTTCGGCGATGTCTACCGAGATAAACAAAGGTGAGTGGCGAGATCAACCAACTCTCATAACTTTGACAAGAGAATCTTGTTCTATAACAACCCCTCTTCCAATCACGGACGGGGTACGGACTAGTCATATTTTCCCGCGGAAACCTACTCTATACCCGAAGTTTTCCTGCCGAAGCAGACCAGGACGCATGCCCCCTAGGTTTCAGTCATATCCCTCCGAATTACTCGCGCTCATCGGGAGGACGGACTGGGACTTGAGACATTTCTTGCGTGAAGAGACCATTTAGGGACAGTATATGACTATTTGCTATGCGTGATCTGGGAAATGAAAGCTATTCCACGAGCTTGACCACTCTTCCTTCGTGCGGAAAACACATTACTCTAAAGAGTGAGGAGACGATGGCTCCCATGCAATAAATATAGTCTCGTCCAAGGAGTAGGTTATAATCCAAGGGTCCTTGAACGACCATGACGTTCAGGTGAACTGTCTTCCCTCTCAATGTTATGGGCACATCGGGAAGGATCCCTAAAGGTCAACTGGTTCCTTTATCAAAGCCTGTCAGATTTCTCATTTCAGGCAACAGCGATGGAGAACCAAGCGCTTTCCAAGAAATAGAGGAAAGGATACTCACAAAAGCCCCCTCATCTACGATGGTGCCAGCCATGACCATTCTGTATATTTGAACGATAATTCGGAATGGTATGCTTGCTGGCAAACGGGGTCTACCTAGTTGATTCCAGTCGAAGGATACAATCAGGTTTCTTGGAGGTGGGACCAAGTAAACGGCCGGGTATGGCTCTGACGAACTTCCTTCCTGCGGTAAAGGAATGGATGGATTGCCCCCATGTTCATCGGAGTCTGTGTTGATGAAGAGAATTTGGACGGTGTCATCCTTATCCTCTTCAGTGACTGTATCATTCGAAGATAAAACCTCTGAAGGCAAGACCGGGTCAACTGCTGCCTCGACCTTTTGACTTTCGTCTAGTATGGATTCAGTTGGTTTATCCTCAATGATAGACGCTTCAGCTGACCACCTGAGTGGGCCAGCTGGGTTCTCAACTAGTGACGGACTCAGCAAGAGTTTTTTATATCCAGGAGGAAGTCGTAACGGTGAAACCGAACGATCATCCAAAACTCTTTTAGCCTCGTCTAAGAAGGGACAACAGTGGAGGGCATGGTCGCCTTCGCACAGTCTACAAGGAAATCTAGCTTTCCCTTTTTGTCCTGGGGCTTCACTTTCACTAGTTGACGGTGTGCTTTCAACATGATCTCCAGAGGTTGATGACACCGGATTGTGCAAACGAGGAGACCAGTCCCTTAGTATCCGGGGGATGTAAGGACAATCTCTGTGAAAGTGGTCTCCTCTACAAATGACACATGGAGATTTAGGCCTGGTCAGTGTTGTGTGTGGATTTTCATTAGACGACACTCGTTTTCCCTCATTCGCCTTTGGCTCCTTCTTCTTTTTCTCTTTCTTCTTCTTTTCATTCTTCTCCTTAGGAACTTGGTTTTTAGCTTTACCAGTCCCGTCAAGCGAAGAGGAAGGAAGAGAGGAGGAATTAGAGGAAGTAGAAGGTTGGTGGGTAACTCTGGACTCGTCTAACTGCTGATTCGATTGTTCAGGAATGGTGGTGTTCTGAACGACATTGGTTGAGAAGAGCCAAACTAGCAAGCCAATTGTCAGTCCTGGAAGCGACAATGTGGCCATATGGGGCACACCAACATCTCCCCAAGAGGAGAAGGGACTAGGATTTCCACCAAGGGGAATTCCTTGGTTGGTAGGCTCCATTTTCTCAACCTAAAGATCAACGCAGGAAAAAGGGTATGAATATTCCGTTTAAAACAAATTTTAACACGCTTTGACACAACTTTGTTTTTTCAGTTTTAAAGAGTCGAGAAAAAACAAAAGATGACTCTAGTCTCCTTCGATTTTTAATGAGCCTAAAGTGACAAGTGCTCAGATGGACCTTTTCTGTTAAGGAGTCTGAAAAGGAACAAAAGGGACTGCTCTGGAGGTCTAGGTAGAGGGAGTGCCAAACCAATCGCAAAACCACAGAATACTTTTTAGGGTACGGCGGTCAATCTTCCCGAATGCTGTGTTCAATGCATTGCGATCAATAGGGCGGCCGACACAGCTTCCTATGGATAAAGGTTTTATGCCTATAGGGGTCTCCCAATATATACTCGATGGTACATGGGAGCACAAGTCCGTACTGGCACTTATCGTCTCAAAGTGGAGGAATCACCCAACCAACAGTGAGGACAACAGTTACCAGGCTTTACGACGCCGGAATATGTCTCTAGCCTAGACCTCTAGATGTTGTGCGTTAAGTTACAAAGCGTTGTTAAGTTCATTGAATTTATTTTAGGTTGATCTTTCTTATGAAGTTTGCCTTTTGGGTTCACCACGTGATGTAGATGTAATTCCTAAAATGCAATCTAAATATGATAAGCAAGCTTTTATCTCTTTTCAGCAATGAAAATCCTAGCTACAAGGGGAAAAGAAAGACATAATCTTTTCTCAAAGAGCAAAGAGCACACTGTAAATGCACTCTTCCTAAATCAAGCCATAAAAACTGTCAATATGCAAATGCACTTGTGCATGTATTTGTTTTTCACTTTCTTAATATTGATGCCTAAAAAGAAAGTTGTTGCACAAATTTGAATTCGATTTCAAGTGAAAAACACAAACAAGCTTCTTTTCGAAATCAAAAGGTAGAGACGATTACGACACTTTATGATTTTGAAGTTAACACTTGTTTCGACACTAGAAATTCATTAATTCAAGCCAAAGGAAAAAGTAAAAGCGTAATCAACTGTCAACAGCAAATAAACTTTCTCCTAAGATCAAAACAACACTTACGACAGATCTAGATCTAAGGGCGACAGTATGACCAGTTTACTTTTGCAACGGGAAACTGTAAATGACGTAACAAATACACAAAAACAAATACAGTTTCTTTTATACAACTGAGGTGGAATTAAGGCAAAGAAAAGGGGCTTTTAAAGAGACAAACACACTGATCACAGGCTGCAAAAATTAGAGGAAAAACTGGAAAAAGTGAGCAAAGAACCTCAGCTAGGCAGAGCTAGGCTGATCAACGCACCTGCTACACAGAGAAACTGAATTGCAACGCAGGTAGCCCTCTCGGGAACTGTGCTGAAATGCAGAGTCTCTTCACAGAGCCTGCGCTGAAGCAGAAACGAGAATTGTTTCTGGGTTCTGGGTCACGGTTTGCAGTTTAATCTATGGTTTTTGGCCGGGTAAAAGCAATCAATTGTGTACAATCAGAGGGTTGATTTACAAGAGGTTTGAGAGCTATCACAAAGGGTAATCAGATCATTTGTGAGTCAACTATTCAGATCATAAACAGGCCCAGTGAATGGACTAGAGTAGCAGATGTCTACTTTGCATTTGTAAATGGCAAATGCAGTTCGATTCGCTACTCCTAAGTTTATGAGATGAACAACAATAGAAACACAAATAAACTAACTAGACACGATCCCCAGCGGAGTCGCCATTTTGTTTTCGGGAAAAGTGTCTATTCAGAACGACCCTATCCCACAGGGTTGTGACAGAGACCTCAGAAACAAACAAGGAAAACTACTCTTGTATTCTTCTTTATGAACTATAAACGAAGATGATTAAGATGAACCGACCTGTGTCTTGCACTAGTTGTTCGATCCAATCTTTCTTCTCTTTGTCAGCTTCCAACGATCTGCTCCCTCACTTGCCCAGTGTCACCAAGTTCCTGCAAGGTCACAGAAGAGAGAAACTACACAAAGACATAGATTTATGTTCATAAAAAGCTTAGGATCAGATTTAAGCTAAACATACAAATATAACATACATCAGATATACAAGCATGTAGGAGAAACTCAAGTAGTTTTATTGATAAAACAAGAAGATCCAAGAGGAGTTACAACCGATGATCCCTAATCCAGCATCAACCTCCCAGCATAGAATCCCTTCTTCACCTCCAACAAAGCATAAATCACCCAATACTCTGATATCTATCACAAAACCAACAACAATTCTTTGCAATGTACAAAATTCCAGCCTCTGGATCTCTTGGTGAGGGATCCATATATAGATGTATGCAAAGAGGATGAGTCAGCTCATGAGTTGATTAGTGGCTTCTCTCTATCAGTTCTTGCTTCCACTTGGAGACTGAGAGCCTCTTACTCATCACTGGTCGAATTCAATGAGGCAAGTGTCATTGGAGAAGATTCTGGAAGCTTCCATTGTCTCTCCACCTCGTTGAATGACTCTGCCACTTGTCATTTCCCGCTCAACACACCCTGGTAGTGCATTCAAGTGCGTTGCAACTCACCTAGCCAGTGTATTTGGGTGCTTTGCAACGCAGTCAGCTAGTGGAGCACTTGAAATGATCCTATTTTGACTAGTTTTGAGCAGTTTCTGGTGGAGAACTTCTGGGAGAAGCTGTAATTTGTTGACCTTGTTTCTTTAGGAGCTGGAACAACACCTTTAGGGACTTAGGATCCCTTGGTTTATGGACATTTCATGCTTATAGCTGTAAGGCACAAAAATGTCTATAACAAAAAGAAGCTTGTATTAGTTGAAAATGAAGACGAGACACTGCAAGTGTCAAGATAGTTACAGTCTCCAGAAGTTGAACCTTACATCAAAAAATCAACCATCAACCCTGATTACATCTTGTTTCTAGGTATATATAGAGTTTCAATACAAAGGAACCTAGCCATTCTAGGTATGGAGGGGTCATAATTGACCACCAACCACATTTAGTTTCCTGATGGAGCTTCGGAGTGCGTTTGCTTGCTTTCGTGGATGAATCTGATCTTTTCCTGTGCTATGTTGTCCTCTCGGGCAGCTGGAGTGCTTGTATCAATGAGGCCCCATAACTATTAAATGCAGCCATTTGATCATGCTCCATCCTTTTCCTCCTCGACCATACTGTTTGATAAATACGGTGTTTGAGGAGCAACTGCAAACAGTACTAGAAGACTAGTCACCTTCGTCCTTCAGGTACATGGAATAGTCAAGGGACGCAGACTGCATAGTGGTTGGACGAGTCGGATGAAGGAGTAAGATGGGTCGTCGGATCGGGCTAATAGACGACGGAGATGGCTTGGCATGGCTATCAAGAAAACGAGGGTGAAGTGAACGTGGGCCGTTGGATCTCAAGTGGATAGATCCAACGGTCGTCGGGCGATAGAAGCGCACGGTGATTATCCGGCGAGGACGGAGGACTGGGCGGCAAGTGGTATTGATTGCACCGCCATAGGACGTTGGGCAGTAAAAGGACAACGTCGCACAATCCCATTCAGAGTGTGATGCATGGAAGTGAAGGAGAGAGGAAACCACTCTCCATCACGCATTATCGTCTCGGTGCTTTGTGGACTAGAGGAGAGCGAACGTCGTCTGATCGTGGCGGAGATGATCGGATGGTGGGGTTTTGATCGCGCGGGTTACTTTATTTGACGTGACAGGAGCTGTTGGATCAGTGTGAAGAATGAACGGCTGTGATTTAAAGGCGATGATGGGGTTATGGAAGCGTAGGGTCATGTGGAAATGCCTATATGAGGGTTTAGGCATTGCGCTCAGGGCCTGAGGAAACAAGGATTTATGTTGGGTTTTAGAGGAAAAACGGAGGCAGCGGGATGAAAGGGAGTACATGGAGTAAAGGAAAGGAAGGAAGATGACTACCATGAGATTCTTTTTGAGCATAAACAATACGACCAAGCTTAGATTTGGCCTTCAAAAACCACAGTTACAGTAAAGCTAATAGGCCCAACTATTCCCAACGAATTCCCAACTAAAAAACTACTTTGGGAGAAGTATAAAAAGGCTTCAATGGGAAGGCCTAAGGGAGGAGAGAATAGAGAGAAAAATCACTCTGCTGAGATTATCCCTGATCAGGTCTGAAGATCCTTGTGCTTCCAGCACTCCCCCCATTACAGGAAACCCTTGTTTCCTTGAGCTATGATGTCATTTCACTAGTTGAGATATCTTTGTGTGAGTCATGGAAGGAGCCTTTTGAAGACTTGGGTTTGGACGGATCGGAGGATGGTTCTACTTGGAGCTAGCGAGAGGAAGATTCTGGTGATATCATTCCTTGCTTTGTTTTAGTTATCTGCAATACAGAAACATTTGTCTTGTTCCCGAAATCAATCTTCTTTATGTATATGATGTTATTGTTATGGTTTACATATGAGTAATTGTTTCAGCTATATAACTAACCACCTTTCAATATGTTATGAAGTTGATTTCTACATGTTACTTGGTCCATATATTGCTATGCTTCTTTGAATTGGTTGTTTTGTAGGTTCAAGGATCGAGAGGAACTCCAAGAGGTTTTGGACCCTGGCTAGATCTACCTGAACGAAGGACCCCCAGGTGCACCTCTCTTCGCGTAGTTTGCTTGTTTAAGTATCATGACTGTGTGGAATGCTTTTTCTTTACTATAGATAACCCTTGCTCTGCTAGGGTTTTGACCCAAAACCCTAGGGGACTTTGTCCCTCAACAAAGGGTAAGAAAGAACTGGTATGCAAGTTAAAGAAGTCTTTGTATGGGTTAAAACAGTCACCAAGGATGTGGTATCATAAATTTGATACATTTATACGAGGACTTGGCTTCACCATAAGTAAAGCAGATCATTGTGTGTATTTTAAATTAATTGGTGACCATGTTATTTATTTGGTCTTGTATGTGGATGATATGTTGCTGGTTGGAAATGACAAAGAAATTATCCAAGATTTGAAGATCCAATTGTCCTCAAATTCGACTTGAAAGATCTTGGTGCTGCAAACTATATTTTGGGCATGGAAATTAAAAGAGCTCGGGCAAAGAGGAAGCTCTGGTTAAACCAAAGGAAGCATGTCGATACAATATTGCAGAGATTTAATATGCAGGATAGTAAACCAGTGAAGGTTCCTATTCCTGTAGGTGTAAAGTTATCTATTGATTAGTGTCCCAAGACACAAGAAGAGGAAGAGGACATGTCCTGTGTTCCATATGCAAGTGCAATCAATAGCCTGATGTATGCAATGGTTTGTACTAGACCAGACATTTCACATGCAGTAGGAGTATTGAGCAGGTTTATGTCAAAACCAAGAAAGGAGCATTAGACAACACTGAAGCAAGTTTTCAGATATTTGCGTGGCACTAATGATTATGGTTTGTGCTACCAAGGAAGACCAGGATTGGACAGAGTGTTGTATATTCGTGGCTTTGTTGATGCAGACTAGGCTAGAGATCTAGATCAGAGAAGATCTACAAGTGGGTATGTGTTTAACCTATTTGGAGGTGCAGTCAGTTGGATGAGTAAGAAACAATCTGTAGTGGCACTATCATCCACAGAGGCAGAGTACATGGCAGCCACTCATGCAAGCAAGGAAGCAGTTTGGTTGCATAGATTGTGTTCAAGTATGAGGATAGTACAGGGAGCTATAAGGATAGACTGTGACAACCGAAGTGCAATTTTCTTGGCAAAGAATCCTGCATATCATTAAAAGACAAAGCACATTGACGTTCAGTATCACTTTGTGAGGGATATGATAGAAGAGGATATGATAGAAGACAAAAAGGTGTTGCTAGTAAAGGTGGACACTTTGAAGAATATTGCAAATGCATTGACAAAATCTGTGAGCTCTGAGAATTTCTCTTGGTGTATAGAAACAATGGGCGTTGCAGGGCTGGATAAATGACTAAGCTCTCTTATGGCCCCCTGTGGGAAGAAAACAACAAGTGGGAGAATGTTTGGTTGTGTTATATTCTTTCCATGACTAGCCCATGTAGTTAACCAAGGAGTTAGAGGGGGGGCGAAGCCCCCCCTTCGTTGCGCCGATTGCGTAGTGGGGAGATCATAGGGGGTTCGAGAGGTGCAGGTAACCCCACTCTATGGGGTCTAGGGCAGCGCCCCGAAAATTTTTGGTTTTGGAACCTATGTTAGGTTGGGCGAACCCACCTATGGTTTTGTGCATGATTTTCGCACATGTTTTTGGACATGATGGTTTTCAGTCCATGGTTTTGGACGTCATGGTTTTCAGTCCATGGTATTGGATGCTTTGACATGTATAAATATGTATTATAACATTGAAAGGAAGATAATGAAAAATCAAGCTGGTAGTCCCGGTTTTGGGATCCAGGGGAAAATCTCTGTGTATATGTGTTTTATGTGTTATGCTCTCGCATTGTTTATTTTATGTGTTTTAGAATTCGTATGTAGGTAATTTATGTACAGGGTTAAAACCTACATTGTCTTGAGGCAAGAGGGAAAAATACTCTAGAAGAGGGTAGTAAAAATCCATTTAAAGGTAAAGGAAAAGAAAAGGGTTTCAAAGGGAAAGGAAATAAAAATGCATCCATTAAAAAATAAAGAGAGAAAATAACATGCAAGCATTGTTCCAAAGAGGGTCACGATAAAGCTCATTGTTGGAAGCTTCATCCTGAGATGAAACAAAAGAAATTCAACAACAAGGGAAGACAAAATACATTTGCAACCACTCAACAGGATTGGAATCTGATTCGGGTGATGAAATTAAAATTACATCCATGAGTATGAAAGGAAAAGAATCCATTGCTAGCACTAGTACTTCAAATTTACACAATGAAACTCCAAATGAAAAGAAGAAGGTAGAACATTTTCACATAAAGGTAAATCTCAAAACATAGCAAAATTGATACTCTTTTTGACAGTGGCTCTCAAGCCAATCTCATCTCTTAAAACATTGTCAAAATTTTAAACATGGAAATCATTCCACATCATAAACCATATCCACTAGGATGGGTGTGTAACAATGCACAATTGCAAGTAACTAGAAAGTGTAGAATTAAGTTCACCATTACTGTAAATTTCATAGATGAAGTGGAACTTGATGTTGTGCCATTAGATATATGTGGTATAGTTTTGGGCATCCTATATCTCTATGATAGAAAATTTATCTTCCATAGACATGAAAACAAATACCATTTTTTCAAAGATTAAGTAGAATACATTGAAAGAGCCCATAGAAAGAAACTAAATCTTTTAGTTGTTAATGCGGCATAGATGAAAATACTAGTGAATTCTAGCAAGAATTTTGTGCTTCTAATGATCAAACCCAAGAATGATATTGATAATGAAGACTTTCAATGTTTTGAATCAAGATTGAAATCTGAATTGGTTGATGTTGTTAACCAATATGATGAGATGTTTCATGAACCAAAAGGATTGCCTCCCAAGATAGGAATCCAACATGAGATACAGTGACAACAAGATAGTCCTCTTCCTGACATTGGTATGTACAGGATGTCAGTGATGGAAAGTGCAAAAATTAAAAAGAAAATTCAAGAGTTGTTGGATAAATGGATCATCAAGCCAAGTTCTTCACCATGTGGGTCACCTACTGTTTTGGTGCCAAAGAAGGATGGAACATGGCAGATGTGTGTGGACTTTCGTGCATTGAACAAGATTACAGTAAAGAACCGCTACCCACTGCCTAGAATAGATGATTTACTTGATCAATTGAAAGATCAAAAGTATTTTACTAAGTTGGAATTAAGGAATGGCTACCATCAAAATAGAATTGATGAAGGAGACATTTGGAAGACGACATTCAAGACAAAACAAGGTTTGTTTGAATGGCTAGTTATGCCTTTTGGTTTATGTAATGCTCCTGCTACTTTAATGAAAGTGATGAATGATGTGTTGAGGACATTTCTTGATGAGTTTGTTATAGTCTACTTAGATGACATCTTAATTTTCAGTAAATTTCATGATGAACATGTCATGCATGTGAGAAAAGTACTTGATGTCTTAAATAAAGAAAAATTGTATTGAAATATGTCAAAGTGTGAGTCTGGAAAAACTTCTTTAGTTTACTTGGGTCATATTGTTGGAGGAGGCGAGTTGAAAATAGATCCCTCCAAGGTTGATGTCATTTTGAATTGGCCATGGCCCAAGACATTTACTAAGGTAAGAAGTTTTTTGGGAGCAGTCCAATATTGGAGGAAATTCATTGCTAACATTTCTTCTATAGCAGCTCCTTTTCATGCATTGACTAGTGTGAAAAAGGTTTTTCAGTGGGAAGGAAAACAACAAAAGGCCTTTGATGCATTGAAGGAAAAGATCAGTTCAGCCCCAGTACTTTCACTTCTAGACTTGAGACAATCATTTGAGATCCAGACTGATGCTAGTGACTACACCATGGGTGCAGTCCTCATGCAACATGGTAAGCCTATCTGTTTTCATTCAGAAACTTTCAGTGGTGTAGTGATTAATTATCCTACATATGGAAAGAAATTGTATGCATTGGTGCAAAGTGTGAAAAAGTGGAAACACTACTTGATGGGTAAGGAAACAATCATTCACACTAATCATCATCAATTTCAATACTTGCAATCTCAATCTTCAAGGCACTTCTGATGGATGGGTTTTCTTCAACAAATCCACTTTGGTAATGAGGTATAAGAAAGGTATCTACAATAAATTTTTTGATATGATTTCTAGGCCTATTATTAGTGCATCTACTTTACTCAAGCATAATTCTATTTTGCATGAAAGTTATATTGAGCAGTATGCGTTAGACAATGAATTTTAGGATCTTTATGCAAGCTTAAGTCAAGATAACCAAGTAGAGGAATTGGATTATCATTTGCATGACAACTTGTTGTACCATATTGGTAAGATTTGTATTCCATGGGGAGAAAGAGTCAACATCGTAAGAGAGGCACATACTTCTCTTATTGCTAGTCATTTCAGTGTAAGTAAAACGGTGGCAGATCTACATAGGTATTGTTATTGGCCTCGTATGCTTGAATGCGTGTCACATTTTATTAAAGGATGTTCATTATGTGCAGTCAGTGTGCTTAGCAATAGGAAGTTAGGATTGTACACACCACTTCTGGTACCTTCACGACCATGGGAGAGTGTTTCTATGGATTTTGTAGGAGGTCTTCCATTGTCAAAAACAGGTCATGATTATTTGTATGTAGTTGTGGATAGGTTTAGAAAAATATGTATTTTGATGCCATGTAAAAAGAAAATCAGCTGAACAAACTACTCAGTTATTCTTTCATAATGTATAGGTGCATTTTAGATTGCCCACATCCATTGTTAGTGATCGAGGTTCTCGCTTTGTTGGGAACTTTTGGTCAAGTTTATGGGGATTCATGGACACCAGATTGAAAAAGAGTACAAAATTTCATCCACAAATAGATGGTCAAACCGAGGTGGTGAACAGGACAGTGGTACATCTTCTTCGTGGGTATTGCAGCAAGCATCATAAGTTGTGGGATGAATTTTTTCACTACATTCAACATACTTACAACCAAGCCAAGCACTCTTTAACTCAAATATCTCCATTTGAAGCATGTTTGGGATACTTGCCTAAGTCTCCTTTGGATTTCATTTTTGGAAAGGATGTTGGTATTGATGGTCATAGTGACATAGAGAAAGCAAGAAGATTCATTAAACAAATCCAATTGGTACACCAAAGAGTTCAAGAACAATTAGAAAAGAGCCAAGGCAAGTACAAAGCAAGGCATGACAAGCATCAGGTAGATCACAAGTTCAAAGCCGGTGATGAAGTTTGGCTTCACATTAGCAAAAAGAGGCTCCAAAGAGAAGGTAAAAAGTTGAAACCAATTAGACATGGTCCACTCAGAATTCTGGAAAAGATCGGTGATAATGCCTTCAGGTTGGGTTTTCCTTCATATATGCAAATTTATGTTGTTTTTAATGTTGAGAACTTAAGGTTGTATGAGCCTCCTTTGATTGGAGATCAAGGAGAAAATTTCCAGGTTCCTTCCATTAAGGATTTTTTTTCTGAATACCTTAATGAACTACAGTAAGACACAATTCTCGACAGAAGAACAAGGTCTTCAAAACAATGGAGTTTGGATTACCTTCGTGTGGGGCTCAAAGGAATAATTCCTTCAAAATCCAAATGGATCGAAACTGGAAAGGCGGGGGAATTGTACCCTCACCTGCTCGACAAATGAAAGTGATCTTTTGGGTTCCAAAAGGCTTGCAGTGGGGAGGAATGATTAGGTGCTAAAAAAATTTCTCAAAATTCAAAGTTGTCAAATTGTTGTGGAACCTGAATGAACGTGTAGTGCTCTTTATCTCGAATCTAGTGCAACTCATTTTGTACAAAAGGGACACCTTATGCTCCCATAATCATGTTTTGTTCATTTCCCTAAACAGACGAATTTAAAAAAAAAATGCAGACAACCCAGTCAGCAGTCTTTACTGATGACGTGGTGCTGATTGGGCATGCCTATGTGGCATGTGACTATGCATGCGATTGTGCAACTCTAGCGAATGGTGTGGTGCCAAGTGGCACGATGTTCTTGGTTCATATTTGGGCATTTTTAATTGGTTGGAAGGTGGCCAAACACAGACTGACATGTGGCCTAGCCAAAGGCCGCCACATGGTAACCCGAGGGCCACCAAAAATTTGTTTAAGGTTCGAGTAGTAGTGGCGGGGGTCGAACCTATGACTTCCAAGCACAAGTCAAAGCCTACTACCAATGTGCCACACATGAAGTTCTTAACAACTATAATGTTTGACATTTATTTGAAGTCTACCTCTATGCCAATCCGGGATAAGGGCTAGCCACGAGGACCAACCCTTGGGTACTACCACCCACAGGACCACCAGCAGAGCAGAGTGGGGTGTCGGTTGGCAGGGGTGGGCCATTGGCCTTAGCCCCGGGCTCGTGGCCCCCATGTGACCCAAAAATTTGGATTTAAGGCCTTATAGGCCATTTAATGCATTTGACAAATTCACCCTGAAATCTGTGGAAATGGCACCCTATCTCGAATCTGGTGCAACTCGTTTCACACGAAATGGACACCTTATGCTCCCATAATCATGTTTTGTTTGTTTCCCTAAACAGACAAATTTAAAAAAAAATGCAGACAACCCAATCAGCAGTCTTTACTGATGACATGGTGCTGACTAGGCATGCCTATATGGCATGTGGCTATGCATGTGATTGTGCAACTCTAGCAAATGGTGTGGTGCCAAGTGGCACAATGTTATTGGTTCATATTTGGGAATTTTTAATTGGTTGGAAGGTTGCTAAACACAAACTGACACGTGGCCCAAATAGAGGCCACCACATGGCAACCCGAGGGCCACCAAAAATTTGTGTAAGGTCCAAGTAGCAGCAGCGGGGGTTGAACCCGTGACCTCCAAGCACAAGTCGAAGCCTACTACCAACGTGCCACACATGAAGTTCTTAACAACTATAGTGTTCGACATTTATTTGAAGTCTATGTCTATGCCAATCCGGGATAAGGGCTAACCATGGAGACTAGCCCTTGGGCACGCACCACCCACAAGACCACCAGCAGAGCAGAGTGGGGTGTCGACCAGCAGGGGTGGGCCGTTGGCCTTAGCCCCGGGTTCGTGGCCCCCATGAGGCCCAAAAACTCGAATTTAATGCCTTATAGGCCATTTAATGTGTCTGACAAATTCGCCCTGAAATCGGCAGAAATGGCACCCGGTTAGCGGAAATCCGGGTAAAATTATGGGTTAGGTGCCAGAATTTGGGGAGTTTGTAGAGCGAATAGCAGCCAAACTTGGGGAAATCATAACTTGATGAGTTTTCTAATAAATCGGGTGCATAAAGAGGCTAGATAGGCATTTTTGGGCATTTGAGAACCATTGGAATAGGTTTCAAAGCTATTTGACCATTGTAAACTGATGTATTCACACTTTTGAGCATAATAGAGAGGTCCAAACCATTGGAATCTAGACCAAGGAGACATAGCCTAGGTGGGGTGAACTCCTTCATCATGTGTTTTTGTGATATTGTTTTGGTGATGTTCATGTATGTTACATTTTGTTGTTTAGTCGTTTGTTTATGTTAATTTTTACATGAAATTTACATAAAAACACTCAAAAACTCATGTTTAAACTTGCAATTAACATCATGAATCCATCAGCACTTTTACATATTCTGAAGAGAAATTTAGCGCAACAAAACTAAATTTTCCATTCAGATCACCAACCTTGAGGAATTCCATCTTTATAGGTAAAATGAGTATCAGGCTGAACTATCCACCTAAACTCAGCAATTTGATCGATATCTTCAATCTACAACAACAAATTGTTGGAGAGTCTTCCTCCTAAGCATAGAAATTTTTTGTAACTATTGCCAAATTTACCCCTTATTGTTAATTTTATTAAAGAGTTGTTAAATCTTTATGTCTTTATCTTTTATTGAAAAACTATAAATTCTCTCTCTAAGATAGAGACGAGGTTCTGAATTTTTGGAAGAGGAGACTTAAGTTGCACTATTCTAATTATTTTTTCTGAATATCAAAGTTGAACCACTTGCTTTTCTTTGATGAGAATATCTATGGTGTATGGAGTACTATTATCCTTTGCATGTATAATTGCTTAAAATAGACTGGTATTATGTTGTTGTTCACATTATCTATGTGTTAGTCAATCTTTCATTACCACTACTGATGTGTTTTATTGAAATCTAAATTATATTCGTGAATGATGAGATTTAAGTATATGTGATGTTTTAACAAATTAATTAAATTAAATTAACTTCCTATCATTGAGTTAACTTTATAGTTGCATGATGATATACATTATTATGTCAATTGTGATATCATTGTAACACATATGCTATCATCTTACCCAGGTTTAGTATTATTTTATATTAGTCATTATTGCAGCTTCTTAGTTCATATTAGAATAATTTAATCACATTCATTACATCTCATATAGTTTTATTGTTAAGGGAAATTGGTCCCAAAATCCCAATCGGAGCCATCATTCCAAACAGAAAAGTATTTTATTTAAGATCCCAATTGGATGGTTTCCCCAATGTTGATGAAGTCATTTAGGACCATCAATAGGAAGATCAAACTTACATGAGTGGTTCGAGAAGATATTAGATTATTTATGTGGGGAGAAAATGATAGAGGAATTTACGTCTATTAAAAGAAGTAAACCACATTTCTTTGATGACTTCCATGAAAAATTATTTTGCACTATACCTGTGTTATTACATAAATTTCTCCTCAACAAGGGATTCATACATATAGTCAAATATTGACTACCCCTACAAACTCCAATAAAATTTGACTAAAGTAAGCGACATGTAATTCTCTGTCCCACCCCCTTAGACTCTCCAAGTTGAATGGGAGGTGTTACTTTGTCCTAACCCAACTTCCATGGTCTCGTTGTGGAAATGGGATTATCAAATTCCCTCCCTTTCCAAAATTAGCATAATTAAATTTGGACTATATTATCATGTTCAGCTCAGCAAGATATTTCCACAAATATAAATTTTATCAAAATCTAACACTTGGATCAAAAGTTATGGTCATTTAAAGTTTGATCCATAACCCTTGCCACATTAGCAAGAACTGCCACGTGGAATGATCTGAAATTGATCTAAGACAATTAAAAGGTATTACAGACTCATGTGCATGGATGTGCCCATGTTATTTTGTGCAACGGATCGATAAGATTGCGAAATACACAAGCAACGAAGGAGTAAAAGAAAACATAATAGACAACACATATAAACACAACAAGTTTAATATGGAGTTCACCCAATACTCTTGGATTACATCTCCTGGTCAAGCCTTCAGTGGTAGCCTCTCTTTTATGTCTTCGTAGTAGAGTTTTTACAATAGTGAGCTCAATTTGAGTCTCACACAACAGATACAAATCAGTAAGATTGTACTTGGAACCTGCAAGTCTCTTTTGAGTACACAGACTCTCCTCACTGACTCTCGGTCTCTGTTGATTACAATAGTACGAGCCCAATCCGAGACTCAATACATGACAGGTGTGCAGAGGAGTTTGCTTGAACCTTTCAAGCCTTCTCTGGAGTACACAGACTCTTTGACTCTCTCTATCTCTGTCTTAACTCTGGCTCGGCACTGCCTTTGCTTCTTCAGGTCAACTCCTAACTTTCTTCTTCTTCCTTCTTTTGGCTTACTGCCTACTGCTTACTGCTCTCTGTCATTTTGTGGCTTTAAAGCCAATCTACTTCCTGACTATTCGTTTCTACTTCCCGGCTTTCCAGTTCCCCTGCCTCTGTCCGTTTGAATCCCTCTGTCCTGTGTAATCAGTCACTGTATAATGCCTCACAGGGAGGTGGCCACCTATTTCATAACGGATGAGTGTCAGTTCTCTTGGACATATTTGAAACGGCCGTTTTTTCCATTAACTCCAAGAATGCCCATGAAACATGACCTTCTGCCAACGCATCGTCCATATCAAACTTCAAATCCTATGTGATCTTGCTTTATAATCTTGTCAAATCTGGTCATCCATCGGAATGCGTCTCTGCCATTGATCTGGGGGCCCCAGATCCTACGGTTGTCATTCATATTGGGTGACTGAGTAGCATGATGTTTACCCGTCCGATGTGAGCGGTTCTCTCTCTCTTCCACCGGGATGCGTGGCAATCGCTATATGGCATCGGGCGGAACTCAGTTGAAACTGCTTACCGCTCAAAGCTCGTCCGATATCCTGCCGGTTTTGTGGAATCCTGCTCCGATGGAACTGAAACAATATTTTCCGCGTTTTATAATTATTTTGGGTCTGGGTGCTCGGGGCTTCTCTTAACTGAGAGGTTTGCCCTACAATATGCAATTAACGACTTGTCGCTAATTTCATATCGGAAACTACCTCCACTACTTAAATTTGTCCCTTCATTTGCTGGTTGGTGTCAACACGCATTACCATGGTCCACCGCTCTGCGTGCTAGATCAACAGCCCTCATTGATCCGCGCTGATCGCCATTGCAACTGTTTGAGGATTCCCTCTGATAGCTTGATCTTTATAAGACTTTGAATCTTTGGCATGATTTTTAAAGAGTTCATGAAAACTTAGAGAGTGTTCTAGGATCCATTTGGATCACGCCTTCCCACTAAAAAAGCTTTTGGACCACCAAAAGTTGATTTTTAAGCATCAATCAAGTGAGGATATAGATTCCTCGCTTGCCCAATTTCTATCCATCTTGCACTGCTTGGTTTTGAACCTTTGAGTCCAATTCTGAGGTACTCAACATCCCCTCTGCATGTAGTTCTCACCTTCTTGTCCAGAACTGTATCTTCCTGCAATTCATTGAGATATTCAGGCAACAGATCGTCTCTTTCTCTTCGGATCTTCAATCAATGAAGGTTCAAACAGTCTCAAGCTTTCTGCATTAACTACTGAATAGATGTGCATGTAAGCTGGCAAATCAAGGCGGAAAGCATTCTCACCGATTTTCTCAAGTATCTTGAAAGGTCCATACCTTATTGGCTTCAACTTCTTACCTTCACCTTTCATTTTGTCTTTGCTAATATACAGCCAGACTTGATCACCAACTTGGAAACTATGCTTAATCTTCTGCTTATCATGCCTTGCCTTATACTTGGCTTGGCTCTTTTCCAGCTGTTCCTACATTGCCTGGTGAATTTCTTGGATTTGTTCAATGAACTTGGTTGCTTTGTCCACATCGTTGTGTCCATCAACCGTTATGTCTTTACTAAAGACAAAATCCAAGGGAGACCTTGGTATGAAACCAAAACAGGTCTCAAAAAGAGATCTCTGTGTAGAAGAATGTTTAGCACGGTTGTAAGCATGTTGCACATAACATAAATGTTCATCCCAGGACTTGGGATGCTTGCTGCAATAGCCCCTGAGCAACTAGATCACTGTCCTGTTGACCACCTCTATTTGGCCATCTGTTTACGGATAAAAAGCTATGCTTTTCTTCAATCTGGTGTCCATCAATTCCCATAGACTTGACCAAAATTTCCCAACAAATTGGGAATCTCAATCAAATACAATGGAAGTGGGTAATACAAAATGAACCCATACATGCTAAAAGAACAACTTTGTTGTTCGTTCAGCTGTAATCTATTTGTTATAGGGTATTAAAATACACATTTTTTTGAACCTATCCACAATAACATATAAATAATCATGACCTTTTCTAGATTTAGGTAGTCCCCCAACAAAGTCCATGGAAACACTTTCCCAAGGATGAGAAGGAACTGGCAGTGGAGCGTACAAGCCTAGTTTTCTATTGTTGGGCTTGCTTTTAGCACACATGGTACACCCTCTTACATATCTAGAAACTATTTCATTCATTTTTGGCCAATAACAAAATCTTTGCAGCTGTGCAACTATTTTACTTACACCAAAATGACCTGATATCAGGGAAGTATGTGCCTCCCTAATTATGTTAATTCTCTTTATTTGTGGGATGCATAGCTTTCCCAAATGATACAAGAGTCGGTCCTTAATATAGTAATCCAATTCTTCTACCTTTTTGCCATTACTTAAAGCTGCATATACATCTTTAAAGTCTATATCTTGAGCATATTGTTCAAAGTAGCTTTCATGTATTACTGAGTTATGCTTAAGTATAGTAGATGCATTTATGATTGGTCTAGACAACATATCTGCAACTTTATTGTGTATGCCCTTTTTATATTTGATGACAAGATGAAATTGTTGTAGAAAACCCATCCACCTATAGTGTCTTGATTGCTGCAACTTAGTTTGTGAGTGTAAATATTGAAGTGGTTGATGATCAGTATGTATAACTGTCTCTTTTCCCATTAGATAATGTTTCCACTTTTTCACACTCTGTACTAATGCATACAATTCTTTATCATATGTGGGATAATTAACTACTGCAGAATTAAATGTCTCAGAATGATAACATATGGGTTTACCGTGCTGCATCAACACTGCTCCCATGGCATAGTCATTGGCATCTATTTCAATCTCAAAGGGTCTTTGAAGATCGAGCAGTGCTAGTACTGGTGCTGTACTAATCTTTTATTTTAAGGTGTCGAAGGCTTTCTGTTGTTTGCCTCCCCACTGAAACACCTTGTTCAATATTTTTAAAGCATGTAAGGGAGCTGCAACCAAGGAAAAGTTAGCAATAAACTTTCTCTAATACTATGCTGCTCCTAGGAAGCTTCTAACTTCTGTAGCAGATTTCGGTTTAGGCCAGTTTACAATGATTGATACTTAAAAACCAACTTTTGGTGGTCCTCTCTTGATTGATTCTCAAACTCCAACCTTATTCCCAAGGTGATAAAACTGGTCAAGAAGGCCATCATGGAAGCAAACCTTGAAGATGAAATAAGAAAGAAGCTGATTCCATCCTGTGAGGTTATTCCTAGAATCTATGGATTACCAAAAATTCATAAGCAAAGGGTCCCTCTTAGATCAATAGTTAACACCATTAGTTCCCCTACCTATGAATTAGCTAAGTATGTAGCTAAGATCCTAAAACCTCTAGTTGGTAACACAGACTCTCTTATAAGTTTTAATTAATTCTCATTAAAATTAATTATAATTAGTCAATTAATTAAACTGAAAATTAATTATTAATAATAACCAAAATTAGATTTGGATAAAAAAATAAAAATAAATAAATAAATAAAAATAAAAATAAAATTAAGCATTGAAAAATTTAGAAAATAATAATAAGAAATTATGAATTAAGTTAATTAAAACTAAATTAATCAATTAAGTTTAAATTAATTTATATTCTTAGGATTAATTAACTAAAATAAAAATAAAAAACAATAAGAATTATAAATTAATTAAGTATATGAATTAAGTATATCTATTAAAATATTTTTAGATTCTTAGGTTAAATAAAAATAAGAAAAATAAATAAAAAACAATAAAATTAAAAATAATAAAACTAACCTAATCCCTATTATACATGTAATTAAGTAATTGAGTAATAAATAAAAATAAAATTAATTTTAATAAAATAAAATAAAATAAACTAATTATAAAATTTCATCACATTATATAAATAAACTTACAATTAATCAGTTAAGTAAAACCATTGGAATAATTAAAACAAAAATAATCTGAATTAAAATAATTAAACCAGAATTATTATAATAAATTGAAATAAAAATTAAAATTAAAATTAAAAAAGAATTCATATATAAGGGTCGGCTTCTTTATAAATCAAGATCTAGGTTTATTTATACTATGGTCAAAAGATTCTTCTCTCAAGGAACTTTCATTCATATTCTATCTTAGTCATAATGATGGACCCTCTTTGGGGTTTGAAATGTCGACAGAATAAACACAATATTGTGGATAATCCGGATCATGCTACTCCAAAAAACTACCACAGTAGCTTGAAATCTAATATGACCCAAATAATTCAGAGATGTTTTGCCAAATTCACATTTTGATAGCTTAACATAAAGATTTTCTCTTTTCAAAACATCTAGAGTATGCTTTACATGCTTCAAATATTCTTCCCATGTTTTACTAAATACAAGAATTTCATCTAGCTATACAATGACAAAATGATCAATAAAAGGCCTGAGTACATCATTCATTACTCTCATGAAAGTAGCAGGAGCATTAGTTAAGCTAAAAGGCATAACTAACCACTCATACAATCCCTAATTTGTTTTGAAAGCAGTCTTCCATGCATCTTGCTCTGCATCTCTGACCTGATGGTAGCCACTATGCAAGTCCAACTTGGAAAAGTAAACATCTTCTTTCAACTGATATGATCATCTATGCAAGGAAGGGGATAAAGAATTTTTATCTTTATCTTATTCAGTGCTCGGTAATCAATGCACATTCTCCATGAGTCATCTTTCTTTCTCACCAAGACAATTGGAGACCCACATGATGATGTGCTAGGTCTTTTGAACTCTTTCTTGAGTAGCTCCTGTACCTGCTTGTTGATTTCTACATTCTCTAAAGCAGACAACCTTTTATACCTATGGTTGTGGTTGTTGTTTCATCCCCTGAGTCTGACCCCAAATCCGTCTGAATAGCTGCAACAATCTTCTTGTTTTTGCCACTGAATTTATTGGGTTTCAGCTCTGAATGCAAAATCTAGCAGTGTTCATCATCATGCCCATCCTTCTTGCAGTGAGTGCATGAAGGTTTGGTCTTCTGTACTGTATTTACCTTCCTCTCTTTCCATTTCTGCTTTCTTTTTTCCTTGTTCTTTCTTGCAGTGGGATTTGATGGTCCCCCAATCTTTGGGTTCACATTCTTGCCTCTAACCTTTAGATGTGTAGCCTGAACAGATACCTCATATATGCTAGTAGGATTAAACATGAGAATGGTGTGCTTTAAATAGCTGTGTAGACCGCCTATATACTTTAGCAAAGTTTCAGGTGAGTCTAAAGAAATGCCTAGAATCAAAGCTCTTTTTCTAAATTCTTGGGTGTAGCTTTGTACACTTTGCCCTCTTAATTGGTGAAGAGTTTGCCAACTCATCATAGCTTGCTGCATATAAGCTAGTTGATAGAATTGGTTTTTAATGGCAGAAACAAATTCATTCCAGGTAGAAACAATTATACCATGCTTCTTCAAATCAACTTGTGTCCTGCCTTCCCACCATACTAGGGCGGTTCCCCCAAGGTGTAGGCTAGCCAGCTAAATCTTTCTCCTTTCCGAATCGATGTTCTACACTCTGCAATATACATCAATCTGTCGAATCTATTTATCTAGCTTTTATGCATTCAATTCTCCATCATAAACTGGCAAATCAAACTTCACATCTAATTTAATCAAAGAAGGTTTCTTCTTTTTCTTTTCAGGGCTTTCTTTATGTGAAGAAGATGATGATGATGATGAAGGTGATGATGGGGGAGATGGTGGAGAGGGCTTTTCTTCTTTTTCTTTCCCTTCTAGGTGGGAAACTAGAAGAGGTTCTTCTACTCCTTTATCTTGTTTGGAGGTTGATGAATATTCACCTCTACCTTTCTTAAATTCTCTATACATTTCTTCTACCATGGCTCTCATGGTCATGAAACTGTCCATGAACTGGGAGTCTGATTCCAAGGGAATTTCTTCTGCCATTTTCCTCCTAGGATAGACTCTTCCAATTTCTGGGTTAGCTTCAACCAACTCTCCTTCTCCTAATTTCAGCCTTGTCATAGTTAGCATTCAACAAAAAAATCCAGCACAAGCTTGTTTAACCTTAGCAACCTAGAGCTCTGATACCACTTGATCTGAAATTGATCTAAGACAATTAATAAGGTATTACAGACTCATGTGCATGGATGTGCCCATGTTATTTTGTGCAACGAATCAATAAGATTGCGAAATACACAGGCAATGAAGTAGTAAAAGAAAACATAATAGACATCACATATAAACACAACAAGTTTAATAAGGAGTTCACCCAATACTCTTGGGTTACGTCTCTTGGTCCAACCTTCAGTGGTGGCCTCTCTTTCATGTCTTCGTAGCAGATTTTTTACAACAGTGAGCTCAATTTGAGTCTCACACAATAGATACAAATAAGTAAGATTGTACTTGGATCCCCCAAGTCTCTTTTGAGTACACAGACTCTCCTCACTGACTCTCGGTCTTTGTTGATTACATTAGTACGAGCCCAATCTGAGACTCAATACATGATAGGTGTGCAGAGGAGTTTGCTTGAACCTCTCAAGCCTTCTCTCGAGTACACAGACTCTCTGACTCTCTTTGTCTCTGTCTTAACTCTGGCTCGGTGCTGCCTTTGCTTCTTCAGGTCAGCTCCTAACTTGCTTCTTCTTCCTACTTTCGGCTTACTGCCTACTACTTACTGCTCTCTATCAGCTTGTGATTTTAAAGCCAATCTGCTTCCTGACTGTTCGTTTCCACTTCCCGGCTTTCCGGTTCCCCTGCCTCTGTCCATTTGAATCCCTCTGTCCTATGTAATCAGTCACAGTATAACACCTCACAGGGAGGTGGCCACCTATTTCATAACGAATGAGTGTCAGTTCTCTTGGAAATATTTTAAATGGTCATTTTTTCTGTTAACTCCAAGAATGCTCGCAAAACACGACCTTCTACCAACGCATCATCCATATCGGACTTCAAATCCTATGTGATCTTGCTTTATAATCTTGTTAAATCCGGTCATCCATTAGAACGCATCTCTACCGTTGATCTGGGGGCCCCAGATCCTACGGTTGTCGTTCATATCGGGCAGGTGAGTAGCATGATGTTTACCCGTCGGACGTGAGCGATTCTCTCTCTCTTCCACCGGGATGCATGGAAATCGCTATATGGCATCGGGCGGAACTTGGTTGAAACCGCTTACCACTCGAAGCCCGTCCGATATCCTGCCGATTTTGTGGAATCCTGCTTCGATGGAACTGAAACAATATTGTCCGCGTTTTATAATTATTTCGGGTCCGGGTGCTTGGGGCTTCTCTTCACTGAGATGTTTGCCCTGCAATATGCGATTAGCGACTTGTCGCTAATCACATATCGGAAACTACCTCCGCTTCTTAAATTTGTCCCTGCATTTGCTGGTTGGTGTCAACGCGCATTATCATGGTCCGCCACTCTATGCGCTAGATCAACGGTCGTCGTTGATCTGCGCTGATCGCCATTGCAACTATCTGAGGATTCCCTCCGACAGCTTGATCTTTATAAGACTTTGAATCTTTGGCATGATTTTTAAAGAGTTCATGAAAACTTAGAGAGTGTTCTAGGATCCATTTGGATCATGGAACCCCCCAATTAGCCCACTTCACTCTGTCTGTCACCTATGGCCCCCACCATGGCTTATGCCACATCAACTCACATTTTTTCCTCTTCGCCTTCCTTGGCTAACAAAGGTTTATGCTCCCCTCATTTTCTGGCACGACATACTTTTCTCCAAATACTATCGGGTGGATTTTTTGTTCCTCGACCTCTATTAACCATCACTTGGCTAGTAAAATGCACATTTTTAACCTCCCATGATCTATGACCCATGATGATGTAGAAATTCCTTGTAGATTCAAACTGGAAATTGCAATATGTTAAAACAATTGACTTGAATCTACTCTGCTCATCAGTGGTAACAATGAACATTGATGAAATCATGAAGCATAAGAGAAATAATTCAATCACACATAATGCAATGATTTTTTGGGGAAATCCACAATTAAAAACCCCTGCTATATGTATATTGCATTAATTAGAAAATATGAGAAGATTACAATTCTTTTCTCAAGCTCGAGTAACCTTTGCACTATCTCTATCTATCTCATAGCTTCCTAGACAAGTCTTGGATGAATACAATATGCTATGCTCAATCTTTAGCTCAACTTGCACAAATATTTTCTCTCCTCTGCCTAATTGACTTCCTTTGGAAAATACTTAGCTAAATTCCTAGCCTTCCAGGCTCATACTTCCTTGCGTTGTTCCCTTGGAAATTAACCCCTATTTAATGGGGAAATTCCTCAATTATTAATTCCGTAATCATCATAGGCCTTCCTATAACTGAATGCACCATCTATTTAATTTAGATGATTTTAAACCTGATAGTACATTCTCCCTGAACGCCAATATCAACTGGGTCTTTCTCTGATCTGACATGCATGAGTTAATTATGAGTGAATCTTTAGTTTATTAGTTGATCACTACAAGCAACAGCATACTGCACCTTAGGCAGCACCCCACTATTCAACAGGTTACACCCCACTATTTCAACTTACCCCACTACTACAGGTTACACCCCACTAATTCCTCCATCACTTGGAACTAGTTTAACTGACTTCAACTCAATTAGACTGAATTAAAGAATTGCAACTCAAAATAAACTCAACTAGTGCTCCTAATTGTAGGAGACACTATACATGACTCTAGTTAGACCCTCAACTCGAATTAACTAAGCTAACTAAGTAACATTAACTTAGTTAACTATTACAAGTTGTCATGAGATGTGGAATTACTCCCAATTTAATTCAAGGACAAATTAAATCAATATATTTCTTGATGCTATTTTTAACATTTCTTGTTGCTATTTTCAACACTCCCTCTCAACAAGAAAGGGATTCAAATCTACCCCAATCCAGTATCTTTGGAATGTTCTACATGAAACACTTGTCATTGTTGTTTTTACTACTGCAACATCAGCAACTGAAAATCATCCAAAAAAAAACAAATTGAATCAACTTTTCCTACAACCGTCTACTGGGAAAATTTTGTTGTTGATAACTCTGTTACTAAGCCTCCTACTCTGTCGTCAACTATGCTCTGCACTCCTCAGTATCTGACTTACATTGATCACTATCTACTGGGAAAATTGTGTTGCTGCTAACTCTACTACTAAGCCTCATGCTCTATTGTCAACACTACTCTACACTCCTCAGTATCTAACTGACATTGATCCTCCTACTACTGAATATTGTGGGCCCCCATAGCAAGGTAATGATCCATGAGACAAAAAACATCTCAATAGATCCTGCCCAAATTTTTTCACTCTTGGGATTATTTCTTCACATTACCCCACCTCTCACCTGGAGGTATGGTTGCATGTGCTCCCTTTACCCACTTGGCTCGAAATCTCCCCCTCCTGGAGGTATCTGCTTGAGTGTATGTCTCCACTTAGTCTCCTCTTTTCTTATCCAATTGTGGTTTCTCCACAACTTGTTGAGGCTTCTTCTGAGGTTGCACATTGAGAGGTAGATTACGCTCCCTCTCAACCACCATATCTCTCCTCAATGGTTTTCATGCATGAGCTAAATTTGATATACTCATACTATTGTTGCTACTGTTATGTTGTTGCTTCTGCACTGCTACTGCAACTACTGCAATAATGAGTCTGATCTCCCCATATCTATAACTTCCATAGGGTTTCTCCCTCTAAAACTAGACTCCCTCTGAGTCTCGATCTCCCTGTGGGAAATATATTTGCTCCTTAATCTACCAATGTCAATGATCACAACTCCTTTTTGTGTCACTAAACATTGGATAATTGATCTGCTCACTAGCAGCCTTCTAGCTCCATTAAGAAGTTCTCACATAGGGTCTTCTAGATATGCCTGAACTAGAGCTACATCAATCTACAATTCAAAATTATTGATCTAATGTGAATCCTTCTCTGATACCATGTATAAATTTTTATAACTCTAGCTCTGATACCATGTATAAATTTCTACAGATCTAGCTCTAATACCATGTAGAAATTTCTACAAATCTAGCTTTGATACCATGTAAAAATTCCTTGTAGATTCAAACTGCAAATGGTAATATGCTAAAATAAGTGACTTTAATCTACTCTACTCATTAGCGAAAACAATAAACGATATATGAAATCACGAAGCATATAAGAGAAAGAATTCAATCACACATAACACAATGATTTTATAGGGAAATCCATAGCTAAAAACCCTTACTCTTTGTATATTGCATTAATCAGAAAATATGAGAAGATTACAATTCTTTGCTCAAGCCTGATCAACCTCTACCCTATATCTATCTGTCTCATAGCTTCCTAGACAATCCTTGGATGAATACAATATGATCTACTCAACTTGCACAAGTATTTTCTATCCTTTTCCTGACTGACTGCCTTTGGCCAATACTTAGCAAAATTCCTAGCCTTCCAAGTTCCTACTTCCTTGTGTTGTTCCCTTAGTAATCAGCCCCTATTTAATGGGGAAATTCCTCAATTATTAATTTCACAATACTCATAGGCCTTCCTATGACTACATGCACCATCTGTTTAATTTAGATGATTTTACAACTGATAGTACATTGTCCCTGAACTCCAATCTCAACTGGGTATTTCTCTGATATGACATCCATGAGTCAATTATGAGTGAATCTTCATTTTATTGGTTGAACACTCAGACAGCACCACATTTCACTTCAGGAAGCACCCCATTGTTCAACAGGTTACACCCCACTACTGCAAGTTAAACCCCACGACTGCAGGTTACACCCCACTAATTCCTCCAAAAATTGGAACTAGTTAACTGACTTTAACTTAGTTAGATTGAATTAAATAATTACAACTCAAAATAAACTCAACTAGTGCTCCTAATTGTATGACACTCTACATGACTCTAGTTATACCCTCAACTCGAATTAACTAAGCTAAATAAGTCAAATTAACTTAGTTAACTATTACAAGCTGTCATGAGATGTGGAATTACACTTTTAATCCCAATTTAATTCAAGGACAAATTAAATCAGGATCTTTCTTGATGCTATTTTTAACATTTATTGTTGTTATTTCCAACAAATGATGTCATGTTGAAATCACGCTACTACATGGCCTCCTCCAAAGGTTACATGTGTCATTCAACTACAAGCGGCATGGCCTCCTCCAACGGTGTCGTGTGTCATTCAACTGGAAGCTACATGGCCATCCAAATAGGATTTTTTCATGCCACATGTCATGCCTAGAAAATTCCACATTATCCTTTTGTCCACGCTAGTTTACCACGTAGACTACATCTTGGTTCCCACCTGAGCTTAGAGCCTCATGCAACATGATACTTCTTTGTTATGGCACTTTCCATAGACTATCCGAAGGAGGCCTCCTATGGCTTGTCTAAGTCATCACACCCCACCTTCACACTGGAACAAGGTAAGGTCACCACACTACAAGGTCGCAGTATGATGAGAACATTACCATCAACTAATAGATAACTCTCCATCTCGCACTTTCCTTTACTCAGCCTACAACCAAGATTCCCCACCTCACCATGGGATGCGACACAATGTAAATCCACTTGTCAATTGATGGAAAAAATTTCTTTGCATGGCCCTTGTTACCGTGCCACTTACTATGACCTACCACACCTCTTTGGCCCATATAATGATGAGAATATGTGTGGTAGGTGATAAAAAAATGCCCCATTATGTGCCCCTTAGCACTTAGTGGATTTTCCCATTTTTCCTCTAACTCTTTGTTGTAACAACAACAAGCCCGTTGGTTCCCATATGTGGATTTCACTCCTCCACTCATTCTGCTCATAGGACTTACACCCAACTAGTATCAAGGGGACATTAAACCAATTCCCTTGCATTATATACAAGCCTTCCCGGACTTCATAGAGATTCTTTAATAAGTCATCATGTTTAGGCCATGGAATGTTATCCACCATAGCAGCACATATAGACTCTGAGACAGTTAGAAAAGTCATGGATTCACTAAGATTATAACAATTAAACAAGGATCCTCAAGTCCCTATGTCATGAGAACAAACATTCATAAATTTCATTGAAATCCATAGGAATCATACATTCTTCACCATCAATACATGTCATATATATATATATATATGTATATATATATATATATATATATATATATACATATATATATACATATATATATACATATATATATACATATATATATATATATATATATATATATATATATATATATATATATATGTATATGTATATGTATATGTATATATATATATATGTATATGTATATATGTATATATACATATATATATATATATGTATATGTATATATATATATATATACATATATATATATATATATATATATATATGTATATATATATATATATATATACATATATACATATATATATATATGTATATATAGATATATATATACATATATATATACATATATATATATATGTATATATACATATATGTATATATACATATATATATATATATATACATATATATATACATATATATATATGTATATATACATATATGTATATATACATATATGTATATATACATATATGTATATATACATATATATATATATATACATATATATATATATACATATATATATATATATATATATATATATATATATAAACACACACACACAAACAACAACAACAATAAACATTCACATTGCACGTATAAGTATGACAATATATGGAACCACTTATCTCAATAACTTGATGACTAGAAATGAGGAAGGGACTTCAACTCTCCACCTAACCGTAGGCTAACTACACTGTTATTATTTCTTACATTCAACCACCCCAAAGCCAGATTCAGATTCTAAGGAGGTGAATTGCTCAAAAGTTATAAACTAGTTAACTAATGATAAGAGGAAGAATCCATTTCTCAGGTGATTTCCCAACAACTCCCAACTACAACACCAAAGTGACTATCAACCAATAAAAAAATAACCATATGGGTTCAATCAAAGCATGGAGAGTCTCATTTTATTTCTATAGAAGGATGTGTATGAACAATGGGAGGTTTATCAAATAGATTACCTATTGTAGGGAAAAGAGCAGACCTATCTAGTATTTTATCAGAGGGTACTAGTAGTAGTGCTATCAACCCCAAGGCTACACTTGGCATTTATTAGTCCCACTAAAAATGGGATTCCTCAACCTAACTAGTAGTTTCTCAACCCAAAAATTTTCCCAATGGTTTATCAGCCCCGTGGAAATCCATTGCGTAGGTGGTTTTTGAGTGAGCAAGCCTTCACAAGTTTTATCAACCTAACAAGCACCTGAGTATCACAACTCCACTGATCTCTCTATGGATAAAAACATACATGCACATGCACAAGCCTTTGTATAGAACCATGCAAGCACAAAAAAGGCCTCTGTAATAGGACAAGTAATCCATCTACACGAATGGGCATAGAGCACAGGGTAGAGAGAAATCAAGTTTTCCGCGCAAACCCACAATAACTACAAAACTCCTTTGTGTCTTTTTTTATCTACTCCATCCACACTCTTTGAATAAAATGTCCTCCCCGGAACATGCATACCCTAGATTCCTTGTCGGGACCTTTCTTCTCTAACTCCTCTTATGTGTCAACCATGTTAACACGATCTACGAGGGAAATTCTACAGACTCGTCCTCTTCTTAGGAGGCCCATTCTCCCTTGTAAATGGATACACAACATTTCCCTTAAACCAACAGGGATTTAGGTGATTAAATAAATTCAAGGCTTGGGTTTACAAGAAACTCCTCCTCATTCCTTTTAATTTGCCTCCATTTCTCAACCAATCAGTTTGTTACATTTCTACATTATTTACATGAATTACAATTCATAATAATATTTACAAGAGGGATTAGCCAGTCAATTCTAGGGGGTGGGGTACCCACCCCCTTAGAGGAACATCAACCTAGGTGTTCTATACCTGAACACAAATATAACCATGCTCTAGACTAAGCATAAACTTCATTGTGAGCCTTATACATACAATTTTTTACATTTAATTACAATTATATTTAAATTTTCTTAACTAGAAAACAAAAATTGGTATGACACCATCATTTGTTCATCCATCTCCCATGTGGCTCCCTCTGGTCCAAAGTGTCTCCACTACACCTTGATTTGCTTGATTTCTTGATTCTGGAGCACAATCTACCTTCGATCTAGAATATACAGAGGTTTGGGCTGGAACTCTCCCTTTGGTTCTACCTGTATCACAAAACAATTGATCACATGATTAGCATCTTGTACATATCTTTAAGTAGATAAACATGGAAAACATTGTGAACCTTTACTACAAGTGGCAAGGACAATATATAGTCCATTAGTCCTATTCTCTCTAAATCTTGAAATGGTCCACAAAACCATGGCTCCAACATGGCACAAGACCTAATTTTCAATGAGCTTTTCTTTGGTCTAATATGGATATACACATGATCTCCCACCTTAAATTCTTTGTGCGTTGTATGTTGGTTTGCACATCTCTTCTTCCTATATTGATATATATTTAATTGTTATCTGATGGAAATTGTTTCTTACTTTATCTCCTTCAACATATATGGCCTGATATGCACCCTATTCACTAGATCACTCCAGCTGATAGGAGTATTGCACTGCCTACCATAAAGAGCCTCAAATGGACCCATCTTTAGTGATTCTTGGCACCTATTTTTGTAAGAAAAATATACCAATCGAAGAAACTCTTCCCACTTCCTCTGCTAGTGCATGACATACATTCTTAGCATTTCTTCCAAAACTCTTTTTACCCTCTCAATCTTTCCATCTATTTGAGGATGGTATGTTATACTAAAATCCAAATTTGTCCCCAGACCAATAAACAACTCCTTCCAAAATTTAGAGGTAAGATTTACATCCCTATTTGATATAATTGACTTAGGTACTCCATGTAATCGTAATATTTACTTCATGAAAACTTAGGAAATATCACTTGTGGTTTGATTAGCCTTCACAGCCATGAAATGAGTTGTCTTGCTCAAATTTTCCACCACAACCATGATGGAATCATGTTTCCTAGTTGTCCTTGCTAGTCCAATAATGAAGTCCATTGAAATTCCCTCCTACTTCCACTCTAGAAGGTTTTAGTAATCCCACTGGGTGCTTACATTCCACCTTCACCTATTAGCATTCCAAGCATTTAGAAATATACTCAACCACATCATCTTTCATGCCTAGCCAATAATATGACTTCTTCATGGATGTTATGATTTTTTGATAACTAGCATGACCATAATATGGTCTCTTATGATGCTTATCCATAATGAGCTTCTTCAATTCACCCCCCAAAAGGTACATACCACCTTACCTTTAACTTTAGTACTCCACCATTAAACTAGAGTCATTATTTCTTAATGCTCCTTCAAGCTCTTCTTTTATGTGTTGATAGTGTTCATATTACTATTCAGCCTCTTTCACACAAACTCATAACGACTACATGAGTCACCTATAACCTCTTTTTTATCACGCCAACTACCTTATTTTCCTTTCCTTTTATATATTTGATTTCAAATCAAACTCATTAATTAATGCTGACCATCTTGCCTACCTAGCATTTAACTTGGGCTAGTCAAACAAGTACGTCAACCCTCCATGGTCGGTCATCAATGTAAATTTTCTCCCAAGAAGGTAATTTCTCCACATTTTTAATGTGTGGACTGTTGTTTCTAACTCTAGATCATGAGTCACATAGTTATGTTCATGCTCATTCAACTTCCTAGACTTATAATAGATTACTTCTCCCTCTTGCATGAGGACTTCGCCTAACCCTTCCTTGCAATCATTTGTGCACACCACGAAGTCTTTCTCTGTGTCTATTATCTTTAATATTGGTGAATGTGTCAGTAAGTGTTTCACCTACTCGAAATTTGTAGTACATTCAGTTTTCTAGAGAAACTTAACTCCTTTTTCCTTACGCATTTGATTGGATGACCAATCTTAAAGAAATTCCTAATGAATCTCCTACAGTAACCTGCCAACCCCATAAATGATCTAAATTTTGCTACATTTTATGGATTTGACCATTCCATAATTTTATTGACCTTTTCCAAGTCAACTGCCACTATCTCCTTTGAGACTATATGCCCAAAGTACTTAATCTTGAACTGAAAGAACTCGCACTTGCTGAGTTTTGCATAAATCTTATGCTTCCTTAGCAATTGTCGCACTGCTACTATATTCTCTTCATGATCTTCTTTGTTTTTTGAATAGAACATTATATCATCAATCAAAATTAATACAAAATTTTCTAAATATGAACTCGACACATTGTTCATTAAACACATGAAGGTAACAGGAGAATTTGTAAGCCCAAAGGGCACAACCACAAAATCATAATGCCCATACTTGGTTCTAAATGTTGTTTTACGAATATCCTCATCCTTGATGCATACATTATGGTACCCATATATTAGGTCAAATTTTTAAAACACTGCTTCTCCCTTTAGTTGATCGAACAAATCATCAATTTGTGGCAATGTATATCTATTTTTAATAATGAATTTATCGAGTTGTTTGTAGTTTATGCACAACCTCAATGTGCCATGTTTCTTTTGTACAAAAAAAATTGGTTCTCCCCAAGGTGACACACTAGGCTTAATGTGACCCTTGTCTACTATTTCTTTCACTTGTAACTTTAGCTCTATCAGCTCTTGTGTGCTCTATTAGTGTTGTTCTAAGTAACAATTCTATGGAAAAATCAACCTCCCTATGCAGTGGAAATCTTGGAATCTCGTTAGGGAATACATGATCTTTGAATTGTTTTAGAATTGGGTGTTCCTTCAAATTTTTGTGATTACCTTCATAATTGATGGTTATTTGGATATCCAACAATATGCACCCTTTTCAACTACATTGTTTTAGTTGTAGCATTGTTACCATCCTGACTGGCATTAGTTTCAATTTCCCTTACAACATTATCTTATCTGTATTGTTATCGAAGCATTTGATCAATTTTTTGTATCAATCAAACTTAGTCCTATGCTTTTCCAACCACTCCATCCCAATGAGGATGTCGTATACACCCAAAGGTAACAAATTTAAATCCATAGTGGTGAGCATACCACTCAATGTGAGTGGGCATGATTTCACCATGTTCTCAACTTATCGCTTCCTCTCCATGGCCGAGTGGACTAACCACGATTCTTTGTGTGCTTCCTTCTATAATGCACACTTCTCTACAATGTTGGGATTAACATAGCTAGAATTTGAGGTAGGATCAATTAAAATTAAAACAAGTTGGCCATTGGTCGTACTTTCCATTTCAATCACTAAGAATTGGTGATCAATATCTCTATTTTCCATTGTTGCATATATGTGTGGAACACTCTGAGCTACATCATTCACTATCTCAAATTCTTGTACATTGTATAGTCCTAGATGTTTCCTTTCAAGCTGAGGAAAATCCCCCCTTAAGTGGTCTTCCACACAATGCCAACACTCTATGGGTTTTCTCTCAAACCCATCCACTTCCTTTCTAGTAGGTTTAAAGGATTGGTCACGACTAACCATAGTGACAATCCTTGCACTTAGACATTGTTAACATCCTACAATTTTCTTCCCCTTTCCCTTAAAATTGAGATTTATCTTTGTTTTCCAACTGGCCTTATACTCATGTCTGTGCTTGGATTGCTCGTAATAGTAATTTAGTTTCATAATCTCATATTCTAGAGTCTTTGGATCATGAAACTATATTATGTCCCTAAACGTTTGTGGAAAACTTCTGATATACCTTTTGATCTTTGGTTACTCATCCTTGAGGTAGTGAACATACCTTAGCAATTCTAAAAATTTGGCCGCATATTCATCAGCTGAAAATTATCCCATCTTGATTGATTAAATTCCTTGGCCTTGGTGTCATGGTACCTCTTAGGTTGGTACTTCTCTCGAAAATATCTTTCAAATCTTCACTCAGATAGTCCTTCCTCTTGAATTTCCTTGACACTCAATAAATCTTCCCACTAGATGTCAACCTTGTGTCTTAGGATGAAGTTGGCTACTCATGCATTCATATTTTTAAATTAACTATGGACCCTTCAAAACTTCTTCATTCCAAGATTCCATGCCTCTATTTCCTCATCCTTCTTCACTTCCTCGTCAAATGTAGGAGGCTTTTCCTTCTTAATTTTGTTCGCATGAAGTCATTTCCCTTCCTTCTTCACTGATAGTGCCTTCTTGTGGTAGCATTATGTAGTTTCTTAACACTCATTGTCCTCTTTTTGGGGTACTCAGATCAGTTCCACCCTTATTGTGTCTTCACTTCCTTTTATGTGTTTCTTTTGGGATCTACTACCTTAGGCACCATTAGTCTTCAACTCTTGTTTTCCAAGCCCAAACAAACTTTGCTTAAACTTATAGTTGGCTGCAAACTCATGTTATTTTTGCCTCTACAGGTATAATAAAATTTGCAGTATGACTACATTCATTTCTACCTACCTTTCTTAGGCCCTAACAATCTTCTCATTGTCGACCTTGTAGATTCCGAGTTCATCTCTTAGACTTCTAATAGTATCCATCCAGTCAGGGAAACCTTCCTCCCTTTTTTTCTCCATTGACTCCTCTTCATGTCCATTCTGGGATCTGTTAGTGTTATACTGCATCATTCTATTGATCATCCATTTTTCCTTGGTGTCTTCTTATGTGTTATCACACACATACCCCTATTAGCCAATCAAAATATAAACAACTTCTTTACTATCACCTTGCTTCAATTGCAATAAGCTTGTTGGGGTATATCCATCTAAAACATCACACCTCAAGTTAGCTCATCAATTAGAAAAATAATAATCACATACTACATGCAACCCACAATCACATGCCACAAACATCACAGAAAATTAAATAATGCAACTTTTACACTATGTAACAAAGTTCAAAAGCCATCTTTCTAGGCCCCATCCATCCCAGTGTTGAGCCACGCTCTTAGCATTACTCTGTAACAGATTGTAACACATTATTGTACTACACTAGAGACTCCAACTTTGCCTCGAGAGGTCTACTATTGAACCTTAAGCGCTGATATCACTCTGTAATTGTCCCTACCACCCACTTAAACTCTCCAAGCTTAATGGGAGGTGTTATTTTTTCCTAAAACAACATCCATGGTCTTGTTATGGAAATGAGTTTACAAAATTTCCTCCCTTTCCAAATTTAGAAGAATTAACTTTGGAATATACATCATATTTATCTCAGTGAGAGATTTTCGATGATATAAATTTTATCAAAATCTAACACCTAGATCAAAAGTTAATTTAAATTTTGAATGGTAACCCTTGCCACGTTAGTAAGAATTTCCATGTGGAACCCCCTTATTAGCCCACATGACTTTTCCACGCCACCCACAGCCCCCACCGTGGCTTCTGCCTTGCCACCTGCATCCCCCACCATGGCTTATGCCGCATCACCCTACCTTTGTACCTCTATGCCTTCCCTGACTAACAAAGGTGTACGCTTCCCTCCTACTGTGACATGATATAATTTTCTCCGCCAGCTACTCGATGGATATGTATATTCCCCGACCACCATTAACCATGGATTGATTGGTAAAATGAAAACTTTGAACATCCTAAGGTCCATGACCTTTGATGACATCATGTTGATGTCATATGCTACATGGCCTCCTCCAAAGGTGCCATGTGTCATCCAGCTACAAGCCACATGATCATCCAAATAGGATTTTCTACATGCCACATATTACACCTAGAACATTTAGTGTCATCATTTCATCCATGCCACTCTACCATGTAGACTTCATCCTGGACCCAAATTGAGCTCAAACCCTCATGCAACATGATACTTCATCGTTATGACACTTTTTGTAGACTATGTCGAGGATCCCTATTATGACCTTTCCATGCCATTGTGCCCTACATTTCTACTAGAACAGGGTAAGGCCACCACTCTACAAGGCCACTACATGATGGGAACCTTACCATAAACTAACAATAACTCTCCATATTGCACCTAGCATTACTAGACCTACAACCAAGAGTTCCCACCCTTCCATGGGGCATGGCACGATGTATATCCACTCATCAATTGAGAGTGGAAAATATATCTCGCGACCTCCATTACCGCGCCACTTACTATGTCCTACCACACCTATTTGGCCCATGGCACGATGAGAACATGTGTGGTAGGTGATGGGAAATGCCTTGTTATGTGCCCCCTGGCACTTATTGGTTTTTCTCATTCTACCACTAACACTTCATTATAACAACAACAACAAACCTATTGGTTCCCATACATGGGATTTGCTCCTCCATTCCTTCTTCTCATGAGACTCACACACAACCAGTCTCAAGGGAACATTAAACCAATTCCCCCATGTTATTTTTAGGCCTTCCCGAACTTTATATAGATTCTTTGTTGAGTCATAATGTTCAGGCCATGGAATTTCATCCACAATAGCAACACATTTGGACTCTTAGACGTTTAGACAAGTTATGGAATCACTAAGAGTATAAAAATTAAACAAGGATCCTCAAGCCCCTTTTCCATGAGAATAAAAATTCATACCTTTCATTTAAATACACAATAATCATACATTCTTCACCAATAATACATGATATATATAAACATCAATAAACATTCACGTTGTGCATATAAGCATGACAATACAAGGAACCACTTATCTTAACAACTTCAAGACTAGAACTGAGGAAAGGACCTCAACTCTCCACCCAACCATTGCTAATTGCATTATTATTATTATTATTTTCATTCAACCACCCTCGAGCTGGATTCAAAGTCTGAGGAGGTAATTACTCAGGAGTTCTCAACTAGTCAACCAATGATGAAAAGCAGAGTCCATTTCTCAAGTGATTTCGCAACATCTCCCAACTGCAACACCACAGTAACTTTTAACCAACAAGACAACCATGGGGGTTCAAGTAGAGCATATAGAGTCTCATTTAATTTTTGGATAAGGATTTGTATGAACAATGGGAGGTTTATCAGTTGGATTAGCCACTATAGTGACAAGAGCACACCTATCCAGTAGTTTATCGGAGGGCACTATTAGTAATTTTATCATCCCCAAGTCTACACTTGGTTTTTATTATTCCCACTAATCCTGGGATACCTCAACATAACTAGTGGTTTCTCAACCCAACAAGTTTCTCAGTGGTTTATTAGCCCCAAGGCAAGCACATTCTCGGGTGGTTTTTCAGCAAGCCTTCATGAGTTTTATTAGCCCAGCAAGCACATGAGTATGACAACTCAACCTAACTCTATATGGAAACAACACACAGGAACTTGTATAGGCCTTAGTAGAGCATCATACTAGCACAAACACCACCTTTGAAATAGTACAAGGAATCCATTCACAAGTGTGATTACAGAGCACAAGGTACAGAGAAATAGAGTTTTTCAGGAAGACACACAACAATTTCCAAACTACTCTCTACATTTTTTTATCTATGATATGTCCACACTCTTCTAAGAAATTTCCTCCTTGGAACATGCGTCCTCCAAACTCCTCATTAGGACCTTTCTTCTCTGACTCCTCTTGCATTGACCCTATCAACAAGATCTACAAGGGAAAGTCTACAGACTAATCCTCTTCTCAGTAGGCCCATTCTCCTCAGTAAATGGTTTCACAACAGTGTCCTTAAAACAACAGGGATTTAGTTGATGAAATATATGAAAGACTTGGGTTTATAAGAAACTCCTCCTCCTTAGTCCTATGAATCTGTGTCCACTTCTTAGCCAATAAATGTGTTACATTTCCACATTATTTACAAGAATTACAATTCATAATAATATTTTCAAGAAGGCTAGTTATAGGGTTGTCACATGACTAGAAGAATTGGAGAAGTTCCTTGATGCTTAGTGAAAAAAAACAAAATAGGTGTGGGATTACTTATTAAGAAAATAAAAATGTATGTTGGATTCACCCTCGGCGACCAAGAATAAGTTGGGTGCAATGGGGGGGGGTAATTGTTCATGAGAGATAAATCAAGAAAAATAATAAAGAAAAAAGAGAGAAGTAAAAAATAAATTGGAAATCAAAATTGGAGGAAGATGGTGGTTGTGATGACACGAGAATATATGCTCGAGGAAGAAACATAACGGAGGGTCGAAGCATGTACACATTGGTTCAAATAATCGATCGATATTCAAAAGATAGTTCAAGGGATAAAAGATAGAATAAGTGAGAAGAAATCAGGCATGAAAAATATAACCAAAGATTAAAAACTAAAGGAGATTGAGAGTGTGAGAGTGATGTTGCACAAGAATCCTCTTAAAGTAGTAAGAAACACCCAAATTTGAGAGGCGTAGCACTTCCTACTCTGAAAAATAAGTGACATTCTATAACTAAGCCTTGGTAGGCACATAGACAGTATGGAAGTTGATTACTCTAGGTCAAGAATTTCGCGTTCCCCGGTCACAAGCATACCAAGTCTTATTATTAAACAATTCCTCCAACAAAGACTCCATATTAATTCAAATGCATCCACAGTTTGGTATAGAAGAGACAAACATGGAAACTTGTAAGATCATATTTAAATTGATATTCATGTATTCAACCAAACTTGGATAGACAATGAAGAAAATGAAGATATACATCTCCATAGTCAAAATATCATGAGCATGCCTCCTACGACAATTGTTTTCTACTGAAGAAATGGATATAAGTCGAGATTTAAAACTGACACAACCTTATACGAACTGATTCATCGAATATATAGATAAGGGGTGTAAAATTGATGACATTTTGACAAATCTTAAACCATCAACGAGGACGAAAAAGAAATTACCATATGCATAAATAAAGCATCAATTGTTTAGACTGATAAGTCAAATTAATTTACCAATCCAAATAAAATATAGAGGAATCCATCTCCTCAAGTAAAAATGGGGTTAAATCATATCCCCCTCTGTGAAGGCAATGAGGATCCAAAAAAGCATTAGTTTGTCTGTGAAAAAAATTGACAACCAATGACATCACATATGAAGATAAACAGATGGCACAATTTGTAACAGCTCTCTAGAAGAGAGCTCTCACATGGCTCATGAATTTCATAGACAATTGACCTTGAAATAAAAGCAATATCAAGATCAGATTCTTCTCCTTCTTTAAATCTCAAGATGTTAAACATCTTGCACCCAAAATTTAAAAGAAAGTAAACAACGACCAAATGAAAGAGTCATAAAGTATGATAAAAGGTTTAAGGATTTTTTAATTAAAATCCCTTACAATATTGATGAAGCCCTACTGGTTCAATGGTACATTTTTTGGTTACTACATATGATCAGTGGGCCACTAGGAATGCATGTAGTATAATCATGTGAAGAAGCCTTGAAATTGGACCAAAGAATTGAGACAGATGATGACTGGAATTCAAGCCCCTTAATGACTAATAAGAGATTATAAGAAAAAATTGGGCAATTATAACAGTTATTGTTAACTTTATCCTTGCATAAAAACAACATCTGGTGCACTAATTGTGGGAATAAGGTGCACACCAAAGATAACCACATATTTGCCAACTATTTTTTTAGGATGTCTAATGAGTCTAGATAGACACATATTGTGACAATTGTCATGTTATGTCAATTCATAGCACTAAAGAATGTCAATATAACTTAAGAAATGTAAAACATAAATGGTGTACCATTTGCGAGGATAACACACACTCTACACAAGAATATCAGTTGAATGTTAAGAATAAGCCTAATTACCATGTTGTCTATCATATTAGTGCATCAGATCAATTTAATGACCCAACTAATAGAGGAGGAAGAGGAAATAGCATAGGATATGGTGGACAATAAGGAGGTGACAATGGATAAGGTCGAGGCCAAGGTCATGGTCGAGGAAATCTATACTACTTCACATGTTAGCAAGAAGGCCATGTGGCACCTAGTTGTCCTTTAAAGGATAAAACAAATTTAAGATTATGAAACATGTGTGGTTTGGCCAATCACTCTTTAGAACATATCCCCAAAATAGTAGAAAAAATATTGAACAAAAGATTTGTAAATATTCTTCAAATTGTCTTGAAGTAAGAGGTCTTGAATGCAAAAAAATATCCTTGTTATGACAAGATCAGGAGTTGATCAAGATAATATTTCAAGAAATCAACAAGTTCTTCAACCTCCTAGCAATACAATGGAGAAGGTAGTCAAAATATTCAAAAATGAAGTTGGACAATAGAAACCAACGAAGGACAATATACTAGAAGAATTTTTGTAACTATTGAAAGAAGAGAAATCATTTAGTCATTTGATTTAATTTCTCAATATATTGAAAGATTTTGATTGGGAGAGGAATCAATTTAGAAACTTGTGCCAACTATCTCAAGGAAAGAAATTTGACAATTATGATCCTCAAGTAGACCTTGATATAGATAGATACATGATAAAACAAGTTGTGGTAGACTTCAGATTGCAAGTGAACATCTTTCCAGGAGAAACATGGATAAAGTTAGGAATGTTGACTCTCGAACAAATGACCAACTAATTTAAGTTAGCAGACCAAAGTTTAAAAACCCATTGGAATGGTGAAGTAGTTAATAACATCCATTATGTGTGTTCCAACCTTCATCGACTTTGAGGTAATTGACCTAGTCAATGGAATATCGGCATATCCAACTTTGGTTGAAATACCATGGGGCTGAAAAATGAAGGCAACGATCTCCCTAGAAAAATTTCAAATCAGGCTAAAGGGAAACAGGAAAAAGATTATAACACCCCTTGAACCTCGTGAAGGAAATCCTTAGGATGAATCTTGGGAAGAAGATATAGAAATAAGGAGGTTATATAAAATATTGCACGAGGAAAGATAAAATGTGGATCCCAATGCGTTTGGATAAATTCTACCAGGCTCCCCTCTCTCCATAGGAAAAAATTATAATACCAAGTTATATGAATGGAAACTTGAAAATTATGAATCCAAGGTAAAGGCATGTTGATCGATCGAGGTTGTGATGACTAAGAATATCTACCTTGCTTCACTATAAAATCAATGTTTATCATTCAAGAAAGAAAAATAAAGGAAACTCCTACACTAATTCCATTTGACTTGAGAAAGGACTTTAGTGCTCCAATAATGTTTAAAGAACGAGTTTCCCCTGTATATCATATCAAACTAGTAACTAAGCAATCAGAGAACAGGGAAGAATGCAATTTTTAGTCCAAACCTTTACTAGACAAGCATCCTGATGTTGGGGCATCCATGCTTCTAGACTTTAGACCTAGACAATAGAAAAAAAAAATTTATTGAAAGGTTTGGAGGATGTAAGTTGTTGACACAAGCCCAAATTCCAATTTTCAAGTCAGACCAAGATCCTATATAGCATATCCAAAACTTTGAGATGGAATGGAAAAGAATCGGGTATAGGGATAAGACAATATGGCCACATATGTTTCCCAATACTCTCAATGACTTTCCAAACAAATAGTAATAGCTTGAAGAAACTTGAGGTCATTCATTCCAATCGAGCAAGCTAAAAGACAATATTTTTAAATATTTTTAATTCTGACCAGAGTAGAAAGAGTTGGTCAAGACAACTCATCAAATTAAAGAATCTCTCAAAATAGAGTCTCTTTCCAAACGAATAGAAAAAAGAGGAACAACAGTTGACACCTTGTCTACTTTTGTATGTAATTATATATCAAGCTCATCAAATCATAATTCATCTATTAATTTGGAAATGGTGAATATCCATGTGAAAATTCGGTGACCTAAATCCCTACTACAGTAACTGATTAAATTTCTCCTACTTGTTAATTTCTAAATCAAGTTATTTACAATGTTACACAGTAAAAATCGAAATAAAATCTACTGCATCTTTCATAACATAAAATATTGCAGAAACAAAATATTGCACAGGAGAGAAATAAATGCACACACAATTTCACCATTGTTTATGGACAAATGTCCCTAGAAAAACCCAATGTGGGAATCGATGTAGCAACTGAGGGTTTGATTATTATGCAATAGTAATTTGAGTGCAAATCATTAGATGCCGAAACTGGCTAGCCGATATAGAGAATAAAATGGCAAAGAGGTAGTGAGAAATATTCTCACACTGTCACTGGCAATTTGAATCTGATCCAGGCTCTGGATGGCTAGCCCCACGCTGCCTCTACACAAACACTACATTGTCACTGCGTCACAGGCTCTAGGAACTGCATCACCCTTCTTGTTGATCATTTTGTTGACTGGAACTTGACTCTTTGTCTCTTTGGTCTCACACCCCAGCTTCGAGCACTAGATCTCAACTGCTCCCAACAAAATTACAGAGTCCCTCTCAAGCACTGTGTTGCCTCTATGTGGCACTGCACTGCCTCTCTAAACCTCTCATTGCCTTCTCTTCCTTTCACTCTCCAGAACTAGAAAAATCCCCTCTAGACTACTATCCCTGCCCCTCACTGCAAGAAGATCACTCGATCTCTTTCCAGCAACTCAGTGTTGCTAATCTTGAGAAATTTGATCTCTAGATCTCACTATCTCAATGTGTTCTCCAAGAGCCCATCAAGCTTATCCTATAATCTGTCATTGGAGCACCAATGGCCAAGATTAAAACATAATCAAAGGCTAAGATTAATTGGGAGTTGATCCTCATCTTCCTCTAGAAGATTCGCACTAGATTTAATTAATACCCTTTAATTAATCACATTTCATAAGTTTAGACTTACGAATACATTAAAAATGATTAATTATTTTAATTAAACCATCTCTAGGTGGAATTTTCCCAAACAATTTATGTGTCTTGAAGAATGCATGTGTCTTAGCCTCTCTACAAAATCTCGAGGCTAGAGCACATCTGATGCTATAGAAATCAACACTCTCTCTTAGCGAGGAATGTACTTTAGTGTTGCAACCCACTGAAGCATCACTATGTATCTGCACCATCTCATGATGCGCCGTTGATGTCTAGCTTTTCTTCTCATCAACTACTATGCAACATTGATTGTTGCATCCATGCTACTATTGAATCTGTTGAACTGCTGTCGACATTGCATTTGCACTGCAACCCTCTCCAACTATTGATGTTACAACTACAACAACTTCAATGAAAAGCATCCAAAATATTGAACCAATTGTGGTCAGTATGATGCATCTGTCACCTAACTCCTAACTGCTACTAGACTCTACGATGTTGTGAAACCTCTACGTTGTTGTTGACTCTGCACTATCCCATCTACACTGCTACCAACTCTGCTTTGCATTGCCCAGTATCTGACCACCACTAGCTACTGCATTTGTCACTCTGGCACCTAACTACACCAACTGCCACTGATCCATCTGCTACTACATGTCTTGGGCACCCGTAGTAAGGTATCGATTCATGAGGTGGACCTCCTCAAGAATCTTGCCCATCTCGTGGCTCTCTAGGGCTACAACTCCAAATCACCCCACCTCACCCTTAGAGGTAACTTGGTGATCATGGAAAACTCTTCCTCCAATCTGGAGGATAGCCTGTCAATATCAGCTGATGTAGCCTGTTGATCCTACTTCTCCTCTTTGTCCTTCTTTCTGAGAGCACATTGAGTGTGGTAGTGGCCAAGCTCACCACACCTGAAGCACTTGATCTTAGAAATGTACTTCTTCCTCCTGTGTTGCTCTTGTTGCCCCTTAAATGTGAGGGACACATCTTCCTCCTCCTTTACTTACTTCGTCCCACTATTGTTGCTAGTACCACTAATTGTGCTCTTCACCAGATCTCACCTCATCCCCTCCTGTTGCAGATCATCCCACACACGTTCCCAATTTAGCAGTTTCTCTCTACCTAGATTACTCTGGATGAAAACTTGCCATTCTTCGGAAACGTTATTCAGAGCTAATCGTACAAACTTTGTAGGCTGGGGTGCTGACCCTACTGAAGCTAGTTGGTCTTAGACATCCTGAAGCCTAGTAAGGAAGGGGTCTATACACTCCCATTTATGCATCCTCGTGCATCTCAGCTTCTCCTCAAGTTACATCTTCTATTGCTCGAAAGATCCTTTATATAGCATAGCTATTGCCTCCCATATTTGTCGGGAAATATCTTTACCAGTTATGTAAGATACCACATGATCTCGAACCCCATCAAGAATCAACCTCTTAGCTTTCGCCATCTCCTTATTATATGTCTTAAGCAGATCTACATCTATGGGTACAACTACCACACTATCAATATAAGTCTTGAGATCATGTTCACCTAGAAGGCAGGAAATTCTAGCCTTCTAGATCACATAGTTGGAGGCTCTGTCCAACTGATATTGATCTCTCAACCTAGCTAATGACATCTCTCTAAAAATGTCAAACTCCTCCTCTTCTCCTCTGCGTAGTTGCTGCCCAGCTATTCGCACTCCCTTCTAAAGTGTGAAACTCCACACACAACTAATGCTGCTCTATTAGGAAAATTTGAAATTCTTGGCTAGAAGTCCCCTGAGGAAAGAATTCCCTCTGTGTGTGCTCTTCCTTCCTCCTGATGCTAAACAATGTAAAATTTGAAACAGGAACTGATACGATTACCCGTTTCGTTGAGGTAGCAAAAAAAGTCAACCAATTTTGAAAAGTGGTGATGCAGAATACATATATTTTGTTTGGAGCATATTCTTTACACTTTAAATTTTCTTATGTATCAAATATAAATATTTGTTTTTCAATGTTACTGATTTTCATGCAGATTTTGAAACGTGTTGATGTGGCATCAACCCCTTTTTTTAGAGGACTTATTTTTGACACTTTATATTTTCTAATGTATTAATTGTGGATATTTTTTTAAATGTTACATTTTTTGACACTTTAAATTTTATTATGTCCAATTGTTTTTTAAATGTTCATTAGTTAAAAAAATAAATATAAATATCTATATAAAAAAGACAAAAAAAAAAAAAAATGTATTAAAAAAATTTATCTTGTAAACGATAAAAAAAATTGATTTTTTTCCTTTAAACTATAAAAATAAATAAATAAAAATACAACAATTTAAAAAACTATTAAAAACAAAACAAAACAAAACAAACAAACCTGATTTAAAATAATAATAATAATAAAATAATTTAAAAAGAAAAATTAAAAAACTATTCAAATTAAATTTTAAATTTAAAAAAAAAAAAACATTAAAAAAATGTAATTAAAAAATTTACAACATTAATGTTAAACTCTTAAAATAAATATATAAAATTAAAAAAAAAATGATGGAGGGTGGGGTTGAAATCTGATTCTGAGAATCAGATTTCAGCCCAACCCACTAAAAAAATAAAAAATTGGAGGGCAGGGTTGAAATCTAATTCTGAGAATCGGATTTCAACCCTGCCCACTTACAAAAATTAAAAATAAAAAATAAATTGGTGGTCGAGACTGAAATTGGATTTCAGCCCCGCCCAGGGGCTCGAGGGGTGCGACTGTAGGCGGGCGGAGCTGCAAAAATTAGTGGTCAAGGCTGAAATCTGATTCTGAGAATCGGATTTCAGCCTCACCCAAGGTCGCGCCCCCTAGGCCCCTAGGCAAAGCTGAATTTCGATATGATTTCCGCCACGGCCACTTACAAAAAATATATATATATATGTTAATAATATTTTTTTTAAGTGGGTGGCGCTGAAATCCGATTCTCAGAATTGGATTTCAATCTCGCCCACTTAATATATATATATATATATATATATATCTTAAGTGGGCCGGGCTGAAACCCGATTCTCAAAATCAGATCTGATTCTCGGATTTCAGCCCCGCCCTCCAATTTTTAGTTTTTTTTTAAGTTTTTTAATAATTTTTCTTTTTCTAAGATTTTAATATTAATGTTCTAAATTTTTTAATTAATTATGTTCCTTTTTTTATTTGATTTCTTTTTGTTTTATTTTTTATGTTTTTTAAAATTTTTAAATTTAATTTTAATAGTTTTTCAATTTTCGTCAATTTGTTGTAATTTTTGTTTTTTAATTTTTTATTTTTTTATTTTTTTTCAATCAAGTTTGTTTTAATTTTTTCTTTTTGTTTTTAGTGTTTTTTTATAGTTTTTTAAAATTGTTATATTCTTATTTATTCATTTTTATAGTTTAAAAAAAAAATCAATTTTTTATTTAGGAGATAATTTATTTTTTTTTACGTTTTTTATGTTTTTTCCTAAAACATGTTTTTGTTATTATTTATTTCTTTGAATTTTTATTTTTATTTTTTTAATTCTTATTTTTATAGGTTAAGCTATAAAAAAGAAATCAATTTTTTATTTACAAGATAATTTTTACATTTTTTTTTACATTTGTTATGTTTTTTCCTAAAACATGTTTTTGTTATTATTTATTTCTTTGAATTTTTTTTTCTTTCTTATTTTTATAGGTTATTTTTGTTTTCGTTTTAACATTTTTATGATTGATTTCCTCTTCTTTTTTTTGTCCTTTTTATGTTAATTTTGTTTTTGGTTTTTTTGTGTTTGATTTTTTTTTTCTTTTTTATATATTTAATTTTTTTTGGTTAGTTTTTTAATTTTATGTTTTTTTAATATATTTTTTCTTTAATTTTTGTTTTTTTTTTTTCAGTTTTTTTTTCAGTTTTGTTTTTGTTTGTTTTATTGTTTTTATTTTTAAATTTATGTTTTCATTATTCTTTTGAAATTTTAATGTTTTTTAGAGTCATGATAAAATCTTTTACTCCATTTTTTCAAAACGTTGGAAATTTATCCTGATAGAAAAAAAACAGACGTTATTTCAACATCAACACATCATCGCTTTTCGTTTTCAGGGTGTTTTTTGCACAAATTTTGCATAAAAATTGGTTTTCACTGCTATTTATAAAACATGTTGAAATTTTACCCTAGAAAAAAAAAGTGTTATTCCAACATCAACACTTTTCATTTTTGAGTTGATTTTTCATGTTTTTGGGGGAATTTTTTGCTAGAGTTCCTGTTTTGAGTTTATAGTTCATGTTTCAAAGTTTACATTGTTGCTATTTGCACTAGCAACTGCTGCAAAATATGTGTCCTAGCTAAAGATGTGCTCTGCAAGGAAACTGCTACTACTCCCTCTGCTTCTGGTACTCTTCGATCTGGAAAAAATTATTCTTTGTCGACTCACTCAAATAAGTAAAATTTCCACAAAAAAATTGAACCTTCTGGCCAAGGAAATATGCTTCCCCTGGGGTTTCGAATTACTACCTATGCAGAAATTCGAATGTCCTTCTCCTCTTCTGCTATGAGCTCTCCGGCTTACAATTTGTGCTCTGATACCATGTGAAAATTCGATGACCTAAATCCCTACTGTAGCAACTAATTAAATTTCTCCTTCTTGTTAATTTCTAAATCAAGCTATTTACAGTGTTACATAGTAAACATCGAAATAAAATCTACTTCAAGATTCACAACATAAAATACCACGGAAACAAAATACTACATAGGATAGAAATAAACACATACACAATTACACCATTGTTTCTCGACTGACAACAATGTGGGAAAACTAGTGCAGCAGCTGAGGATTTGATTATTATGCAATAGTAATCTAAGTACAAATCATTGGATTCCCAAAGTGGTTATCTGATACAGAGAATAAACTGGCAAAGAGGTAGTGAGAAATATCTGTATATTGTCACTGGCAATCTAAATCTTGTCCAGGCTCTAGATGGCTAGCCCCATGCTGCCTCTGCGTAGTCACTGCATCACAACCTCTAGGAACTGTGTCACCCCTCTTGTTGATCATTTTTCTAACTGGAGCTTGACTCTATGACTCTTTGGTCTCACACCCTGTCTTTCGGCACTAGATCTCGACTACTCCCAACAAAATTACAAACTCCCTCTGAAGCACTATGCTACCTCTCTGAACCTCTCGTTGCCTTCTCTGCCTTGCACTCTCCAAAACTGGAAAAATCCCCTCCAGTCTACTATCCCTACCCCTCACTGCAAGAAGATCACTCGATCTCTCTCTGGCAACTCAGTGCTGCTACTCTTGAGAAATTTGATCTCTAGATCTCACTATCTTGGTGTGTTCTCCAAGTGCCCATCAAGCTCCTTCTTATAATCTCTCATTGGAGCACCAACGACCAAGATTAAAACATAATCAAAGGCTAAGATTAACTGGGAGTTGATCCTCGTCTTCTCATAGAAGATTCGCACCACATTTAATTAATACCCTTTAATTAATCACATTTCAAATCATTTAGATGGTCGGCTTACGAACTTGACATCTCACACAACCATAACCATATTTATTGCTATTGTCTCTCTTCTTTGTAAATCAGTCCTGATGATGAGTCTTGGTCTAGACTCGAAACATCGACAAATTAAAGATAAAAACTGTGGAATATCCGAATTCAGTTTCTAAAAAAGGTACCCATTGCAAAAGAAGAATGGGAAAAAGCTACATTTGTTACCAAATTTGGCTCTTTTGCATATAAAGTAATGCCTTTTGGTCTGAAAAATGCACTAGCATTTTTCTCTAGAATAGTAGTCAAGGCATTTCAAGAATATATTTACAAGACGGTGGCACTCTACTTTGACAATTGGACTGTATATACATTGTTAAAAGATCATATCCAATGGTTAAGACTCATGTTAGAAATATGTAGACAAATCCAATTGTATCTCAATAGAAGAAATGTATATTTTCTACTCTAATAGGAATATTATTGGGGCATACTATTTGAGGATGGGATCAACATTGACACAGAAAAAATAAACTGGTCCTTGATTTAAAACCCCATGTTAACCAAAAGTGGATCGAGATATTTCTGGGGCATACACGATATTACAAGAAGTTTATTCAAAATTAATTTGACATCACTTTCCCAATTAATGAATTACTAAAGAAGGATGTCCCATATATTTGGACTAAATAATGTGACAACTCTTTCCAACTGCTTAAAATAAAGATGTTCAAAGCTCCTATATTAAAATTCCTCTACTGATTGAAGAAATTCCATGTACTTAAAAATGCATCTAACATCGTATTCAAGGTTGTACTAGCACATCCCAATAGTGATTCCATAGACCATCAGAATGGTTATGCTAGTCGAAAACTAAATAAAGTCAAACGAAATTATTCAATGACAGAAAGAGAGCCACTTGCAATGATCTTCGCTCTCCAGAAATTTGGCCACTACCTTCTAGCAAATAATTTCATATTTTCTACATACCATCAAGCATTAAGGTTCCTTTTCAATAAAATAGTCCATCAAATTCAGATCTTTCAATGGTTAATGTTATTCTAGTATTTCAAATTTGAAGTAATAGGTCAATTTGGTAAGAAGAACATCGAGCCTAATCCTTTATACCAACTGGAGATAGGGGATGATTTAATAAACTTGTGATGACTTACTTGATGCACACTTATTCAAATTCAAAGTAATTGCTACATAATTTATAGAAATCACTTAGTTCTTACATATAGGGAAAGCACCTAATGGTATATTTGAAAAGAAAAAGAAATATCTAGCAATCAAAGCAGCACCATTTCATTGATAAATGGTAAATTATACAAAATGGGAACTGATGAGATTCTTTGAAGGTGTGTTATAGAACATGAGAGGAAATTCATAATAGATTAAGCTCATAAAGCAAGTGTTGGTGGACATTATCAAAGAGATACAACAACAAGTAAAATTCAACAAGCCAAATTATGGTGGCCAACGTTGTTTGGAGATTATTAAACACAAGTCCAAAAATGCGATATTTTTCAAGAACTTGGTTAATAGTCATTGAGAAATCAATTTTTTCTCCACTCCGTAAACCCGTGGTCGACTTTGTTAGTCCATTTCCCAAAGCTAAGAAAACAGGTGCATAATATATCATTAGAACAATGGAGTACTTGACAAAGTGGGTGGAAGCAGACCTAATTGAATCTTGTACGAAGGAAATTGTTTCTGAATTCATTTATGAAAACATAGTAATAATATTTGGCTTCGCCCTTACTCTAATTAGTGAGAGGGGTACACATTTCGTCAATGGTACAATCAAAACTATGCTACAAAAATTTTTGGTTGAGCATAGAAAACAATAGCATACCACCCACAAGCTAACAACGCAAAAATAATTTAATAAGACATTTTACAAAGGACTTACAAAAATATGCAATATTGAAAAGGACAACTAGGAAGAAAAAATCATGGCAGACCTATGTGTTGAAATTGTAACTAAGTTAGGTCTTCATAAAGTATATTTATTATATTTTTTCAAGCATGTTCTTCATGCTAGAGTCAAAAGAATTCATTTTGATTCAAAAAGAAAATTTATTTATGTCATGTCCCATTTGGAACATAAAAAGAAAGAGAATTTGAATTTTTATTATGAGTCATAAGTCTACAATATGACCAAGTCGAACCTCCTTGGCAAGTTATCACAGCCCTCCAAGTGGCACCTATTCAACCCTCATGTATAGATATATATAAGAGAGAAGTTCAACTTATTTGGAGCTAATTCACTTATCATCACAAGAAGCATTTATGAACCAAGCAAAGTAGAGAAGAAGTTGAGTCAAAGGAGAGAGAAAGGAAGTAAAAACAAGAAGAGTATTTCCCTCGTTGGTTGAATCTTTGACTGATACAACTTGCACAAGTGAAGGATTGTCTCTATGGAAAAAGGCCAAAATTTTATGAGGTAGTTGCAAGTCGAAATTTGGCCCTAGTTGCAAGTCCAAAATTCTAAAGTTTGACCATATTTGAAGTATTTGACCAGCATGACTTTTACTTTTCAAGGTGACTTAGAGGATGGTTTTATTTGATATCTTGGTGGCAGCTTGGTATTAGTTCTTGACTTGGATATCTCTCATTTTGATCTGATTCTATAAGGAAAGGATTGTTGGGTTTTACCCTTGTGGGTTTTTCCCTAGTTATTGACCTAAAGTTTGGTGTCTCTTGTCTCATTGTGATCTCTATTTCCTTGAATGATTGAAGAAATGTATAATTTATTGATGAAGAATATATAATAAGTAATAAGAAGACATCTAATTTTCACAATTAATTATCAAGAAAGATAAATTAATTTCTTGCCTCTATTACACTTGTTTTCTCAACATGGTTTCAAAGCTAAGGCGAATAAAGGAAGCTTGAAGATCACAATTTGTTGGCACTCTTGATTGAAGAAATCCTTCTAGAAGCTCTCCCTCACTTTCAAGTAAGTACTCTTCTATTCTCTATGTCTAGTACTTGTAATCAAATTGCATATATCTGCAAAGAGGGAAATAAGCTTGAAGGTGCATCTAATTTCAAAGCTTGGAAGAAGATGATTGATTTAGTCCTTATAGAAATGAATTCATGCAATTTGTTGAAGGAAAAGTTCCACCACCATATGAAAACAATGCTCAATAAGTGGAAAAGTATAATAAAGGTGAAATCAAATCTCAAAGGATTGTTTTTGAACCCATCAAAGACCACTGCATTACTGTTCTTTTAGAATTGTCTACTTCCAAGGAAGTTTATGATACTTTGGCAAGCTTGTATCATCTCAACACAATAGGTCAGAATATACCTCTGAGGAATCAACTCCATGGAAAAAGGATAACAAAGGATGACACCATGGCTTCATATTTTATTAAGATATCAAAAATTAGATATCAACTTCAAGGGGTTGCTGAAACTATATTTGATTCTGAATTGATCACCATTATAATCAATGATTTACCTGAAAATTGGGATGGTTTTGTTGGAGGCATTTATGCTAGAAATAATAAATCCTACTTTTGAAGATTGTTGGGTTCATTTCTCTCTATAATAATTAATATTGAAGGCCAAAATCAATACTCAACCTCATAATGAAGATTCTCAAGCTTTTGTTGCTAGGTCAAGGAGGAAGTTTGAAAAGATGAAATTTAGATCTCAAAAAACAAAATGAAGGTAAAAAAATCTTAGGGGAATAAAGATATTTCAAAATTCCAATGTTATGGATGTCATGAGTATGGGCACTACAAGAGAGATTTTCCTAAGAACCACAAGAAAATAAGAGCAAAGAAATATATGAAGCATCAACAGCTAAAGATGAAGAAGATTTGAAGAAACCAAAGGACGAAAAATCACAAGGATCTCTATTATTAAATTTAATGAAGAACATGGAAGGTGTACATATCAATAATCCTACAACCACTCTTGTACAAAGTTTGAAGTAAATGTTTACTTTTTGTTTCGTGTTTAGAAGATGATAGTTAGAGCATAACTTATTAATGACAAGATAGTTATGTAACCTATAAGAGCTAGTATATTTGGGTTTCTCAAATAAAATTTTGTCTATATTAGTTAAAGGGGATTGAAATTAAGAGGATTCTATTAGTCATCTATAGAAAGAATCAATCATTTTAAGTATGTATATATTCTTATGAGAATAAGCCTCTTTTACTATTACATAAAAAGTCTAGTAGAAATATCAATTGATTGAAGAAAGCAGTTGCATTCAAGAATAAATTCTCCTACAAACCCTAATATGGTAGAAACTCTTGTGTCTCTAAGAAAAGAAGACAATCTCATCATGATTATCTAAAGCAGGCTAAAATTTACAAGTATATAATAAAGGCAGCCAAGGATTTGATAAAAGAGGAGAAAAGCAAAGAACGTGCTAAGAATTCTATATCTAAATCAGTGGTATATTAAATTTCTTGAAGTATGACTAAGAAGTCAATAAAGCAAGATTTAATAAGGTTATCCTAGTAAAAGGAAGAATTTCATGATAATATGTTTGCCTCAATTGGAAGGGTTACCACATATTCTTGAAGGACATGAAAAAGGAGTCTCATGATAAAAGAAGACCTTGTACTTTGGGATCGATTGAATGATTTGATAAGGACTCATGAGTTAGGGGACAAGAAATTGCAAAGAAAAATTTAACATGTATGATTTTAGATTGATACACTGTTACTTGGGAACTGAAGTTTGACAGAAAACTAGTGAAATATTCCTTGATCAAAGGAAGCATGTGATCAAGATTCTTCAAAAGTTTGGAATGATGGATTGTAGATCTATGACAAAAAAATTTGAAGAAGATGAGAAGTTTTTATCTTATTGATCCATCATTGTACTAGTAGTTGATTGGTTCCTTGATACATTTGATTCAAGGATACACTAATTGGACTAGCAGTGTTGATGATAGGAAAAGGTATTACTAGTGATTATTTCTGCTTGGCATCTAGTATGGTTTCTTTCAAGAACATGAATTAGGATTTTGTTGCACTAAGGACTATGAAGGTAGAAGATATGATAGTTTATGCAATTATTTGTGAAGCAGTTTGGCTCTATAAAATGTTTGATGGACTTTCTAATGACGTGTTGGATTCGACCATAATACTTTGTAATGATCAAAGTTATATGAATATTTTCAAGAGAACCTAGTTTTTCATGGAAGGTTGAAGCACATTAAGATTCTAGATGTGGTATATATGGGAGTCGAGAAGCTAAAATAGATCTCCATGGATGAACATGTAGTTAATGTAAGGAAGCTATAGTAATTCCAAGATAAGCTTGGGCATGTGGATAACTCCTCCCAAATTAAGAGGGAGTGAGGATGGACACCTATTTTCTCCTTCAATCATGTACAATGACTGATTAAGATTAACACCCTACGTCAAGTACATGGACCTGGATAGGGAGAATGGTAGATTGGATTAGCATCATGGACTGAAATTCTTATGTCATGTATTGTGATTGATTAGAACTAGCACCCTAAGTCAAGTATATTGACCCAGTTTAAGAATTGTCTGGTGGATAGACATTTCCTTGTGTCAAGTATTGTGACACCAAATTAGGTAATGGTCCTGTGGAGGACATACTATGGGGAACCTAGGTGGAGTATGTGCCTTGGAGAGGTAGTTGTGTGGTGTCCTATTGAATTCCTCCCATCATTATGCTTTGATCTAGTGGAGAGATAGAGCTTACTTGTCAAGGCCTTGGTAATTTGACAATGGTGGTCATGATGATGTTATAACGATGCTTATTAACTTGGATCCTTTCTTATAGAATATTTCAACTTGAGAATATCTCGATGAGTCATTATGAATACCTCCCTAGTTAAGAGGAAGTGTTGAAATTGTAACTAGGTTAAATCTTCATAATGTATATTCATCCTTGATGTATTTATTATATTTTGTCAAGCATGTTCTTCATGCAATATTTGAAATAATTCATTTTGAGTCAAAAAGAAAAATTATTTATGTCATGTATCATTTGGACATTTAAAAGAAAGAGAATTTGAATTTTTATTAAGAGTCATAAGTCTACAAGATTACCAAGTTGGCCCTCCTTGGACAAGTATTCCTAGCCCTCCAAGTGGCACCTATTCGACCCTCTTGGATAGTTATATATAAGAGACAAGTTTGACATCTTTGGAGCTCATTCACTCATTATCACAAGAATCATTTCTGAACCAAGCGAATAAGAGAAGAAGTTGAGTCAAAGGAGAGAGAAAGCAAGTAAAAACAAGAAGGATATTCCCCTAATTAACCAAATATTTGACTACTACAACTCACAAATGTGAAGGACTATCTCTCTATGGAAAAAGGCTGAAATTTTTTGAGGTAGTTGCAAGACAAAATTTGGCCCTAGTTGTAGGTCCAAAATTCCAAAGTTTGACCATATTTGAAGTAGTTTTACCAGCGATGAATTTGAATTTTGGAGGTGACTTGGAGGAGGATTTGACTTGGTATCTTGGTGGAAGTTTGGTATTAGTTCTTGACTTGGATATATCTCATTTTGATCTAATTATATAGGTTGTTGGGTTTTTCCCTTGTCATTAACCTAATTTTGAGTATCTCTTGTCTCATTGTGATCTCTATTTCCTTGAATGATTGAGTAAATGTATAATTACTTGATGAAGAAAACATGAGAAGTAATAAGAAGACATATAATTTTCACAAGTAATTATGAAGAAAGAGAAATTAAGTGCTTACCTCTATTACACTTGGTTTCTCAACACTATGGGCATACCAAAAAATGTACAAACAACCAACTATATATACAACATTTAAATTAGTCTATGGGCAAGAAACAACAATGTCATTGCATTATACAACAAATGTTGCAATCATATCAATTATGCTAAAGTAAAATGACAAGAAAGTCGAAAAGGAACAACTTCGCCTCTTGCAACGACTACAGGAAGATAGACTGCATGCATCACACCAACAACAAGCAAGTCAAAATTGACAAAAATCATGGCATGATAGTAATTTGAAAATGAATAATACTAAAGTCAAAGACTTAACACCATTATACAATAGTAGAGTAAAGGGGAAATCAAGGAAATTGGAAATTGCATGGCTTGGCCACTTTGTGATAGAATATATATGTTCTTTGGGAGCAATACAACTAATACAAAATCAAGGTAACTTATTTGAATCAAGTGTAAATGGTGCTCGACTTAAGAAGTATATCACTTGACAACATCAACATGAGCTTGGTGAAAACCTCTCTAAGGCATGAGGAACATGGGCTAGTCTAATGTAACAACCCCTAGGTAATACCCCCTCATTATAAATCTTGTAATTATGTAATCTTAATGAGTATATATATATATCTATATATATATATATATATATATATATATATATATATATATATATATATATATATATATATATATATATATATATATATATATATATATATTCATTCCAGAGTTTGAGGAAGGAGGATACTTGGTATTTAAGGAAAACTTGATTATTTTCTTATAGCTAGGGAAGGTTGGCAGAGGTGCCATTAAATGAGACTAGTTATAACAATTAATGGGGTAGGAAAGAGGACAAAGAGTCCATACTTATTTGGATGAGTTTGCAAGACAGAATAGGAAAAAAATTAAATAATAAGATGGGTCACGCTAGCAAGTATAACACGCCAAGTCAACCAACAGGAGAACAGGTCGATAAGCTGACACAAGAAATCCCCATGACCAACCGAAAGAGAGTGACAGTATCCAGGGAAGAAGGAGAGAAGGACTAAAAATGGTTATTGGGGGTGGAAAAAATATAACCATGAGGAGATATGCAAAGCCAGTAGAAAAAGAAACAAGGAAAATATTTGAGAGCAACGGAATAGGAAAAACCAAAAGCTCAGCATTACTATAGGAGTTGAGGAGAAAGAAGTCGATTGGTTGAGCATTGGAAATTTGGAACTTAACATCTCTTAGGTGAGGGAAGTAGTATTTGGATTCATTGGATAGATGGATGGTGGAGATGGATGATCTCCAAATTCCCTTGATAGCTGGGGTGGAGGCATGACTCTTGGATTCCTGGTATGGAGGGTTATGAAGCTTCCATGCTTGTGTTATGGGTCTTACAGTGCATTATGGATTCCCAAGATTAGGTGGAACCACTCTGTATGCTTGTGTTGTTGAGCATGGAGGTGTCAACCTATGGACTCCCCTTGTGATACTGATGGTGGAGGTGTCAACCTATGGATTGCCTTATGTTGTTGAGGGTGGAGGTGTTGAACTATAGATTCCCTTGTATTGCTAAGGGTGGAGGTGTCGGCCTTTGGAATCCATTGTGTTGGAAAGGGTGGAGGTGTCAACCTATGGATTCCCTTGTGTCTTTGGGTGGAGGTGTCAACCTTTAGATTCCCTTGTGTTTTTTAGGGTGGAGGTGTTGACCTTTGGATTCCCTTGCTAGGATGGTGGGTGGATCTTGGGAGGTATCTATATTCCCTGTTTCAATTGATCACATTGAGTAGCTAGTGGGTGGAGGTGGTTTACCTATAGATTCCATGTTTCAGTTGGTTTCCTTGAGTAGTTGGTGGGTGGAGGTGATTTACCTTTGGATTCTCTGCTCCAACTGATTGCATTGAGTAGCTAATGGGTGGGGGTGGTTTACCTTTATATTCCATGTTTCATCTAGTTGCATTGAGAAGTCGGTGGGTTCATTAAGTATCTGGTGAGTGGAGGTGTTTGGGGCCTCTGTAATCCCTGTTTCATCTAGCAGTTTTGGTTTATCCTTTAAGAAATCCTCCTCAAACTTTGGAATCTAGCTAGGGGGTGAATTGTTGCAAGAAAGACTCTAATGCAGGCCAATCTAAGGCTGGGTGGAGAGTAAACTTCCACTCCCAGTTGTTGACCAATTTAACATAATGAGATAAGTTACCTGCTTATGTACTTGACAAATCGAAAGGATAAATATTGTTGCTATGAGGATGGATACATGTATTAGCATTTTTAATGTATGAATATGTTGTTCTTGTCTATCTACAATGAGATGACGTATGTATGTGTGTAATCCACAGAGTTATGAAAGGCATAGATGCCTTCTATGTTAAGCTAATATGTTCATGATGTGCATATCTTATCTAGGGGTTAGGTATGACTATAGGATGTGGTCAACCTAGTTCTTACTATGTGTGAATCCCATCATCGAGTTACTGGTAGTCTAATTGATGGAGGAGAAATATAGTGTGGCTTCACTCTCATTCGACTAGAGACTACTCTATTGATTTTTTCCTTGGAACTTCAGAATCAAGTCTATGTCTAAAACACGATCACAAACACACTAGAATACCACAACTCACAAGAACTTTTCACAACAGAAAATGTACAACATTGAATCAATGAAGTACACCATAGATTTACAAACCCAAAAATTGCTTGTATTACAACTTTATCATAAAAAACATAGGGTTCATGTACTAGGGATCATGGCCCTTACAATTAGCCCTGGTATAAGGAAAACTATGGCTTGATGTCAACAACACTTGACTATCAATCTGCCCAATAACAAGAACAAACTTGACTTACTTGTTTAAGAAGCACTTACACTATCCCTTTCACTCCACTTGTCTTGAACACCTGGCAAGTACTTTGCCACCTATACACGCAAAGAATGTCATTGCTTCAATCCCTTAGTTTCTCACAACATCCTCAATTGCTCCAAATTCCCTTTCACACTTCAACTCAACTACTCATCCTTCTTATAGTGACAATTCTCCTCCAAGGTTATTAGTTTCCTTCACACATTGGTTTGCAACTTCAAATGCACTATTCATAAGGTCTTCCAAAAAAAACCTTAACAACAATGATTTTCTACCTCAAATCATTATACTTAGGGCACAAAACATGTTGTACAAAACCTCATTATTAGATAGACTCAATACAATATCAACTCTGCAACCATTAACTCATTTTCATGAACTTTTCATAGTCCTGAAAAGTATCAGTCCTAAGGCACCCTTCCTAAGATTACTAACCCTAAAATTCCTTTTGCAATACCTCAGATTCAAACCTTAGGTACGAACCTCAACAATTAGGTGTATACCTCACTTCTGGGCCCTTTATACACGTACATAACCTTGAGGGACTTGACCCTCACTCCAACACCTTCACAATCCTCATAGCTTCACTGTCCAGTTTTACTAAGGGTCTTGGACCTCCTCAATGCAACTAAATCATCTCAACCTTATGCACATAGATATACCACTTTAAACATGTGCCCAGAATCACACCAAAAAAAGCACGACCAGCCCTCCAAACCTCATCTTGTACTAGAACAGAAGAAAAGAGAAAATGTGTCCTTCTTCTTTCACTCTAGCTTGGATCCTTAAGGATTTGTGGCCTTATTAGGCTCTTTTCTTCACATTATATGAGTTTCACTTGATGTGAGAATTCTTGTCAAGTCTCCTAAATTTATAATCTCTCTAATCATTAGCTCAGGGCTTCTTAATTCCATCAAAGTGCTCTCACATAACAATTAGAATAAACAAAACATTTATTTTGGGTCTTTAGCCCACCCCTTTAGGTCTAAATCCCACCAGTTGGATACATTTCCCACAAAATGTCTTTGTCATGGGTCAACTCCTCACAAATCCAGGACCCCAGTAGTTGTGGGAGTACCTCCTAAGATACACTTCTCAACATTCCCTCTTATCAAGGGAGGTACTTCCTCTACTCAGAAGTAACTCGTAATTGACAATAGCCCAATATCTAACGTACACCACTACAGCATACCCTATATAATGAGCCACATTATCCTCATTAGTTTTCCTGCTACCAGACGCCTCTTGTTTCTTATTCTCAGGATAGGCCTTTAGCCCATTCCATGGTTCCTTCTTTCCAATTGTAGAAGTCTCCTTACTCCCCACTGACCATCTTATCTTCTTCAGTTGCAAATTCTCCCACTAAACTTGCATACTTCCACTAGCAATTATCTCCCTATGAGTCTTAGGAATCTAATTCTTCCCTTTATCTATAAGCTTATCCATCATCATGTATAGACCATGCTCCCTAATGATGACTCCAACAGAGTTAGAGCCTCTGGGCTTGAGCATCGCTTTGCAATCTCGGAATATCTCCTCAAACCCCTTCACCTCAATCACTAAGATAGGCAAAACATTGTATCTAAGCTCTAATACTTACAATACTTCTTGAAATTGTAACACCCCACCTAAATCCATCTTGAATGACACAACACCTGACCCTCTGGCAGCTTTCTAACTCTTGTCACCAACCTCAATGTGCAACTTCAAGTCTCATTCAATTAGAGTCTCAAAAATTTCATGTGAACCTATAATATTCTTTGACACTCCATTATCCATGTACCATGCACCCTCGTCAATAGTACCCTCAGAGAAATGAGAAACTAGAGCAAAGTCTTCCTCCAACCTTCTTGAGAAATCATCCAGATTGCTTGAAGATGTAGTAGCCCTAGTTATCTCATTCTTCTTCTCATTATCTTCCTTCATCTTATGCAAACACTTTCTCACATAATGACCATACTCACCACATCTATAGCACTTCAACTTGATCAATTCCTTATTCGCTTTTCCCTTCATCTTTCCTACAAGAGCCACATTATCCTCAGTAGACTTATTCTTCTTATAAAGATCCTTGTCTCAAAGTTCTTCTTGGATTAAGTCATCACATAACCTATTCCAGTCCAGCAGCTTATCTTGAGTGACAAACCCACTTATAAATGGCTTCCATTCCTCGAAAAATACCTTCAAAGAAGTCCTCACAGCTAGCTCTGACTTTGGAACTTTATCTCCAATGGTAGCAAACTCATCATGAACTTGAGAAAGTCTCATCAAATATGGACCACGCCTTCACCATCCAACATCTTGGTGCTCTTCAACTTCTCTCTCAATATTAGCAACCACTTCTCATTCTTATTCTAGAAAACATCTTAAAGAGCCTTACACATCTCTCATGTAGTGTGCGATATCCCATGACTTGAAGCTTTTGTTGTAAATTTGTATATATTTGGTTAAGTGCAATTGTGTCTTAACTTTAAAATACTTATTTGGAAATAGTTTATCAATGTCATAAACTAATAAAGGTTGAATGTAAATCTTGTATTAATTATGATGTTAATAAAAAAAAAGAGTTTGTAAATTAGTATAGAAGTTACATCTAGCTGAAAAAGATAAAGGTTGCAACTTAATGTCGATTATTAATTACTCATTCAGTAAGTCCTAGGCATATAATTTGAATGATTTGATTAATTATGATTATGGATATGATTGATCCATAACTTCCCTAAAAGACAAGATGTTGTCTTTCAAAGTGGGAAGTAGAGCTCATAAATGAGCTAGTAACTACCTACCACCTGTTGGGTGAGATGGAGGTAGTTACAAGCTACCAAATGATTGGTAAGGGTAATTGTTTTGTTGAGGGAGGATTATGTAGTGTTAAACTATGGAAGAGAAAGACAAAGGAAAAATAAATAAAAAGAACTTGCAAGACCTATGCTCGAGGGGATGCTTTGGAGGACAAAGTGTCATTGATTGGGTGGAGTTGGTGAGCTCCTGTATTAGTTCCATACTTATATTATCAAGTTGGTACCCTAAAATTCTCCCTAGTGGATAATTTTATTAATGATGTGAAACAATAAGGTGTTATGTTGTTTACTAATATGTTTTCATTTTATATGTATTGATGTATGTCTTAAATATTTCTGCAAAGAAAATTAAGTAGTAGTTAGTTTAAAAGAAAAAATACTTTCTGTATTATATGTCTAGTACATATAAGTACAGTAATATGTATATAAATGAAGGAATGCATTTGAAAGAAATTGGCCCAGTTTAGAATTTACTTTATGTTCATATGTGAAAATACAAGTACATGTTATTATGCCGGTTCAGTTATCCACACTAGTTAGGTTCTAAGTATTTACTATGTTAAAGTAAGAGTAAATAATATTGAAAAGATAGAGTATTTAGATACAAAATCTTATTATTCCGAGAAATAAAATAAGGCAAGGAGGACACACACACACACAGATATATATATATATATATATATATATATATATATATATATATATATATATATATATATATATATATATATATATATATATATATGGTATCTATGTGATAAGTATTGGTCATCTAAAGCCATGTAATAGGTATAAAATATAAATGTACAGAGTTCCTAGAAGATAACCTTTGGATACTACAACAAGATATAGAGCATTTCTTCACATGCATAAAAATTATTCAATTTAAGTATGAGATGGAAAGAAATACATGATAGAAAAAAGAATTTGAGCATAGCAAGAAAATCCTTTCAATATGTATTTATAACACAAAATAAATAGATATGTATGAAAGGAATTTCATTTATGAACATTCTAGTAATAAGCCAAAGTTCAATGACTTAGTAGTCATTGTTAAGAGAATACAAGTGGGGGTCACAGATAATCTTAAGAGCAATTAACAAAGATTGTGTGTGTGTGTGTGTGTGTTTATTTATATCTTAAAAACATGATATATAGTTTCCCATAACTCTAGTGCAAAAAAAAGGCTTAAAGCCTTTACATATCATACTTCCCGACAAGAAGTAACCCTATGAGGAACAAGTTTAATTAATATATATTTATAAATGAAAAATTATGGATCTTGTTCCCGATCACAACTCAAGCAGAAGAGGAGACCAAGGGTTTGAGCCACCCGACTTGGTAAATAGCAACTGAGACTTCTATAAGCGTAGAAAAAACTTTAAACTTCCTCAGTGAAGTAAAAACTTTCAAGAACTCCTAAGAAAATTTTAATACATGAAAATAAATGCCATAATTAAATGATATATATATATATATATATATATATATATATATATATATATATATATATATATATATACATGAACAGGAAAATGTTAAAAGGGTTACAAATAATTTATGAAAGTTTAGGACAAACTTTAAAGGATTTTTACCTAAAAATCACCCAAGATAGAAAATGTTTTGTCATAACCTATATGATAAAAAGAACTAAATGAGTAAGGGTTATATAGAAAGAAAAGTGATAACCCTATTTTAGTAACAATAATGCTTATGCATAGCAAAATCTAAACAAAGACTATAAATGTAATTCCTATTGAAAATTTCTTATTTATAAATGAGAAAATAATATATACAATAATACATAAAGAAACTATGTATATAGACCTTTGTAGGGTTAAAACCCTAGCTAGAAAATTAATAGAAGTTTTAGGTAATATAGAAAACAAAATTTGTGGCTATCTTCATGTGCATGCATGAGTGGCCGAGATCCTCATTCAGGCCTGAACTTGTGCGAAGAGAAGGAATATAAAAATATACCCTAAGGATTAGGGTTTTATAACTTACAACCCTCTAAAACTTTACAATGACAAAATCGAGATATTAAATGAATGAACATTGTGGAACTGTTATGAAACCAGCTCACAAAAGGATAGAACAGATAGATAAACGCCTTCAAAATAGGCCTCTTCGAGGGGGCAACCTCCTTTACATTACACAAATGAAAAATTCTTTGATGATACAAATGACAAGACATCCTTTCTATATATAGGAGTCTAAGGGGTCATAATATAATCACAGCCAACATAACAATAATAATGTAAGGGCACAATAATAACAATATGGGGACTACATGGGCATAACAATATAATAAGGGGGTTGTACTAATAACAATAAGGGGTTACACTAGTAGTATAGGGACATAACATGCCCCTCTCCTTCAAAAAGTGTTGTCCTCAATGCTTGAGTAGTTCTTGATGCTTCTGTATTAAATTCTTCCTCCCATGTGGAATCTTCAGCGAGTAAGTTCTTCCACTTGATGAGATACTCTGAAATTGATCGATTTCGTAGCTGTCGGGTTCTTGTTTCTGTGACTACTCTAGGTTCCAATATGATTTTTCCTTCCTCGTCAAGTTCTGGAAATATTGTTTGAACTGGGATCTTAAGAAACTTTTGAATGAGTGGCCACACTTCTTCGTCCTTCTCCCATTCATCGCTTTCTTAATTTATCCAATCTCATTGGATAATAGAAATAACACAAAAAAATGCTTCGATGTCCTCATCCTTTCTTGAGAGTGCATCTGCAACAACATTTTGCTGCCCTTTTTTGTAGATGATTTCAAAGTCATAACCTAACATATTTGTGAACCATTTTTTATGTTTTTCTAAAGATAATATTTTTTCTAAAAAGTATTTAAGACTATCATGATCCGTTTTTACCTTGAAGTTTCTTCCCATTAGGTAAGGTCACCATTTCTTAAGTGCATGTAGTATTGCCAACATTTCCTTCTCATAAATAGCTTGCTTGAGATGTGGCCATAAAAATACCCAATCGCCTACATCAAAACTTCTTTCACTGCGATGTTGATATGCTTGTTGTTTCATTTGATTCTGCACCAAAGTGGCGTTATCCTTTAAAAGTTGGAGAACTTGTTGTTGATGCTCGATGTGATCTTTCACTGGTTGAATCTTTTTCTTCTTGATATGTCCTTCTATCTTGAGAGTTTGAGGAGTGGTAATTTCTTCCAATGCATTACAAGATATGGTCGGATTCATTTCTTGATGCTCGATGCGATCTTTCACTTCTTGAACATTTTTCTTCTTGATATGTCCTTTTATCTTTATAGTTTGAGGAGTGGTAATTCTGGACAATGCATTACAATCTATGGTCGGATTCATTTCTTGTTTCTCAATGTGATCTTTCACTTCTTGAACCTTTTTCTTCTTGATATGTCCTTCTATCTTGAGAGTTTGAGGAGTGGTAATTCTTGCCAATGATTTGAAAGATATGGTCGGATTCGTTTCTTATTTCTTTGGGATTGGTTCATGGTATATATCCTCTTCTTTTGATGTTTATTGATCCTTTTCTTCCTCCTCTTCATAATCTATGTAAAATAATTTCTTCTCAGCACACTTATGACCTTTAGTGTATTTGCTATCACAATTGTAACAAAGCCCTTTCTCTTTTTTTTATTCCAATTGTTGTGGTGTAAACCTTGTAGGTTGTGGAAGGCTAGGAGAGAAAACACTTCCATAATTATAGTTGTGAGTGGTGGGATTCCTTGTTTCCATAATTTCGCTTTTAATTTTTCTTGCCAACCTGAATGCCTTCTCCAATGAATCAGGTTCCAAAAGACGAACCTCATGTTGAATGTTATCCTTTAAAATCCCTATAAAGACATCAATATTTTCCTTCTATTGAATATCATTGACCCTTATATTCAATTTTTGAAAATCCTCAATGTGCTCTGCCATTGAACCCATTTGTTTGAGATTTATCAATTGGCTAAAGAAGGTGTTTCTCTGTGTATCCTCATAATGTGTTATCATTTCTTCCGTGCAAATTAACCGTGTGACAAGTGGTTTACGAGAGCAAAGCCCTTCATACCATAAAAATTGATTCGGTTCTAAATATAAAGATGCAATACGTACCTTTTGTAACAGTTGCACCTCATGTAGATCAAAATATTGCTCCATATGTAGTATCCAATTTAATGGATCCTTGCCATCAAACTTCCTCATATCACATTTTCTTGATTTTAGGAGCTTGATATTGAAACAACTTTAAATCTATAATTTCAGATCTCCAAGTTCTGAAATTGCGTCCTGCAGTAGCCCTCTGAGTCCTCTTTCTAACCCCGCAAGTCTGATCAATATTGGATTCTGCAAGGAAGCGTTATGTCAAATCTCCCATGATGACCTGATTATAGACTAGTTCAGTAGAGTGAACTTGTACGAAGTGCCACGTATCACTATTTCAACCTTAGGACCTGAAACTGATACAAAAAAAACTACAGTTTGTCCTCTTTTTGTAACTTCTTACGAAATTTCAATATGATGCTCAAAGAGAAAGTTATGATGATTTTCTCAAGGTCACCTATTTTGGATGTAATTCGAGAGCCTGCAGAAACCCTAAATGTCTTGGACTTTATCTTCGAAAATATAACAAAACAAGATCTGAAATTAATTCCTGAGCTTCACCAAGTTTTTGGTTCAAATGGGTTTTAATTTCAGAGTCTGAAAAATTGTAGGAAAACAATTATAGAGAAAATTCCACGATGACCTGTTTGAGATGGAATTCTGGAGCTTGCAAAAACCCAAACTTCCTCAAATCATATCTCCGCAAATATAGCGAGACAAGATCATAAATTCAGACCCGACGTTTCAGAGAAATGTCATCTCAAATGGGTTTTTTTTTAGCTTCTGAAATGTTGCAAACAAAACGTTATAGCGAAAATTCCACGATGGCCTATTTGGAGCAGCGAAACCCTAGAATCCAAAGCTCTGATACCAAATGTTATGAAACCAGCTCACAAAAAGATAGAAAAGATAGATAAACACCTTCAAAATAAGCCTCTTCGAGGGGGCAACCTCCTTTACATTACACAAATGGACAATCCTTTGATGATACAAATGACAAGACCTCCTTTCTATATATAAGAGCCTAAGAGGTCATAATATAATCAAAGCTGACATAACAATAATAGTGTAAGGGCACAATAATAACAATAGTGGGCTTCTATGGGGCACAATAATAACAATATGGGGACTACATGGGCACAAAAATATAATAAGGGGGTTCTACTAATAACAATAAGGGGTTACACTAGTGGTATAGGGACCTAACAAGAACAACCCAAAGTATAATAAAAACCTTGGTCAAAGAGTAGGGACTAATATGAAGAAACGATAAAATAAAAATATATATGTGTTTATCTAGAAGCAGTCAAGCCATTATGAAAAGAACTAAGAATAGAAAATCCTATAGGTTCAAAAAACTTAGCTGACAAATGTTGGAAACCTTTGAGAACTATTGGCGGGGGGGGTGAATCAGTAGTGTGATCTATGTATGATTTTTAGCAATTTAAACTTGAATTACTGAATCACACATATGTTAGCAGCAACTCATTAAATATGTTCAACACAATCATAACTTAAAACCATAAACAACAATATAAGCAATAAATAATGCACACAATCACATCATCGCACATAAGACACAAGATTTCTAGTGGAAACCCTTTCGGGAGAAAAACCACCCTTGTTGTTGTTGCTATGCTCTGAATTTCTATTATGTCAAGCAATTGGTCTTTTACATAGCTTGTTGACTCCCATCAACATGGAGACTCAACCTCATATACAAATGCCAACACTGATTGGCTAGGAGACTCAATACTATTTATGACATCATAATACTTTATTCTCTATGGATCTATGGACTACCACCCTTTGAAAGCCACCATGATCAATTGATCCTCACCCAACTTCAATTAGACTATCCAAATACCATTGGATTGAGAAACTTGTTCCTTTTATTGAAGCTTCCATATCACTCCTCCACCACCATGAAGTCATTTATCCTCTACCACTATGCGGATATCCTTTCATATATTTTCAAACTAGATCCAAAACTCTCAACTCAACAAGAATTCATCTCTGGATACATGCTCTCATAAACAAGATCTCATAATCATCAAAATAAAAACAAACTCCACAAAAACATGTGCTCTCCAATAAAAATATTGTGGCCACATCAAATCTGAATACTATCAAACCCTCACAACAATATAATGTTGCATAATATAATCAACAACAGAAGACACTATGGCTATCCCACTTCTTCACCCCTGTGAGCATCACCCGATGCAATGAGTGCTAAGTGAACTATTCAAAAATCATGAGAAATTAGTCAGTTACGACTACCTCTCATGGAAATGGTCATACGTTTGAATGACTTACTTAACGCAGTTGAATCCCAAAAATGATATCTAAGGTAAAAGTAATATCTTGACATAAGGCATTAAGATCTTGTTATGTATTTGTCAAGTAAAATGGTGTCTTGCTAAAATGACTTTTCTTATTCATGAGTTTATTGAAAACTAACCAATGAAGAGTTGTTATTAACAATTACATTTGAGAGATTAACAGAGATTTATTTCAATAGTAGAGTTTAGGCTTCTGTGATCCATATCAAGTTTACAAAGGATTTTTTGGCGAAGATCACATGAGACATCATTTGTCGACGCGTTTCGAACCAACCAGTGTGGTTCATCGTCAGGACAAGTTGAAGAAACAGATCCAACTTAGCAGGTTAAATACACAGAGCAAAGCCTCCAACGGCTACTTTTGACTAGGTCCAGGCATCAATAACCCTATTTACTAAAAATGTTAACCTGGGGGGCCTAGTCCATTAAATAAAATAATAATATGATAAAAAATATTAATAAATAATCAAAATATTAAAAATTAAACAGTGATGTTCGATTAGTACCTAAAAATAATTCCTAATAATAGTTAGTTAAAGATAAATAATAAAAAATTATATCTAGAAAAAAATAAAATAAAATAAATAAATAAAAATAATAAAAATAAATAAATTAATCCAGAGAGGGACCAGCCCCTTAAAAATAATATTATGATAATAGTTAAATATCAATATTAATAAATAATTAAAAAAAAAATTAATAAATAATTAAATTTTAACAAAGCAATTAGGTCCCCTAAAGTAACTAAAAATAATTCAGAATTAAAATTCCAATTAATTATTAAATAAATAATTCAGAATTAAAATTCCAATTAATTATTAAATAAATAATTCAGAATTAAAATTCCAATTAATTATTAAATAAATAATTCAGAATTAAAATTCCAATTAATTATTAAATATAATAAAATTATATAAAGTTATATTAAAATTAAAATATAATTCAAAATATATTTAAAATTATATTTATATTAAAATTATATTTTAGTAATTAAAGTTATATTATCCTAGGGGGACCAACCCCTAAAAAATAAAAATAATAATAAAAATAATAAAATTTATAAGTAAAAAAAAATAAAAAAAAATAAATAAATAAATAAAATAAAATAAAAATAAAATAATAATAATAATAATAATTATAATAAAATAATAATAATAGATAATAAATACGTAAGTTAAAAAAAAAAAAAGAGGACTAGGACGAGAGTGCTGGGACCCAACACCGACTGATTTTCCAGCCATCATCTCTATTGAGATTACTCGGCCTCTTTTCAATCTCAAGCGCCTCCCTAAATTTCCGATGATGGAAGTGCGAAACCTTAGCAATAACACTAGCTTCCTCAATACAAACATGATGATTGGTTTTCTCGGCGTGCTCAGCTAAAGCGGAAGACTTAGTACGCCTATGCTTGAGATCTGCTACATGCTCACTAATCCGCTGATTAATGGAGCGACCAGTTTCCCCAATATAGGGGGTCCCACAAGAACAGGGGATCAAGTACACACCTTTCATATCTTTAGGGTCGATAGGATCCTTTGCTGATCTGAGGGGAATGCGAATGGTGTTCAAGGGCCTAAAGGTCACAGGGACGTCATGTGACCTGAGAATCCTACCAATCTTATCAGTAGTCCCCTGAACATACGGAAGAAGGACGCCAGGAACTCACTCCTTAGGTTCACGATGAGACAGTGAATTCTTCGAAGCTTTAAGGAAAGCCCTCTGACCCAGGAATCTACTATAACCATTCTCAACAAAGACATCAAGGAGATGGGATTTCTCCTTCTCAAAACTCTCCTTATCCGAGATCCTTAGGGCCCGCGTAGCTAGGGTATTGAGAACACCCATCTTTTGAGCTGGGAAATGATGGGAACTGGCATGAAGATACTGCTCAGTATGCGTTTTCTTCCGAAAAACTTGGTGGCCGAGGGAACCATCACTATTTTAAGAAATAAGAATATCGAGGAACGGAAGGCAACCATCGACCTCCTGCTCCATGGTGAACTTAATGGCAGAGGATTGATTATTGAGATGATTGAAGAAGAGATCTAATTCCTCTTGGCCGTGAGGCCAGATAACATTGGTGTCATCCACATATCTTCTCCAAAACTTTGGCAGGAGCCTGGAAGAGTTTAGAGCCTTGGACTCAAAATCTTCCATGAAAAGATTAGCAACAACAGGGGAAAGGGGTGAGCCCATGGCAACCCCGCAGGTTTGCTCAAGAACTCTCCCTCAAAACAAAAAAACGTAGAAGTGAGACAGATCTCCACTAACTTAGCAGTGTCAGGATCTGTTAGGCGGTTGATCACCTCCATGGCCTCACCAATAGGGATTGATTATTGAGATGATTGAAGAAGAGATCTAATTCCTCTTGGCCGTGAGGCCAGATAACATTGGTGTCATCCACATATCTTCTCCAAAGCTTTGGCAGGAGCCTGGAAGAGTTTAGAGCCTTGGACTCAAAATCTTCCATGAAAAGATTAGCAACAACAGGGGAAAGGGGTGAGCCCATGGCAACCCCGCAGGTTTGCTCGAAGAACTCTCCCTCAAAACAGAAAAACGTAGAAGTGAGACAGATCTCCACTAACTTAGCAGTGTCAGGATCTGTTAGGTGGTTGATCACCTCCATGGCCTCACCAATAGGGATTGATTATTGAGATGATTGAAGAAGAGATCTAATTCCTCTTGGCCGTGAGGCCAGATAACATTGGTGTCATCCACATATCTTCTCCAAAGCTTTGGCAGGAGCCTGGAAGAGTTTAGAGCCTTGGAGTTTGTAAAGAGATTTATTTCCTTACTCAAATCCTTCTTTAAAACATATCACAAAAATGATAAGAAAAAATTCAAGTTAAGAAAATCTCCCTGAGTAAGGTTTGAAAGATGATCCATTTATCATTTATGTTTATCACAACTGTATTATTCATAAACACTGGATCAAACCAAAATATGCAAAAAGAACAACAAAATATAAGAAAGAAAAACTATGAATAAATTGAAAAAAAAACACACAAACAGATGATAGTAAAATTACAAATGCATACCTATAAGAATTTAATAATCAGTTTACCTCATTGGAACTTCGTCTTCTTCCATGTATTTCTTAATCATATTTTATTTAATCAAAAAAAATTAACAAAAAGAAATCTAATCTATTCCTAATCCTAATCTAAAAAGAAGATTATGACTAGGTAAAATCAAACTTCCAATGTAACCATTCAAGTGCTTTGTTTACTGCATGTACACCTGAGTCAAATGTCAATAACAAAAACACATTTTAAACAACAAAATTAAATATGAATTGATTATATACATCTAAAATTAAAGTATGTACAAAGAACAACTTATTTACAAATAACTTATTTAAAACCCATCTCTCTTGGAAAGTTGTCTCCAAACAAATATCTATCGGATCACAAAAGTATGGATGCATATTTGTCAGAGATTCAAAACTAACCAAAAGAGAAGGTAGACAGGCAGATTGTGAGGGAACACTCTCAAGAGTTAAATTTTTTCGACAATGAGATAATTGAAATTAAATGAACATCAAATTAATTTGAAAAAGAAAAGTTATTTGATATTCAGGATTAAAATTTCGAATATCATATTCATTGTCTTTAGTTAATGCATCTTGAGGGTGTTCAATGCTAATATATTGAACATTCCTGCATAAAAAATCAGAAAAGAAAACATAACGAAAGAATCGAAAGAAAGAAATCATAACCAAATTTCTATGGACATTAAAATTACAACATAATGTTATAGGGAAACTCTGGAACCTATCATTAAATTCAGCAATTGAATTGCCACTAAAAGGGCATTCCAAAAAAGTACTATAGATGCAAGTTTCCAGAAGAAAGTCAGAATGAATAGTGTTAGAAACTTTCAAGACTGACTCATCAAAATTTTCAGGATAAAATTTGTGTTCAGCAATAGGAGATAAAATCGCCGCACGTGAATCTTCATGAGATAACTCAGTTTTTAATTAGTGCACTTTGTATAGGATAAAAATATTTGTCATCATCATCATGGTATTGATCATAAATTACCTCATTCTCTTGGAAATCAAATGATTCATCTGTAACAGAATCATAAAATATGTGAGAGGAAGATTTTGAAACATCATTGATGACTAAAGAATTATCATCTGAATGAGTGCAAATTTCAGAATTTTCAGAACTAGTGATAAAATTGTTTTCAACCGAAAGATTAAAATGGTCATTATTTAATGAAATATGGTCTAAAAAGATATCAAGTTAAAGAAAATAATGTCTTCCAGAATATAATGTTGTCTGAATATTCATCTTTACAACGCGTTGTATTATCATAATTTTGGCTTAATGAAATTCTTTCAATTGTAGAAATGTGTTCTGAATTTTCAGTATTCTCCTTAAGAGAAGAGAGATTAACATATTCATTATTTAAATCTTGTTGTTGATTAGATTCTATTGGGCCTACTTTCTGATCACAAGAATCATTAGAAATTGCTTCAATTACATTTTTAGATTATGTATTTATATTTGAAATATTCATTTCAGAAATCAGAAAATGTGTGTTGCAACTTTCCAACAATAAATGTTGTGATCTAATTTCAATATTAGGTTCAGTCTCAATAAAATCATTTTCTGATTCAAGAATAATAAATGAATTAGATGTGTCTTGTTCTTCATTATTTAATTCTATATCTTCAAAATTAGAAGAAACAAGAGAAGAGAAATGTTCAATCAAATCTTCAGTTGAAGGTAAATCACATAAATGAAATCTATAACAAAGTGACCAAAATCTATTAGAAAAATCTTCTAAAGATTCATTTTCGTACATGAAAATATTATCTAATTCTAAACACAAATTATCATAACTATAATTTTGATGTGCTTTAAGAAATACCTGCATAAAATGGTTCCAAGAATGAATTGACTTTGATGGAAGTCTTTTGAACCATTTGTGGATTCATCCTTGGAACGTCAGAGTAAAAATCCTGCAAATATAATTGTTAGCAATAATTTTAAAAGATTCACATTTGTATACAAAATCATAAATATGGTCTAAGGCATAAAATGTACTCTCATTGTTGAACTTCAAATTAGACAAGGATTGAATCTGCTTCTTGGTCATGCCCCTGGTAGGTTTAGATGAGTTGAAAGCATGACCCAATGTAGGAATGCATATAGGAGCCATGATTAGTTAAAAAATGATAATAAAAAAAATTCAAAGAGAAAAACTAGTTCAAGGCCCTCCTTCTAGTGCCAAAAATGTTGATCGGGAAAAATGACCCTTTCAACATTCTAAGGGAGACCACCTGGTCAAGAACTTAAAGCAATTCATTTTCCATTGAAATGGTGGTTCTGACTGGTTAGACTAGGTCCAGTTACATTTTCTCTTTCTCTATTGGCTTAAGGTATGTCTTTTAATTACCAACAGATAAGAGACATCAGATCAATTATCCTTGCTGATCAGGCAAGAGAATGATCCTTAAGCTGACTTTGTGGCTCAGCCAAACCACTCTAAACTTTGCCTCTTTTGGAAGAGGACTTCTAAGATGCAGAAACAAGAATTAAAATGCAAAACTTAACCTATGATGCACTTATCCTAGACCTATCTCAATTGAAGGAAAGAATAGTCTTTCTCTCAATCGAGAGAAAGCTAAAAGGACAGGAAAAGAAGCATGTAGGAATTGGAATTGGAATGAAGGAAATAGACCAAGGAAATAGTTCACGAGATCTAATCCTTATTAAAACAAATACAAACAACTAAATTCCTAATAAATAGTTACTAGACACTTAACTATAAATAGCTCCAACTCCTAATAAAAATATGTATAAGAACGAGAAATTCATGTCATAGTACTGAAGTAGTTCAAATAAAATTCCATGTAGAAAATCAAAACATCTATAACTCTAAATTGTTAGATAGCTAGCCAACCTAAAGAAATAAATGTTTGTTCTTATACAATTTCTAGTTTTCAAGATGCATTTCTGATTAATTCTACAAGGTAGCTTGATCATAATTTTAAATGGGCTAACAATTAACATTTAACAATAGTGCTAAAACCAACTAATCTACTCATAGAACAGAAATGTCATTGAAAACTAAAGAATTCATTTAAAATAATCGATGTAAATAGTAGTGTTATGCATACAATTATAGAAATAAATATTATTATGAATATGAATCAAGTTACATAAACCTCATAATATTATAGTAGTGCAAATCCCCTACTTCCAGCAAACTCGATTCCATGTCTACAAAGAAAGGCTCTGATCCCACTATAGTAGTGCACATGATTATTGAACTCCCTCTACAAATAGGCTATGAGATCCTATAGTATTCTTCCTCTTTACCTGGATTCAAATCCCTCCACCTTATACCCAGCCCAACAATGGGTATATATATATGACTTAGAAATAAAAACAATTTACCCACATCTCTCCAAAGTTGACTTAATTTCAAAGAAAATAAAACATAAGATTGCTTTGATTGGGGTCTCGAAAAATTTCAATGGTACAGTTAAGAAATTTTTCTCAATGTAGCCTTCACAGTGATAAGAATAATCCCACTTGTCTCCAGTCTGTTTCGAAGAATTCATAGTCATGGAACAACTAAAACAACAGTTTTCTTTTATTATAATATCCCTTTTCCTACCTAGAGAATTTTCATTGGCAAAAGACCGGATTTGTTTTAATATTGGCCTTAATCAAAAACCCTCTCTCAAAACAGAATAACAAAATCAGAGTTGATCATAAAAATGGCGGAAATATAGATTAAACTCTAAAAAGCGTTAAACTAGTTATGCTCAATACTTTATAACTAAATGGATTTTTTAAAATTCAGTGGCTATAATAGTGGCCAGAGGATGATACACGTGGCAAGAGATGATTGGTATCAGAGGTAATCCCATAGGAACTTTTAATAATGCGCACAAACAAAAAACATCAATACACTAATATTAGGAGGCTCGGATATGGAGAGAATGTGATATCTTTATAGACTATAATTAATACCATATCAGGTTGGACATATCAGAGCTTGGCAGATATCAGAAGTCGGAGATCGGAGGGATGTGATTATCATAAGTCGGAGATTGGAGGTTATATTGCTATCAGAATATCAGTGGAGTTCCATATCGAAATATCGGCGGAGTGTCATATCAGAATATTGACGATCAGAAGGATCGTTGTATCGGAGTTTTTAAAAGCTTTCTCAATTGAAAATATTTGATAAGTGTTGACCCTAATGGGAACAAGAGTAATGATGTGGTAGGTGGGTCCTCCCGTCGGCTATATTATAATATGGTGGGACTTTGGGTTTTGATTAACTTTGAATATATGTCATAAGCCATATAAATATGAGTTCGGACTTTGAATATTTTTAATATAGCTCTAATACTATATATATATATATATATATATATATATATATATATATATATATATATATATATATCTGTGTGTGTGTGTGTGTGTGTGCCACTTGTTTTAAGCCTTCAGCTATGACCACTTTTAAAATGTGAAAGGTTTAAATTCACTTTTAAACAATAAGCCATTACATAATAAAAGGCTTGGTCTCGGGGGCTATGAAATGCATGATACAAAATAAAAAATAATATTTACAAATATAAACATTTCCAAAAATCTAATTATTTACAAAGAGACAAATTTATAAAATAAAAGGTAAAATACATTATATAAGGCCAAAGCAGTGAAAAACATCCAATCTTCAACCAAATACTCAAAATCAAATAGTAATATGACCAACCATTCAATTAATGGGTCTTGATAATGGGAATTAAGTGAATAATGGGGGTGTTGTGTTTTTACCACAACACAACCATAAGCAACATCATCATCATAATAGTAATCATGAATAACATCAGGTATATGCATCAATATGCACATGAGCACCAATTCATCACTTCACCTCATAGAAGAATCATACGAACATCTTCATAAAATGTAACAACATCACATAATATGAAGCAACATCCACATGAGGCAACCACACACAATTTACCCCATAACTACATAGCAGCAACTATCAAAATATATCATCACATGAGGCCAAAAACCTCAACTTCCATAGAATTTTATGAGGCACATCATGAGACCTCCAAGTGGATCATAATCCCAACAATGTATGGCCGAAGTGAATAATATAAAATAATACCCCCCCTAAACATATGCCATCTTGGTGGCTGGTGTGCAAGCGTAATGGACAATCGTTCAAACCCAGAAAGGATTTCAGCAAGTTCAGGCAAAATTTCTTCTTGGATTTCCTGTGGAGTATCAGTCATCTACCTCCAAAGTGGGCTATCCTTCTAAATTAATAGACTTGCTAACTTCTAGCCCCAATGAAAAATGCTTTTACGAATCCTCTAAATATCGCACATCGCAATCGCAAACTCACGAGGCAGGTTCATTTACTCAAGAATGATGTGATGCGATATTATTGCGATCCTCGTATTGCACATCTCATTTCGCAAATCCTCTAGGCCAGCTCCCTTCACTTATGAACGAGGTGATGCGATATTAAATCAGCGATCTTCGTATCGCACGTCGCATTTCGCAAATCCTCTAGGCCAGGTTCCCTTCACTTGTGAACATGCGATGTGATATAAATCCCCGATCCAACGGTCAACAGTCAGCAGTGATCCAACAGTCACTGTAATGTCTCACGGAGATCTGCGCGACGTTTTACCCACCCTCATGGAGCCAATAAGGTTAATAAGTCATCAATTTATAAAAGTTTAGGTCTAGGTTTGAGATTAATGCCCGATCGTCTTAAGACCTGATATCATCCTACGGCTCACGGGACTTCTATTAGTGCACAGCTTAAAACGAGGGCCAAACCCCGTTGTTGACTGTGACGCAAGGCGTTGAATATGAAATCAACATTTGGGAATGAGTGTGGCGCTTCAACCCCGATTAATAAATCTGTACAGTTTCACCCTCGTAGTTGTTAATACACAGCAAAAAGAGATTAAATGCGAACACACCAAATCAAATAGAACTCTAAATTTTTAAGCCAAACTGGAAATTCAATGATACACAGAGATACTTCGGAGGGACGCAACACCTCCGAGATTGACCAATTACACACACAAAATACACAACGATATATTTCTTTCGCCACTTAATCAAATCAGTCCAAATCCTTTTACAATCATTCATAACTTACATAAGTACTATTCCATCCTAACAATCAGATCCTTAAAACACTGGATCGAATCTGCCTATTCTTAAACAATATCTAATCTGATTAATATTCTCCTCAAGACTCTCAACTAAATCAAAACTACTTGAATTAATTACAGAATCATTCAATCCCTAAATTCTAGCTCAAATCCTATCTAGAAAGCTTGTAAATTGACAACTAAAGGATCCCACTCCTTTGCTTGTAACTTTTTTTGTATTTTTGGAATAAGTTCGAAGTCTTTTGCCTTCAAGCCTCATGCTCCTGCATCAGACTCCTAAGGACAAAATTCTTAATGGGATCCTGTCCATGAGCTCTTCTACAGAACTACCTAACTTCTGTAGCTTGAAATATGTCATCCAAGTAGCTTCAACAATTGGTTGATCTTTCCATTTGACCAAATACTGAAAATATTCTTGTCCCCTTGTCTTCTTCAACAATTTCTTGTCCAAAATCCTCTCTGGCTTCAATTCCTTTGCTATAGGTAACTGTGTTACCCAATCAATCTCTTGTTCTTCTTGATCCTCTGTTGTGTCATTTGCATGTTCCTTTTCATACCTGTATAAGTCAGTAACATTAAAAATTGGAGATATTCCAATATCAGGGGGTAATTCAATTTCATATGCATTTGCAGAAAATTTTCTCAAGACTTTGCATGGTCCAATTTTCTTAAACTTCAGTTTATTATACTCCATTTTTTGAAATCTTTCCTTCCCCGGGTGTGCTAAAACTAAATCTCCAACCTCAAAATTAACTTCTCTTCTCCTTAAATCTACTATGCCCTTGTATTTTATGTTGATGTCCTGTAGTTGTTGTTTTACATGTTCATGTATTTATTGAACTTTTCTAGCAAAATCTTCTCCTTTAGCACTTCTCCTCTCAGCTTGTCCCAAATCTCTCAATTCAGACACTCCTAAATTCCCTCCAAGTCCTCCACTATGTTTCTCCTTGATCAAATTCTGCCTCATAGAAAAACTTGGTATGCACAGTTGATTTCTTTTAAAAAAAAGTCCCTCTTGCAGGAAATAATCCAACCACTTGCTTCTGTCGAACAAAATAGGATTTCTACAAGCTTCAAATTCCTCTTTAAAATCTAGATCTTTCTCATATAACTCTTTAAGAAAATCAAAACCCAACACTTGAATTTGACTTTCTTGAACAAAAATGCTTTTTCTACTTAAGGCATCTGCTACTTTGTTTGATTGACCAGTTATATGTTTTAATACAAAATTAAGACTTTGGAGGTATTCTACCCATTTTGCATGTTTCTGGTTAAGATTTGGTTGTTGCATAATGTACTGTAATGCATGGTTATCTGAATACAGTATGAACTCCTTGGACATCAAGTAATGTCTCCACTTCTTCAAAGACTGCACCATTGCATAAAACTCCTTGTCATAAGAAGAATATTTCTTCTTTGTCTCATTCAGGTTTTCACTAAAATAAGCTACAGGCCTGTCCTCTGACTCAAAACAGCTCCAATGCATTCTCCACTACCATCACACTTCACTTGAAAAGGTTTATTAAAATCAGGCAAAATCAAAATAGGTTTCTCAGTAATCTTTCTCTTCAACAGCTGGAAGTTCTTTTCTGCTTCAACGGTCCATTTAAATGGTTGTCTGTCCTTCTTTATTGTGTCAATAATTGAAGCATTAATCTTACTAAAATTCCTTATTAATTTCCTGTAAAACTAGCAAGACCGTGAAAACTTCTTACCTCAAAGACACTTTTTGGTGAAGACCACTCTATGATAGCCTTGATCTTCTCTGGATCCATATTTAACCCCTCAACAGAAACAACGAAGCCCAAATACACCAACTCCTCCTTCATGAATGAACATTTCTTTAAATTTAATAGTAATTTTTCTTGTTGTAGCCTTTGTAAGACATAATTCAGATGTCTCACATGTTCCTCCTTAGATCTGCTGTAAACTAATATATCGTCCAGATATATTATTACAAATTTACCAATAAATTCATTCAAAACTTCATTCATAAGTCTCATAAATGTACTAGGGGCATTTGACAATCCAAAAGGCATTACCATCCACTCATACAATCCTTCATTGGTTTTAAAAGAAATTTTCCACTCATCTCCCTCTCTAATCTTAATTTGATGATAACCACTTTTTAAATCTAACTTTGTAAAATATCTAGCTCCACTTGAACAATCCATCAAATCTTTGATTCTAGGTAAAGGAAATTTGTACCTGATTTTTATCTTATTGATTGCTCTCGAGTCAGTACACATTCTCCAACCTCCATCTTTCTTTGGGCTCAAAACTATTGGCACTGCACAAGGACTCAAACTCTCTCTAACTAGTCCCTTGTCTAACAATTCCTGAACCTATTTCCTGATCTCTTCATTCTTTGTGGGAGTCATTCTGTAAGCTACTTTATTAGGTATATTTGCTCCTGGAATCAAATCTATGTGATGACTGATTTTTCTAATGGGTGGTAACTCATCAAGCAAATCATCTACAATAATATCACAATAATTGTCCAGCATCTCTTGAATTTCAATTGGTAAATCAGAAACTTTTGTGGAAGTAATTATTACCTTGGGTTTGCAAACCAACACAAAACTTACCTCATCTTCCTCCATCTGCTGTAAGTACTCCTTTCCACTCAGCAAAAGGATTTTTGGATCAGGTTTCTTCGATGTATCCTCTTCTTCTATTGGCAGCAATGTATGATTGACACCATCTTTGCTAAATTTGTATGTGTTCTTCTTTCCATCGTGCATAGCTCCTCTGTCATACTGCCATGGTCTACCCAACAATATATGACACACATCCATAGGCATCACATCGCATAGAATTTTGTCTCTGTATTTTCCCAACTGCAACTCCACTTCACATTGCTCATTTACTACCAACTGATATCCCTTTTGAAGCCATGACACCTTATAAGGTGTTGGATGTTTCTTTGTTTTCAATTTCAACTTCTCCACTACTTCTGTGGAGACCAAATTATCTGTACTACCACTATCTATTATCATTTGACAACACTTCCCTTGAACCTTGCACACAATCCTAAACAAGGTTTTCCTTTGTGCTAGTTCAACAATTTCCTTAGCTGGTTTTAACAAAATTTTGTTGACTACCAAAGATTCCCCTTTCTCTCGTACATTCTCTTCGTCTATTACTTTTGTTGCTTCCTCTTCAGTTTTTGCAACAATTGCATTCCTCGGATTCATTCCTACATTTTCTGGGCACTCATAAGCTTTGTGTCCCAGCTTGTTACATTTGTAACATCTAACTTCTCTTCCTCTACCTCTGCCTCCTCTTCCTCAAGAAAAACTCCCTCTACCACTTGCATCACCTCCTGTGTGTGCATGCTGACTTGAGTTGCTGCTAGCTTCATCTCTAGATGTTGTAGATCTTCCTCTACTACCTTTTCTTCCCCTTCCTCGAAAAGTACCTCTATTTCTGGCAGACTGCTTCCTCATGAGTTTTTCTTCAGCCTTCAATACCATCTGATAAGCCTCTTCTATTGTTTTAGGATATAGTACACTTATCTCATCTTGAATGTCCATTCTAAGACCATTCACATATCTGGCAACCTTATCATCTGTATCTTGGATTTGTCCTACTCTTATACTCACTTTATAGAATTCCTCTGTGTATTCCTTTACTGTCATAGACCTCTGTCTAAGATTTTTCATCTGCCTAAATAATGTTTGTTGATGGCCACTTGGCAGAAACTTGCTTTTCAGTTTTTCCACCATCCTGTTCCAATTCTTAATTGGTTGTTTACCAAGTCTTCTTCTTTCTGCCTGCACTCCATCCCACCAAAGTGCTGCATGTCCTTTCAGTTTCGTGGCAGCAAACTTTACCTTTTTTCCTTCATATGTTTCTTCATAATCGAAGAATTTCTCCATGTCATTTATCCAGTCTGTCAATTCCTCAGGGCTTAAACTTCCTGTGTAGATTGAGACTTCAAGTCTAGGCTTGCATGTGGATCTCAATATTGACCTAAAGAATCTCATTTCAGGAGTTACATCTGCAGGTTCTTCATCTTCCGCTTCAGCTTCAGGTTCAATAACATCCCCATCATCTGCATCTCTTCCCATTTCCATTGCTTCCAATCTAGCTTGTATTTGTTGCATAGCTTCCAATACTTCAGCATTTGCATTTGGTCGTCCTCTTCTTCGACCACCACCTCTTCCTCCAACTCTAAAAGCCATGTTGGATTTATTTTTTTGATCCTTGAGATCCTGTTCAATGTTAGTAGGTTGCTCTGATACCACAAATGGTGGCCGGGGTGTAGGCGTAATGGACAATTGTTCAAACCCAGAAACGATTTCAGCAAGTTCAGGCGGAATTTCTTCTTGGATTTCCTGTGGAGTATCAGTCATCTAACTCCAAAGTGGGTTATCCTGCTAAATTAATAGACCCGCTAACTTCTAGCCGCAATGACAAATGCTTTTACAAATCCTCTAAACATCGCACATCGCAATTGCAAACTCACCAGGCAGGTTCATTTACTCAAGAATGATGCGATGCGTTATTATCGCGATCCTCATATCGCACATTGCATTTCACAAATCCTCCAGGCCAGCTCCCTTCACTTATGAACGAGACGATGCGATATTAAATTAGTGATGTTCGTATCACACGTCACATTTCACAAGTCCTCCAGGCCAGGTTCCCTTCACTTGTGAACATGCGATGTGATATTAATCCCCGATCCAACGGTCAACAGTCAACAGCGATCCGATGGTCACTGTAATATCGCACAGAGATCTACGCGACGTTTTACCCACCCTCACGGAGCCGATAAGCTTAATAATTCCTCAATTTATAAAATTTTGGGTCCGGGTTTGAGATTAACGCCTGATTGTCTTAAGACTCGATATCATCCTACGGCTCGCGAGACTTTTAGTGCATGGCTTAAAGGCAGGGCCAAACCCCGCTATTGACTGTGACGCAAGGCATTGAAAATAAAATCAACGGTTAGGAATGAGTGTGGTGCTTCAACCCCGATTAAGAAATCTGTACAGTTTCACCCCCGCAGTTGTTAATATACGGCGAAAAGAGATTAAATGCAAACACACTAGATCAAATAGAACTCTGAATTTTTAATCCAAATTGGAAATTCAATGATACATAGAGATACTTTGGAGAGACGCAACACCTCCAGGATTGACCAATTACACACACAAAATACACAGCGATCTATTTCTTTCGTCACTTAATCAAATCAGTCCAAATACTTTTACAATCATTCATAACTTACATAAGTACTATTCCACCCTAATAATCAGATCCTTAAAACACTGGATCAAATCTGCCTATTCTTAAACAATATCTAATATGATTAATATTCTCCTCAAGACTCTCAACTAAATCAAAACTACTTGAATTAATTACAGAATCATTCAATCCCTAAATTCTGGCTCAAATCCTATCTAGAAAGCTTGTAAATTGATAGCTAAAGGATCCCACTCCTTTGCTTGTAACTTTGTTTGTATTTTTGGAATAAGTTCGAAATATTTTGCCTTTAAACCTCATGCTCCTACATCACATCTCCAAGCTGTAGTGACCACTTTTGTTGTAACATTTGCTTCCTTTCCAAGAGAGAAGCACCATATGGACCAAGACTCCACATGATCATGTCTCAGATGAAATATACATTGACACATGCATTGTTGTAGCAGCGACATAAGACCGCATACATAGCTCATATGACCATATCATGACCTCATGACTCATGGATAAGTGACCCAATGATACATACAATATAAGTACATGGCTCCATAAGCATTATATATAGATTTTCAATGAAGTAATAAGTTGTTATGATCATCTCCTATGGACCAATGACTCAAATACATAATACATCATGACTATTACATCATCATTAGCTCATACATGTGGCTGCAAAAATGACCATGAGACTTCTCCATAAAAATCTTATCACCATGATGACACATCATACTAAAGATCAGACTCTTCAAGAAATACATAATGATGATACAATAACAAATACATGGTTGTAGTAATCATCATACAATAGCTCATACATGGTTGGTCCATGTCACAAGTCATCTCCATACATCCTAAAGTAATCATCACAATCTATGCATGGTTGCACATCTTTTCAACCAGTTGTTAGTGGAAACAAAAAGCATATACATGGCTAAAAATTGTGCTCTTTTTTGCTCATGAAAACACATAGATATTCCACAAATGGCTGAGTGAAAAACAATGAAGAAAATGTTGAATATCACATGTAAATCCATACCATGCATAGCTCCCTTTGAGCTTAATATACCTCCAATAAGATAGGTTGATCCTGTGGACTTGAATGTGCACGACGCTCAAATGAACTCATCATATGTTGTTGCAAAAATCATCACATGCTCCCCCTGAGGTTGTGCACCTCTCATAAATTCTGCAATCCTCTATAAGTATGTAAGAAATAATCATGGACTGTAGGATGGAATACTCTTCATTGCTTGAAGAGTTGTTTCTCCTTTCTCCATGTTGGAATTTCTAAGTTTAACTCGTTAGAAATTCGTCTTGTACTATCTAATTTATTTCTTCCTACTTGTTCAATTACTTATCAAGTTATTTACCATGTAAATACTAAAAATAAATACAAGTACAGTATCAACACATACATATCATCAACTGAAGGAAAAACAAGCACACAAGTGACACCGTTATTTTTGGACTAATGTCCCCGGAAAAACCCAATGCAGGAAAATCGGTGTAGCTATTTAGAGGGTTTTATTGTTATGCAGTTTCATAATACAACCTAGGTACCAGAAATGGCTCACCCAACAGATAATTCCCTCGGCAGTAGTACCTCTCAGTTAGAAATAGATATTCTGGCTAAATCACTGGATGAACGATCCCACAGCAACAATGTAGCTTTTGTTGCTTTGTGTCACTCTGATAGGGACTGCATCACCCTATCTGGCTTCTCCAGCTCCTAGTTTGTCCCACAAAAAATATCCTAGTGCTACCTCTAGGCCCTATGTCAGCCTCTCTGACCCAGCGTTAGACTCTCTAGCCCAGCATCACTTCTCTGGGCTTTGCATCAGCCTCTGAATCTCACATGCTGGCCCTCTCTGGCTCTGCACAGCTCTTGGTTGCCTCTGTGTGGCCATTGGTTGCCTCTGCGTCAACCTCTTCCAGCTTCTGCGTTGATCGTCCCGGTACTGACTCTGCCTCTCTGTTATGTATTCATTGCACCACAGTTGCAACTTAGATTACTCACTCAATTTCCTCAGCAAACCCTGCCCCAGAAAATTGAGTTCTTGATCTCTCTCGATGTGTTCTCCATATGACCCTCAAGCCTCCCCTTACACTTTTCTCGTTGGTACATTAACAGCCAAGATTAAATCTCTAATCAATGGCTAAGATTAGATTTGGCTTGATCCATGACTTTTGGACCATTCTAACCCAGTTTTATATTAATTCACATTAATATTTTATTTTCCTAAGTTTAGACTTAGGAACTTCATTAAAAATATTAATTATTTTAATATCTCCCAAACTATTTAGAATATGCCCAAACCATTTCTGGGTCTTGGAGATCTCATGCGCTATAGCCTCTCCACTAATTTTTGTGGCTAGAGCACATATGATGCCACCCAAAATCAACACTCCCTCTTAGCGAGGACTATGCTCTAGTAATACTCCTCACTGAGTATCACCCTAATCATCTAGCATCGGTCCCTGTGTTGATGCTAGGCCTCCCCGCCCAACATCCTCTGCACTGTTGCATCTTGTACTACTACCCATGGCCCTGCCACTACCACTATTGCATCTGTACAACAACTCCCTTTTCATCCATGCTGCTGCCCATGGCCCCGCCACTGCCGCTGCTACATCTGCACTGCATCCCCTTCTCATCATGTTGCATCGTGCTACCCATAGCACTGCTAACTGTTGCACTACAACTCAGTTACTGAGAAGTAAGTAACTAATCCTCCCAACTCTGACATCTCTGTCAGGCTAGAAACACTCCCGATGTTGAAGCTCCCTCTATCGCTAACAAGTGCTCCCTCTACTAACCTCTACGTTGTTGTAACAACTCCATGCATCTCGCACTACTGCCTCGCGTTGTCCCAGGACTCCTACATTATAGTACTCTCTGTTGCTCCATCCGCAACCGTCTCTACAGACATCTGCCAGTCCTGCTACTCTTCTTCAGAGCTCCCGTAAAAGATATAATCCAAGAGGTTGGGTACCTCGAGGATCCTACCCGTCATCGTCTGTAGTCCGTCTGACTATAGCTTGATGTCTCTCCACTTCCTCTCAAGTGGCACATGAGCACTCATGGCACAGTCATCATCTGTCTCCACTTCTTTCTATGCCCTCATTAGCGTTGCCTTGGTCTCAAAAGCCTCTCCCTTGCTCTTCTTCCTTGGACATTGGTTCACCTAGTGACCCAATTCCCCACAGTGGAAGCACTTGACCTTGGAGAGGTCCTTCTTCTTCCATTTCTCCTGCTTTCCCACAGACGCTAGAGCAGCATCCTCCTCTTCCTCTTTCTTGATTTTGACTCCCTTACCACTACTCCCTACCTTGGTTAGCCATCTAATCTCTTATTAACGAAGAGTCGCCCACAGTTCCTCCCAATTTTTAAGGTTCGAACTGCCCAGTAAGCTCTGGAAAAATACCTCCCAATCCTCTGAGACTGTGTTTAGTCTGGTCCTCACCAACACCTCCTCATCCGGCATGGCCCCTATGTGTCGGCCAGATAAATCATTCTTGCGTACAAGACTGATCTCCCTAGTATCAACTGATATCTAGAAATAAGCAAGACAAGCAAATCTACCTTTCTCTAAATATATTGTGATTCATTAATAAAAACTAAGAGGTTTTTTAGACCGTACCTTAAGTCCAATGCTAGTTTGTGGTAGCCACGCTTCGACCATCCGAACGAGTTTCCTTTTGAGAACCTGCAGTCACAAACAAGCACACATCAAATAACACCTTCATAGCTAATATGATAAATCATATTCATCATGGTGATCAAGGAATCCATGAAATAAACCATAAAACACAGCTTATTGAGAAAAATAAACTTGATTATATTAACTTTGAAAATAGAAGAACTTTGGTGCCTTGATGTTGTACAAGCTCCTCCCAGGGTCCAGACAGGAATCACCTCTACTTTGACAAGCCTCACACTCTTCCCAATGAGATCAAAAAGGTATGTAATCTCTCCTCTCAAGCTCAATTAAGAAGACTAAATTCCAACAACATTTCACCTCAAAAATCTTTAGCTTTCAAACCCCTCAGTAACCAGCCCAATGCCTCATTTTATAGTGCAAAGGAAGGAGGTTACAAGTCCACCTATGAAGGGATAGAGTCCTCCTTCAAAGCGATAAGCTCCTCACATCAAGTGGTTAGCTCCTTAAGGTATGGGATGCATGAACCTTAAAGGAGCAAACTTGCCACCTCAAGATTCCTTCTAGAAGCTTCTAGAAATGACTCAAAGTGAGTTTTTAAGAATGTACTTGCGCCTTTTTGACTTTTACAGAGGTCCCCACCCATTACACAGAGACAGAGCGGTCAGGTACACAAGCGACATGACCAGTAGGTGCGGGACCGCAGGTAATGCTAAGAGAAAGTGTGGAACCAGAGTTTTAGAGACTTTTAAGGGCTTTCTCTTATTTTCAAGGCTTGACATGAAGAACTAAGGTTTAATACTTGCAAAGGATGAAAGTATGAATAGTGATAGACTCACATCGATTGCAGAATGTCATGGTGACAATATTTTGTGCAACAGATTGCCCCCTAAAGTGCAAAGTCTTTAATAGATGAGGATAGCATTTGTCATCTAAGAAGAGCGAAGTACTTTATCATTTCAAGGATCATCCTGTGGACACTCTGGTTGGAACCTGTAAAAACATTCAATACAAAATATATATATGTGAACATATCATCGTTGAGGTAGTGCATTCCCATACTCAAATCAAAACTGACTAGAAAACTAACTAAACTGCTCTGATATAGGAATGATTTTGTAATACATCACAAGTATAGACATATGTAGACACAGTAGGGTTGCAGCCATCTGTTTATGAATAGTCCATTGTATAATGAATAACAAAATTCCTCGTAGCCTGGATGGTGGAAACTAGATCCAGGGTCTTGATTTCTGCTTCTCGAAATAGTACGATTCTATCTATGTGAATAAATGTGTCGAAGTCGAACATGGTAGAAACCACTTGATTACCATTCAATGATGTGAACTGTTAACAAGTGTGAGAGAAACCACTAGTAATGTCAATGGCTCTCAAAGTACTCAGTACAATCCATGAAATGTGAATAGATGAGATGATGTCAAACATGTCACAGAATCCTTTGATCGAAGGTCAATGATGCAACCTGTTGTCGAAGGCGAGAAACTTGCCATTGAGGCATGCAGATTCCAAGGTACTAACGATTTCTAGATCATCTTTCTAGATAATGAGCTGAAGTCGATAGAAAGCGATCCATCGTAGGCAAGCCCACAACATGAAATCATAGATCAAGTTTGAAGAAATATATTTGGCAAGGACTAACTCAGGGATGGTCAAGATGGATGACAGATATTTTACAGATAAATGGTTTATTTGAACTGACCTCTTGAACACATGACGACACTGCAGATGGTTTGGTGACAATTGACCCAAAGCTAATACCTAGAAACCGGCTAAAGACTTTCAATATGGTTTGATTAACTGTTAGGCAAAGGATTTCCCAACCCAGGTGAACAAAAAGTGTCATGTTCAAGAGTGGTTGAATGCTTTTCTAAAACACAAATTATAACAAATAGGTTCATTTTTCTCTCTTTTCCCCCACCATTTCTGGCAAGTACCTCTTTATTTTTGACAAGCTTGAGGAGGATAACATTTGCTTGGTTATAAGCTCATCCTTCAGATGAGTCCAACTTAGCTTAAAATTCGAACCCTAAGAAGGTGTGGTTCGTTCCTGTTTAAAATTGAACAGATCCTTTACTATTAACTTTTAACGAGTCCAGTATAGGAGAAACTCGGTGTTTTTCAATTTTAGGAAGTCAGAAGAAAAACTTAAGAAAACTCCATGGATGTCCTTTTTCGTAAATTTGTGTCTCCCAAGCCCGAAAAAGTATAAAATAATACTTGAGAGAACCACTTGACCATTACGATCAAGGATTACTTTTCATAGTTAGTGGCCCTGATCTGAAAAAAGTAAAAAAGTGATCAAAGACACGTCATTTTATTACCAATATCGAACTTGAAACAACAAAAGTCCGACAATATTTTCATGTTTATGTGGTCAGAAAAGCGCTATAAGTGGACCGTCCTTTTAATTCCATTTTAACGAGCTTAAAAAGAAAAACTCGGCAATCTTTTCATATTTTACGAGTCAAAAAGAGCTTAAAGAGGACTCCAATGTTTTTTGTTGAGAATGATCAATTTCTCTTGAAAAATCCAATATTCTGCACAAAAACACAAACATTACTCATACCTGTTTAAAATAAATACAAATGCATCAAAAAGTTACCTTTTTAAAGTGAAAAAAAAAACAAATTAAAAATTCATTTATTCAAAAAAATTTATTAAAAGGGCTTTTGTAAATTCATTTTTACCGTTTGACTTCAGAGTGAGAAAAGAGAGCTTTTGGGTAAGAAAATTCATGTCAATATTGCAGAAAATCCATCCGTTGGAATCGAAAACGGTTAGCTCCAGGTAATCCACAATATCCTTATCTTGCATTTCAACCATTTGTATTTTGTTTTTAGGCTTCCATTTTTATTTTTTAGGGAAAAATAAGTTTAAAAAAAACCGCTCGCAGGGGTCCGCAAGCGCAACATGCAGAACCTGCGGACCCCGACTTTTTCCTACAAAGGAAATAACCAGAGTCCCGCACCTGTTGCTCAGGAATAGTGCATACCTATGCACTATCCCTAACTCACGGGTGCGGACCCCACGAAATAGGTTTTAAAACTTCAAAATTTTCCATTTTTGCCCACAAATTTCGTACTAAATCGTTCTAATACGTATTTTTTTGCAATGTAGGACATACAAAATGCTTATTTGGAGGGAATGCGAGCACGAAGATGTGACCTTGCTGCAATAAATCATCAACCCTCATTGGATGCATTGAGAGCATGCAGACTATTTAAATTCTAGGCCATACTTGGCATGAGGGCCCAGGTAGACTTTTTGCAATGGCTGGTAGACAGGTGGAACGTACAGGACCAGTGTTTCATTATTGGTGGCCACCGGCTCAAAATCGAGCTAGAGGACATTTATTTCTTGACTGTTTTTTCCAAGAGAGGTGAACGATTATCTCTATTTGGGACTAGGCCAGGTGGCCAGTCTGTCGATAGTCTCCGACTAGAGTTTTGTAATGACCAAAAAAAGGACAAAGGGATCGATATCAAAACTATCTCCCGTCCTGAACTTAAAGTGATTGCATTTACTGTCACCAGACTCTGTGGAAGCACAGCACTGCATGTAGCTACCAGATCCCAAATGCGAATGGCAATAGACTGTTATCGAGGCACCATCTTCAACTGGTGCGAAGCTGTGTTGGCGAATGTAAAAGGCCAACTAACTAGAGCAAAGAACGGACAACTAAAAAACTTTGGATATGGTTTCCTAGTTGTGAGCTTTGGTCTAGAGAGGGTCCCAATGTTGGTCCCACAGCATCTTTCCGTTGGAGTTGGACTTCCCCAAGAGCCTAAGCTAATGCGTTGGGTTGCAGTTATGGCCTGTCATCCTGAGGAGGGTTCAGAGGTTGTTCGATTTCCGCCTGAGTATTTTCGTTGGTTGGAGAACCAACTTTTCGTGATTCAGGATTTTCCATATGCTGGGATGGATTATCGTGGTGACCCAGACATGACTCTTCCACCAGGAGAGCAGTGGGATGATTCAGGTAAAATCATTCTCAAAATTTTCTAAGTTAATTTTTTTTTTTAAATCATCGAAAACTAATAATAAAAGTTTCAAATGCATATGTGGGTCCACGGCGACCAGCCACTCTCCGGCACTATGAGAGGGGACACCCATCTGCAGTAGTACCGGCCCCACGGGACGAATCTACAGAGACCCTGACCGAATTGGAAAATCATCTAAAGCATTTGAAAGTGGATATTCCAAAGACTAGCATAGATGATATTCCACTTAGGTTACAGCGCTATGTGATTGGGGTCCCAGGACCTTTCAGGAGGTTCCTTTGTAGGGTGGCCCAAGCAGCGGTTTCTTATCGTGATCATCACCAGTGATAGGATGATCGCCTTTTGTAGACTCATACGACATTTTTGCTTTTTGTACTATCATTTTTGCCATTCATAAGGTGTTTTTCAACCTATGATCAAAGACGATGTATATTTTTGACACACTTCTATGCTATACTATATCACTATTACTGGCTATCTTGTATAACATGTTATGGAATGTTTTTAAATTTACTGATTGATTATTGCAAATGTCTATTTAACATTCGAGAAGCAATTGCATCTGCTAATGTATTTAAATATCTTGGAATACGCTGATATTCAATGTAGTCAAATTCACGTTCCAAGAGACGAACTCTCAAAAATAATCTTAATAACACTAGATTTCTAATGGCATAAACTCTATTAAGCTGCAATACAACGAGTTCAGAATCTAACCTAACAATCAAACTCTGAATCCCGAATGAGATGGATTCAGATAATAACTCAATCACTGCACTATACTCTGCAATGTTGTTCGTTGTTTGACCGAGGCTTACCCCATGCATAGATACCAACTCATCAGAGGGTGAATAGATAACCCAATCTGTGGAAGCAATGTTTTGTGTATTACGACAAGCACCATCAGTGAAACCAATGTATGTTTGAAGAGACGTCGACATCTGAAATATCAAGAGTAAAATCAAGATAAGCATGAATAATGATAAAAACACTCTTTAAACTAGGCACACTTTTCTAATCTAAAACACACCAGCTAGAAAGAAAACTAATCTAACAAAAATCTCCACACCCAGATTTAAGCATAATATCTCTTCAGATAAAGACCATTTTTGGGTTTACCCAAAGAGACACCGTCAAAATCTACCAATTCATAGGCCCCTTTTGCCAGCTTTTGCTTAACAACATAAGGACCATGCCACATAGGTACAAATTTTCCAGCCCCTAGCTTATCATTTGCTTGATCGTATAGTAAGACTAGGTCTCCTTCCAAAAAGTTACGAGGTATAGCATTTCGATCGTACTAAGCTTTAATTCATTTGGCATGAGTTTCGATTGAGTAATTCTATGGCTATTTGCAAAGATGGAATTTCGCATTCAATGGGTAACACATCTTCCAAATCGTAAACCAGTTGAAAGGGAGTGAAACCGGTTGATGTTTTTACTGAGGTTTGATATGCCCAAAGCGGTGAAAATAACATGTTATGCCAATACGACCTATGAATACCAATGATTCATCGGATCATAATGACTAGAACTTTTTTGATGGCTTCAACCAGACCATTAGCCTGTGGGTAATATGGAGTAGAACTATCGTGACGTAGGCCAAGTTGATCTGTTAGTTCAGTCATTATGATGTTTCGAAAATCACTCCCATGATCAGTAATAATCACTTGAGGAACACCGAATCTAGTAATTATATGATTGAAAAAGAAAATTGCAGCAGTTTTTCCGTCTGCCGAAAATGTAGGCATCGCCTCGGCCCACTTAGTAAAATAAGAAGTGAAACCAGTTAATGGTTTTACTGAGGTTCGATATGCTCAAAGTGCTGAAAATAACATGTTATGCCAATTCGACCTATGAATACCAATGATTCGTCGGATCATAATGACTAGAACTTTGTTGATGGCTTCAACCAGACCATTAGCCTGTGGGTAATATGGAGTAGAACTATCGTGACGCACGCTAAGTTGATCTGTTAGTTCAGTCATCATGATGTTTCGAAAATGACACCCATGATCAATAATAATCGCTTGAGGAACACCGAATCTAGTAATTATATGATTGAAAACGAAAATTGCAGCAGTTTTTCCGTCTGCCGAAAATGTAGGCATCGCCTCGGCCCACTTAGTAAAATAATCTACCGCAAGGATGATATACGCATGCCCCCAGCCGAGTGAGGGTTACATGTAATAAAGTCGATACCCCACTTTTCAAAATGACCGATGGCAATTGTAGGGTGGAGAGGAGCAGGTGGAGCACGCATCTTTCGATCAAAAATTTGACAATTGTGGCATTTTCAGACCGCATAGATACAATCTTTAAATAAAGACGGCCAGAAATAACCAGCGCGCAATATCTTTTGGGTTGTGGCATACCCAGACATATGACCACCACATGCTCCAGAGTGACAGTCATTTAGAACCTTTTCAGCTTCTTCATGAGTTAAACAATGTCAAAAAACAAAATCCGCCCCACGACGATAGAGTGTATCTCCAATGATTTTGTATTTTTGGGATTGGAAACATATTTTCCGTCGCTGAGATCGTGAAATTTCAAGTCGAAAAGATTGGGTTTGGAGATAAATGATGATATCTCCATACCATGGATCAAGAGTACTGATAAGAAACAAGGATTCGTCCACAATGGGCTCTTCCACCACAGTTTCAGTATCAGCAAGCAGGAAATCACACATCAGTTCCGCAAATACTAAAGATTTCTTTGCCTTGGATTTTTCAAATTCCAAGTCAAATTCCTGCAGGATAACTATCCATTTGGAATACTTACCCCTTAACAATTGTTTGGTCAAAATATAGATCATAGGGTTACAGTCAGAAATTACTATAGTTTTGCGTAGTAAGATGTAATGACGAAATCTTTGGACAACTTGAACAGCTACCAAGGCCAATTTCTCCACATGCGAATATTTAAGCTCAGTCGGATTCAAAGTTCGACTAAGATAGTAAATCACATGTTCACTATTGAATTCATCTTCCTGAACTAAAACCATCCCAATGGTGGAATGAGAAGCGGCGAGGTACAAGAAGTAATCCTGGTTGTAGTTGGGAGGATGCAATAACGGTGCATGGGTCAATGTGTGTTTAAGTGCATCAAAAGATTTGTCAGCTATCTCATCCCAAAATAATGGAGTATTTTGTTTCAACAACCTGGTAAAACCCTTTGTTATCTCGGCGTAGTTAGGAATGAAACAACGTAAAAAGTTTGCTTTCCCTTGCAAACTTTGGAGTTGGCGAAGAGTCGAAGGAGGAGGTAATTTGACAATAGCTTCAACCTTCGAGGGATCGACACGAATGCCGGCTTTCGAAACAAAAAATCCCAGTAAACGACCTGTTTCTATACAGAAAACACATTTGTGTGGGTTCAACCTAATTCGATAATGCCTACATCTCATAAAGATTGCTCGTAAATGAGTGAGATGATCGTCTCTACGTAATGAATGGGCAAGTAAATCATCGAGATAAGGCTGCACAATGTGCTTGATGTCATGAAACGCATAAGACATAGCTCTTTGAAAAGTTGCTCCAGCGTTCTTCAACCCAAAAGGTAATTTGCAATAAGCAAATGTCCCCCATGGACAAATGAATGTCGTATTGGGTTGATCAACAGAGAGTATGTTGATTTGATTGTAACTAGAAAAACCATCCATAAAGGAGAAAATTTCATTGCCGGCACAATCATCAATGATTTGATTGATATAGGGCGTTGGGTAATTGTCTTTAGGACAAGCTCGATTAATATCCCTATAATCAATACATATTCTTATCGTTCCTTTCTTTTTGTTAACAGGAACAATATCCGATACCCAATCCATTAAAGGAATCAGATAAATGAAACCTGCTCGAAGTAATTTCTCAACTTCTGCTTTAATAGCAGCAGCTTTTCGCAGATGTATCTGACGCAAACGTTGCCAGACAGGTTTAGCATCTGGGTAATTTTTAATTTCATGAACAAAGATTGATGGATCGATTCCTAGAATTTCTTCATATGACCAGGCAAACACGTCGCAGAATTCTTGAAATAGGGATTTATAAGTTTGGAGTTCAATGTCCATACAAGAAGCACCTATATGAATGTTTTCAATAATTCCAGGTTTGACTGAAATGTCAATAGGAACCGTTCGAGAGATATTTCCCAAATTTAACTCAGAATCAGGATGTTGAAATGGATTTTGTGGTTATTTGACATAATCAGTAGTAAAAATAGATGAAAAATCATTTTCAAAATGATCAAGCTCAGGTAAGAATGAAGATCGATGATGAAGATCTTCCCATGGTAAATCATCAACAGACAAAAGTTCACGAATCTGCTCATCCGTATGAACAGGCTCAGAAAAAGTTGTTGAAGCTGAGGTTGATATTGAAAGTGATTCTCCATGGACCACATTCATTAGATCGATTTTGGTTGAACAAGGGTTAGAAAACGACTGTACAGCCTGATATGCAATTTTATAGGGACTCAAAGGCATCGCATCACCAAATGAATCCACCTCAGACTTGGAACGTACGATCCAAGGATCATAAAAAATAATAATGTTCGATGAAATCATATGAATAGTTGCAGTAGAAGGCGATACGTTAGGAGGAGGAAAGGAAAAAGTTGCTAGTAAACCAAAATCTTTAATCAATCCTACCCCAACATCCTTGTAAGGGATAGTTGTTTTACCGACATGTTGGATACTTTCAGAGGAGGCTGGGTCAAATGAAAAGTAAGTCAGTTGGTCTATTGTGATGATCTTTCCATTATGAGGAAACTTGATAAGCTGAAAGACCAATGAAACAACAGCAGTCATAGCATAAGACCAACTGCAACCCAAGAGAAGGTTGTAATCTAAAGGGGCATCAACCACTTCCACATCTAGATTAACAGTTTTGCCTTCAACCCCTATAGGTAAATCTTGTAGAATGCCAAAAGGATGGAACCCACGGCCATCAAAAGCCTTTAGAATCATCGGGGATTGATTGAGTGTAGGAGAACCAAGTGATCTCCAACACTGGCTCGACATAATACATGTAGAAGCTCTCTCATCAATTACAGTCCTAAAGCAAGGTCTGTTTTTAACTAACAATGGAATCTGGAAAGCCATTTGATGAGGTAGGCGAGGTGTACTATTCTCTAAATCGAAGATTATAAGGTTCGAATCCTGAATATCAACAGCTCCTATAGCCGACAAAAGTAATTTATGTTGTGTTGGGCATGATTGCAGCACTTCCAAAACTGACATTGCTGAAGGGGAAATAGCTAAGTCTTCAACAATGTTATAATTCTGAGCAGCTCTCGCATGTGGATTGAAAGCTGACTTCCAAAGTATACCTTTAGCAGGTGATTTGATTACTAATTCTGGGTTAGGTTTTTCGATATGTAGCAGATCAGAACCAGGAGTTGAAGTTGATGGGTTTGAATTAGAAGATTATGCTTCCTTACCACCAACAGGACTTTTACTACCATAATCTTGCGATCGCATCGCAATCCTGACATGAGACATCATCATTATGGGTTCTTCTGAGGCATTTGAGGAAGAACCAATCATCTTACTATCTTGACTAGGAAAAGGATCCTTCAAGACAGCAGGCGTTTGAGAACCTTTGACAATTTTCGCAACCTCAGCACGATGTGGGCAGTCTCTTGTAAAATTCTCCTCGTCACAAATGAGACAAGGATAGCGAGGTTTACGTTTCTCGTCAGTAGATTCAGTTTTATCTGATTTATCTTTTGAGTTTTGTTTATTTTTCTTCTTCCCCTTCTTTTTACCACCGGATTTTGATTTGGTCGTAGATGATTCTACGACATGAATATCGGCAAGTATTTCAACAGATGAGTCTCCTGTCGGGGAATCTGGTAAAGTTATAATAGGAGAAGAATTCTTTGAAGATTTATTCTTGCTTTTGGTGTTAACTGAACGAATCATACCATCAGCGGCATGAGACCTTGAAGGAGTTGCAGTTATTTGATTTTGTTTCAGAAGGTCGGGGATTTTTTCGTGTAAAGTACCAAACTGCGTATAAACGAGGTCAAGGTACTGAGCTTGAGCAATTACTTTCTCTTCAGTAACAACTCCTGCCTTAGCTACATCCTCAGTGATTTTAGGTAATAATTATTTAACAAACCATTCTGCTAAAATTTGATCTGGAATATAAACTTTCACTAAACATTGTCTACGTCGCCATTCATGAATATGATCTGAAATATATGTGGACGTTGACTATTTTAATGAAGTTAATAATTTTGTGCCATTTTCATATCTGACAGGAAACTGAAAATGAGTTAAGAATGAAGTGGCTAACTGACTAAAATTATAAAAAGAAGCTCGCGGTAACTCAATGTACCACTTGGCCGCAAGACCAATCAAAGTGAGTTGAAAAAGATGTAAGCGAATTGAATCATCTATAATGGAGTTAGATGCACACCAAAGGTGATAAGTCATCACATGGTTTGACGAATCCTCTCTTGATTTACCTTCAAACTTTGGGATATCACTAGGCAACTTATTCGGCATTGGCGGCCAAAACGAAAGATAATTAATTGGATCATTTGTAAGGTGCGACAAATCAGGCAAGTCCAAAGTTGCAATGAACAGTAACTGACGGTTAGGGTCACGAAAACCCTGGGTCATAAAACCAACCCCGGGAGGAGGATATCCAGGATAACTTGGAATTGGAATTGCATTTGGAATATTGTATCCTCCCGGAAAACTAGGATTAACCGGACCAAACTGGGGTTGTTGAGGTTGCTGATAAGTATATCCAGGATACGGTTGATACTGGTAAACTGGGCTTTGAACAGCAGGACCGAATTCGTATTATCCCTGGTACAGTTGATAAGTGAAATGTGGTTGACTTGTGACAGCCATACTTGGACCAGGTTGTCCTACAGGCATCTGAACCGAAGTCTGAATTGTAGGTCCCGACTGAGGTAAAGAGGTTTGAGGAGTTGATGCAGGAATAGTAGAAACTGGAGCTGTCGATACTCCAGAAGTAGGTGGATTAGATTGAACAGAAGCTGCAGTAGTTGTAGAAGTCGTTTGAAGCGGAGTTCGAGGCAAACTAGGCCCAGACTGATGAGCTACACCAGGTGCAGAAGTTTGAATAGTAGGCTGGACAGGTTGCTGGGTTGAACCAGAAACCAAAGGTTGTCTAGATTGAGATGACAACTACACATTCGATTGCAAAATCTGTTGAGTTTGAGATGGATCCCACACCATTTTCATTTGGGGGTATGGACCCATAGTAGGTTGAACATATTGAGGACCATAACCGAGTTGAGCGTAGGGCTGATAATTAAATGGTACATTTCTAGTTCCTTGTACAAATGATTGACGTGAAGGTGGTTGGAAACATTGGGTTTGGTACTGACCTTGAGGTTGATAACCTTGAGGCACGTATTGAAATTGGGGTTGACCTTGAGGTATATATTGATATTGGGGTTGACCTTGAGGTATGTACTGAGTCTGGAGTTGACCTTGAGGTATGTACTGTCCCGAAGGTATGTACTGTTCTTGAGGTTGCCCCGCAGGCAGTAACTAACTATGATCCAGGTGGATATTGGTGGCCACTTGCCAAGTCCACCTAGACCCCCACCATTGTCCCTCTTGACATTTTCAGTTTCCTTAATTATAGCACAATTTACTATTTTTAGCAGTTTTCGGGTCCTAAACTTCCGGAGCCGTTTTGAGGCCCTAAACGACGTTTTTTGGGAAATCTCGCTTCTGCGATTTTTTAGATAAAAAATCGTTGTTTGCGTTATAGTCCTCAGAAAGATCTTTTCAACGGGCTATCATGCGCGTAAAACGGAGATCGTATGCCAAAGTTACGACCCCGGGAAGTTGATGTACCAATTTACCCAAACGGGGCCCATAGTTTGGCGTTTTCATCTTCTAGGGTTAGGTTTTGGAATGTTAAGGGTTTTCCATTGTTTCTCAATAATAAATAGGCCTTTGAGCCTCATTGTAAAGACAGTTCGAAACAGTTCAGAGGCATGTAGCCGACACATCTCTTCTCAGAGATAAGCTACCATCGCCCTAGCTGGGTTATTTCTATTTGTAAGCATATTTCAGTATTCTCCATTAATTAAATGAAGTATTATTTCCGCAGCATCTCTGTTTTTATGGTTATCGCATATTATTATTTCTGTTGCATCTCTGTTTTTATGGTTATCGCATCTCTGTATTTATGGTTATCTCTGTAATCTATTGCGTTCCTGCTTAAATCCGGATCAAACTACCTTGAGGTTGCCCCCAGGCGGTAATTGAGTACCTTGAGGTTGTCCCCCAGGCGGTAACTGACTACCTTGAGGTTGCGGATTTGGAATAGTACCAGACATCATAAGAATTTCTTCTACACTCAACGGTTTAGTTCCATTATTACCAGTTGATATCCCATGTTCAATGGGTTGAGGAGATGCTCCTGAAAAAGTACCAGTGAGTGACTGATACCCAGAAGGAACAGAAGGACCGCCATATAAAAATGTTTCCGGTGATTGGGAAAACATGGATGACTATCTCGACATATTCAAAGGAGGATAATAACCTCTAGGTGTTGGATGAAAAGGAATTCAAGGTGGTGAAAAACTAAGACCCAGATTTTCTAAAAAGTCAGTCAATGAGACGTACCAAGCATCCCTCCTAGGTGGACTGTAGAAGATTGATTCATGCTCCCTAAGTTCTAAAGTTGGTTGACTTTCAGGGAGAGTTATATCTTCTTTCAGACTAACAAGTTCTTCAATAGAAATGAGTCTAGAAGGAAGATTTTGGGTAATGATCCTTCCTACCCTGGGTGAACCAGGACCACTAGAAGTTGGAGAAGCAAATCCTGAGGATGGAGTAGCAACAGGTTCAGTTTCAGGCTTAGAAATTTCAAGTTCTTCAACTAATTCACTAGTAGAAGAAATACTACCAGTAACTTTGGAAAATGAAATTGGTTCAGAAATATACTATGTTGCTTGAACTTGATAATCAGGATGAACAATTAAAGAAGACTCTCCGGCTTCCAGTGACCCAACTCTACTGTCACTAGGTGTTACAAGAGCTCGTAGCCCTTCAAGCTAGCTTGGTGTATACTCGGGAGGTTGCCCCCGAAGTCTACGGGATTGTCTCGGTAATTCAGCCACAATTAAATATTTTAATTACTTCACATGCAAACAAAGAAAATCTCAATAAAACCACCTAAATTCTCTAAAGAACCAAACAATTGAATCACAGGCCTAAAAAAAATCTAAGAGTTCAAACCACACACAAACAGTAACTTTTCGTACCAAAAATACTAGTTGGTGATGAAATCCAACGTCGCAGAATTCAATACAGAAAGGACGGTTGAAACAGTTACCCCGACAACCTGCTTAATGAAACAGACTGGCACAAGTTTCTTCACAAAGCCATCTTGAGTGAAGAGAACCCCCCAGAGAGTCCAAGTGAGTCTAGTCGACGTCTGCTCCAGGTACAGTGGGATCTTCCCTCCACCGTCACCTTAGGAAATAATCCTATAGATTATGGCCACTAAGGTTACCAATAGAAAAAAATATACCTAGGGGAACAGTGTACAATCCGATACACACACAAGGGCAGAGTAACAAAGCTCAATCCCCTTGAAGGCTCCTTGACATAATCCAAGGTTTACCAACAAGTGACCCCAGGCTCCTCAACAATGGTCAATCTGAGGTTTACCATTTTTAATATGTGTATATCTGCTATCGTTCCCAATGAGGAAGGATTGATTACCTCATTGGTTCAGATATGATCTCGTGCTTGACTCCTTTAAGAGGAGCTTCCCAGAGCATAGATGCAACAATTGGAATTATTTTCTACTGCAAGATATAGCTACTTGTTTGTTTTAACTATCTTGGAGAGTTAATTACTCCCTACTCCAAGATACTAGCCTAAGCTATAATGGTGATAAGATCCCTAGAAATAAAAAGATTGCTAGATCAATTTTAATTTAAGCGTTATTTTTATGGGTTGTTTCTTAAGTCAATAGGAATGGAGATGAAACTTTATGGTGTGAAGACTCGACTCCAAAAACACTAAAAATGCACCTAAGATGATAAACAATTCTTTTTCTTCAATGAATTTCTAGCTAAAAGAAAGAGCTGAGAATGCAATTCTTTGAAAAACAAATCTTTCCTTCAACATATAAATGAAAAGTAAATCTTTTTTTCTTTTTCAATAAACTCAAAACGAGACTACTAATTATACTCACGAAAAATCCCTTTCTTTTTCAACACTCAAAAACTATAGAAAACAATTTCTTTCAAAAGAGATCCTACAATTTCTAGAAAACACTCAAAACTATAAAACCTAATCTTGAGATATAAACTTCTAAAAACCTAATTGAAGTAAAAACTTTAAATATTTTTAAGGACATTTTACTTAGTTATTCAGTAAACTAAGGATTAATTCATTCAGAATAACAAATCAATCAAAAACACCCAGCTATGTTTTCTTTTTAAAAATGAAATTCAAAACTTTCAAACAAGTTCGTTCAAAGCTTTGCAAAGAGAAAACAAAATCTATTTCTCAGAAAGGGCAGATTTCACAAATCAGTAAGACTCATCAAGAAGACCAAAAAGACCAGGGTAATCTAAGGTTTCTCGGGCTTCTAATCTCTGAGTCACTACAAAGACCAAGCGAAAATAAATCCAGGCACGCAAAACTTCTAGAAAATCACCTAAAACCAAAATACCAATGGAACTCACTTACAAGAAATTTTTTACAGGACACATGCAGATCTGGGCAGAGACTAAAAGCTGAAAACAAAAAACTAAACTTAACTGGACGAAAACACTTTGGATTTTTCAAAAAGTTTGACAGGGTCCGCAGGTTTCCAGTAGAACCAGATGCGGTACCGCTCTGTGCACTAAAGGAACAGTGCGGGGATGTCCGCACTGTCTTGTAAAAGAAAGTGCGGTCCTCTTCAAAATTTCAGAAAAACAAAATATACTCCAGATCCTAAAATCTACCCATTCCCACACACATCAAGCAAAAACCAAAAACAAAGATAAGTTTCTCAAGTCAAAGAAAAAGGAAAAGCAAAAAAACAAATTCCAGTCCCCAGTGGAGTCGCCAATTTGTCGGTCAGATAAATCATTCTTGCGGACAAGACCAATCTCCCTAGTATCAACTGATATCTAGCAACAAGCAGGACAAGCAAATCTACCTTTCTCTAAATATATTGCGATTCATTAATAAAAATTAAGAGGTGTTTTAGACCCTACCTTAAGTCCAATGCTAGTTTGTGGCAGCCACGCTTTGACCGTCTGAACGAGTTTCCTTTTGAGAACCTGCAGTCACAAACAAGCACACATCAAATAACACCTACATGGCTAATATGATAAATCATATTCATCATGGTGATCAAGGAATCCATGAAATAAACCATAAAACACAGCTTATTGAGAAAAATAAACTTGATTGTATTAACTTTGAAAATAGAAGAACTTTACAACCTTTGGTGCCTTGATGTTGTACAAGCTCCTCCCAGGGTCCAGACAGGAATCTCCTCTACTTTGACAAGCCTCACACTCTTCCCAATGAGATCAAAAAAGGTATGTAATCTCTCCTCTCAAGCTCAATTAGGAAGACTAAATTCCAACAACATTTCACCTCAAAAATCTTTAGCTTTCAACCTCCTCAGTAACCAACCCAATGCCTCATTTTATAGTGCAAAGGAAGGAGGTTACAGGTCCACCTATGAAGGGATAGAGTCCTCCTTCAAAGGGATAAGCTCCTCACATCAAGGGGTTAGCTCCTTAAGGTATGGGATGCATGAACCTTAAAGGAGCGAACTTGCCACCTCAAGATTCCTTCTAGAAGCTTCCAGAAATGACTCAAAGTGAGTTTTTAAGAATGTACTTGCACCTTTTTGACTTTTACAGGGGTCCGCACCCATTACACAGAGACAGAGCGGTCAGGTATGCAGGGGACATGACCAATAGGTGCGGGACCGCAGGTAATGCTAAGAGAAAGTGCAGAACCATAGTTTTAGAGACTTTTAAGGGCTTTCTCTTATTTTCAAGGCTTGACATGAAGAACTGAGGTTTAAGACTTGCAAAGGAGGAAATTATGAGTAGTGATAGAGTCACACTGATTGCAAAATGTCATGGTGACAATATTTTGTGCAACACTATGGAAGTTAGCTCGTCCCGGATCTCTGTCAATCACCGGAGGAAGATATATATCTGCTCTCCCCTCTGCATCTGGTATGACCACAACTGATTTTCTAGAAGAATCTTCCTCTGCACGGAAGTATGATGATACAACTACTTCAGGGCATCCCACATCTCATTTTTCGTACCCTTCTCAGCAATATGTGGTACCACATGATCCTTGGCCCCATCAAGGATGATGCACTTAGCCCTGGACATTGCCTCTTCGTACTTCTCATTTTCAGTCGGGTCAAATGGGATTGCCATCGTTTTCAAGGCGAAGTGCTTGATGTGATATCTGTATAGAATAGACAAGATCCTAGCCTTCCAAACTACGAAGTTGGAAGCTCCCTCTAGTCTATCCTGATCTCTCAGCCCATTCACTGCAATTTCCCTGCTCCTCTTTTGACTCTTTCGAGTCTCTCTACTTCCCTCCTGGAAGTTCTCTGATCGACTCCTGCTGAGTCTCTCAACTTCCATTTGGAAATTCTTGGTTTGACTCCCTCTGAGCCTCGATTTCCCTTTTAGAAACCCCTCTGCCAATGTTGAGATGCCCCACTCTGATCATTTGTGAAACTGCACCACTGATCCAGATTTTTTGGCTAGAAATCCTCGGTTGCAACTCCCTCCTCCTTGGTCTTGCCCTGTTAGGTGTTGTTCTAACCACAGTACCCCACCAGCTTCACTCTGTGAATTACCCATAGCCTCCTATGCCTCAGTAATCTAAAGGTCAGAGCCTCTAGGCTCTGTGCAATCCCTGCACCAAAAAAATCTGCACCTCCTGGCCACAGCATTGATCCTTCCTGATTGAGAAAGATGACCGAGCATTGTGTAGGTTAGGTCTACTCCTCATTGCCTCAACGTTGATCCTCCTCTTGGCTTGAACTGATGACGCAGGCTCTCTGCGTCACCCCTTCCTTGCTGCTTTCTGCTAGGAACAACTTCTGTCACTTGGGACAATTGTTTTTGCTACTACTGCTCTGCTCAGTTGATGCCTTCAGTTATCTTGTGATCTGCAACCTCGCTCTGATACCATGTTGGAATTTCTAAGTTTAACTCGTTATAAATTCTTCCTGTGCTATCTGATTTATTTCTTCCTACTTGTTCAATTACTTAACAATTTATTTACCATGTAAATGCTGAAAATAAATACAAGTACATTATCAACACATACAGATCGTCAACTAAAGGAAAAACAAGCACACAAGTGACACCGTTGTTTTTGGACTAATGTCCTCGGAAAAACCTAATGCGGGAAAACTGGTGCAGCTATTCAGAGGGTTTTATTATTATGCAGTTTCTTAATATAACCTGGGTGCCAGAAATGGCTCGCCCAACAGAGAATGCCCTTAGCAGTAGTACCTCTCAGTCAGAGACATATATTCTGGCTAAATCACTGGATGAATGATCCCATAATGATAATGCAACTTCTACTGCTATGCGTCACTCTGATAGGGACTGTGTCACCCTATCTGGTTTCTCCAGCTCCCAATCTGTCCCATGAAAAATCTCCCAGTGCTGCCTCTAGGCCCTGTGTCAGCCTCTCTGACCCAACGTCAGCCTCTCTAGCCTAGCGTCAGCCTCTCTGGCCTAGAATCAGCCTCTCTAGCCCAGAATTAGCCTTTTTGGGCTCTGTGTCAGCCTCTGGAGCCTCTGCGTCTCACATGTTGGCACTCTCTGGCTTTGCGCAGCTCTTGGTTGCCTCTGCGTGGCCTCTGGTTCCCTCTACGTGGCCTTTGGCTGCCTCTGCCTCAACCTCTCCCGGCTTCTGCGTTGATCCTCTCAGTACTAACTCTGCATCTCTGCTATGTATTCATTGCCCCTAAGCTACAACTCATATCACTCACTCAATTTCCTTAGCAAACCCTGCCCGAGAAAATCGAGTTCTTGATCTCTCTTGGTGTGTTCTTCAAATGACCCTCAAACCTCCTTTTATACTTTTCTCGTTGGTCCATCAACGGCTGAGATTAAATATCTAGTCAATGGTTAAGATTAGATTTGTCTTGATCCATGACTTTTGGACCATTCTAACCTAGGTTTATATTAATTCACATTAATATTTTATTTTCCTAAGTTTAGACTTAGGAACTTCATTAAAAATCTTAATTATTTTAATATCTCCCAAACTGTTTAGAATCTGTCCAAACCATTTTTGGGTCTTGAAGATCTCATATGTTGTAGCCTCTCCGCCAATTTTTGTGGCTAGAAAACATTCGATGCTACCCCAAATCAACACTCCATAAAGCTTAGGGATGCTTCTTATCCTCCTTCACTTGCTTCCTTTCTTGCTTCACTGGTTTTTTGCTAGATCCTCTTTGTTTTTTATGCTTGTGATAGTTTTGTCTTGAGTAACAAGGAAACAAACAATATCTTGCCATATGGAAAAATATATGGCATATATAACACTCCACATGGCCAAGAGGATCAACTCTTCTTCTAATCATGCCAGATCTAAACCTTGCATGAAATGTTCTTCTCCTCCATCGGTTAGACCTACAACCAATTTCCTTCTAGCTAAACAGGTGACATGAGTGACAATAACCATAAAAAACATATTTATACCTATTAGCCATTCTTATTAGCTTCCAATATTTCGAGAATAGTTGTTGATGTGGAATATATGTTCTACTCCAACAATTTGTTGCAATATGCCAAAACATTTCAGAGTTGTAGCATTGTATCTCATGCCTCAAAGGAATAAAAGGACTTTGTTTCCTTTGAAATATAACAAAGCTACCACGGTTGTCTCTAGGAACAAAAGTTCTTATGAATGTAGGTGCTCCTTGAGATTTTTGTCTCTATTGCTGGTTTTGTTACTTGATCGGCAGTTGGTTCTTCTTGTTTTTCTATTTTTGGTTCTTTTGTTTGCTAATTCGCTGCTAGGTCTACTTGTTTCCTTGGATCTCACTTTTTTTGTTGATATTTTTTACTACAGGTTTCTTGGGTTTTTCTTTGGCATTTTTATCTGCATGCAAAATATATGCATCCTTTTGAAATCCAAGACCAGATTTATCCAATGGTGATCTTTGGATCTCAAGCAAACTATCCAATGTTATGGTATTGTTCTTCATCTTCCGCTACTTTCTCAAGGAAACCACTTCAGCTTCTAATTTATCAACCTCTTCTACCTTCACTTGGTATTTCTTCCTCATAACTTCCTCAACCTTTTATGATTCTGCCAACTTAATATTTAAGTTAACAATCTCAGCCTTGAGCAATGGCCTCCTTATCATGATAGATATGCAACAATTTTTCGTGTTCCTTGCATGTAGTTGTTAGTCTAGAAATCTCAACTCTAAGACCCTTAATAACATTCTCATATTCATTATGTGCTTCATCATGATCTAAATTTTAATCATCAAAATTTTAACTCAAAATAAAATCATTAATGTTTATACCTTTGGATTCATGATTTTCTTATCTCTTCTCATTATTTGTTGAATCATGTGCACCAGAAGAATGAGACTCTTATGGTTGAGATTCTTATTTTTGAAAGCCCTTCTTTTTTTTTTTTCTTCTTGTTCTTCTTCTTGTTGCTATCCTTCTCATTTTCCTTATTGTTGCGGTCCCATCACCAAATATGGATTCTAGCTTGTCCCACATTTCTTTGGCATGTTTCACACCCACTAGTCTCCTCATATCATCATCATGAATATTATTGTAGATTATGCATTGTGCTTGTGCATCTTGCTGAAAAACATCATCTGCTTTTGGATCTTTACCACAACATTCATATACTAATCTCCAAATGTTAGATCCACAACATAATAATTGACTTTTTACATTTTTGTGTGATACCTTGTAATTTGCAGCGATGAGGACATCCATTCAAAAATAATAATAAAATCAAATTTCTGCCAAAACACCCCATATCTACTCCCCAGAAATCAAGCTACAATCAAGAGCCCTTCTCTAATACCAATTGCTGGAAACCTTTGAGCACTACTGTGAGGCGGCGTGAATCAATAGTGTGATATATGTATGACTTTTACTAACTTAAACTTTAATTATTGAATCACATATTTGTTAGCAGCAACTCATTAAACATGTGCATCACATAAGCATAATTTAAAACCATAAGCAACAATATAAACAATAAACAATGCAAACAATCACACAATCACACATAAGACAAAATATTTCTCGTGGAAACCCTTATGGGAGAAAAACAAGCCTTCTTGTTGTTTCTCTCCTATGAATTTCTATTATGTCAAGCAATTTGTCTTTTACATAGATTGTTGAATCCCATCAGCATGGATACTTGACCTCATATTGTTAGGAAATTATATATTACATAGCAATGGAACACATAAAATATTGCAGAAATATAAACACAGAAAACACATAAAACAAAAGAGACATAGATATACATGGTTCACCCAATTTTGCGCTACGCCCACGGAGAAACAGCTAGTCTTTCGTTTTATATTATCCATCAAACTGAAGAGATACAACCTACAGCAGATCCATTGTAATTCCCTCTTCTCTCTTCTCACTCAGAATACAGATATACATAGAAGCAATACAATTCCCTCATATATAGCGAGGGATTGCCTTCTAGGGAAAAAAACCCTAAATTAAACATAACTTCTACCGTCATATCTCCGCCTAATGAATGACTCAAATTGACTACGAAATTACAACATTTTACAAGGCAATTTTACATCTATTTTTAGCTTCAGGGGCACTGCCCCCGATCCCCCCGCCAGGGGGGGCTCCCAAAGGTCACAACTGCCCCCCCTAGACCCCCCCTACAGCGTATATTTTACAGGCGGCTTTTCCGCCCCATTACGAACTAGGGTCCAATGCGGTGATACCTTTGAATACAAAATATAATCATGCTCCACACCCAACATGTATACAAATGCCAACACCGATTGGCTAGGAGACTCGGTACTATTGATCAGCATGGAATACTTTGTTCTCTATGGACCTACAGAATAACATCCACTCAAAGCCACCATGATCAATCGATCCTCTCCCAACTCTGATTGGACTAATTGTTCCTTTCGTTGAAGCTTCGATATCATTGCTCCACCACCATGAAATCACTGCTCCTCTACCACTATGCAGATCTCCTTTCATCTATTTTCAAACTAGATCCAAGACTCTCGGCTCAATAAGAATTCAGATCTGCATACATGCTCTCATTAGTAAGATCTCATCATCATCAAAATAAAAACAAACTCCACAAAAACATGTGCTCTACAATAGCAAAATTGTGGCCATGTGAAATCTGAATATTATCAAACCCTCACAATAATATGATGTTGCATAATACAATCAGCAACAAAATACACTATGGTTATGTGCCAAATGCATCAGCAACTCCTGCATAAAACAAGTGTGAGAGTCACCTGTTAGTGTCAGTCTTCCCAGCCTTCCATCAGTGATCAAAAAACTCTTTGCATATGCATAAGTAGGTGTCTCATCGATGTCAGTTTTGCATTCCATTAGGCATGCCATAAAACTGATGGAGGAGCTGGTCCTTGTTCCCTTCTTGGCTTTGCTGGATCAGGTCATATCAGTTAATGAACTTGTGTCACGCTTGTTTTGTTTTGTCTTGAAGTCCAAAGTCTTAGGTCTAGGGTTTCGGTCAAATGTCATTGCAAGATCATGAGTCAGAGGTCTAATAGTCCCCAGCAAGCCGGAAGGAGGTATGTTAATATGTTCCATTGATATTTTTCATCAGGTACAGATCATTTATACCTTGGATTTAAAAACCCTGTTTTTAAACCCAAGGTCATGTAATATTTGTAAAAAATAAGGAAAATTTCAAAAGTCTTCAAAATGCCAGCAATAACCCTGGTCTCCTCGCCAGAGTCCATCAGATGGTCAACCTGCAAAAAGAATGAAGTTAAAGCGCCTCAAAAGCTAAATTCAGGACAAAGCAACTCCAAAAGCAGTGTTAAAAGTGAATGTCAAAATAGAACATTAGAGAGTGGGTTTTGTAAATTAATTTTTTCAAATTGAACCTACAAGAGGTAAATTTCCCTCTAAACATCTTCATTATGCCTCTATGAGCTAGCAAAGAAGAGCAAGAGGGCGGAAAGAGAGAAAGAGGGCGAATTGCAGAAAAATTAAGGAGATTTCTGGTGCACGACCACTCGGGCAGTGTGCGCGACCACCTGGGCGGTGCGCGACCACTCGGCGCCTCCTCCACAGTTCAAATTTCTAACGCACACGACCACTCGGGGTGTGCGCGACCACTCGGAGCTTGCGCGCGACCACTTAGGCTCAGTGCACGACCAGTTGGGTAGGGCGCGACCACTCAGCGACCCCTCTGCAGTGTATTTTTCTAAAGGGCGCGACCACTCAGGCAGGGCGCGACCACTCAGAGCAGGGGCATGACCACTCAAGCTGTCTTCTACAGAACCACTCCAAATCGACTAAATCGCCCTCTTGCTTGCTCAACTGATCGAGGTAGGGTCTTCTAGTGCGTTTGAATGCTTGAAACATGAAATGATGGGCTTGCATATATATGTTTATCACCAAGAAATGTAAGGAGAAATGAATTTGGGTGATTGCTTGTTCATGTAGGCATTATGCTAGGGTTGATGTTTTTTCAAGGCTTTAAATCCCTATTTATTCCCTCCTTGTTTCCTATTAAATTCACAAATGTCATAATATGTTTATATCTTATCTCATTTGCAATAAATACTAAATCTCTCATCCCAAATTCCTAAAACCCTATCCCTCCCCCAAATCCCTTTACAAAACCCTAATGCCCTTTCATGTATTCTACCCAAACCCTAATACCCTCCACACGGCAAGGAAAATAAATGAACAACAGCAAGGATAAAAAATGTTATGTAAAAAGAGAAAAGAGCAATAATATGGCAAAATGACTAAATAAAAAAAAATGTTGCTGTGCATAGTCATTGGAAAATAGAAGACACACTGTTGTTGCATATCCATAGCAAAAACAAGAAAAATGCAGCTGTGTATATGTATAAAATGGACATATTGCTGTAAATATTGTTTGCAAAAGAATATTGTTGTGTCTCCCCAAAACTAAGCCCTGTTTTCCTCTCTACCCCTTCCCTAAAATCCTGTTCAATTAAGATCCCTTTTCCCTTATGACAAGATGTAAAAGAAGCCTTGTTCCCCTATGACTAAATGTACATAAAATCCTTTGAAAAACACTATTTACCTTATGATGTACATTGAAAAAACAAAAAACTCAAAGGAGAGAGCTATCTATGTTGTCCTATACTCCTGTTGCAAATGCATGTCCTTTCCCTTGATGACTATCATACGTATTTTCCCTAATAAAGTATTTCTTTGCAAATGATTTCCTAATGATGGAAGATGAGATGATATGTTTGACATTTTGTGAATTATCCCTTAAAAATCCCTGTTTTTACATATTTTCCCATTCCTTATTAAAAATCCCTCCCCTAACATTTCCCTTATGATTTTTTCCCCTTGAAATCAGCATACTTCTCAGCATTTTTGCAGGCAAGGGCAGCAGTTTACTCTATCTATTTGCTTCACTTTGCTCAAAAGCACCATGTCAACCACTGAAACCTATGAGCAAGGTGATGACCGGTCTTCTTCCACAGAGATCGAGGTACAGCAGAGGCCTCGTAAGGGTGGCAAAGGTGGTCATCATAGGAGAGAGGAACCCACCTCTTTGGCAGAATTGCAGGCCTGCCCTATGGCAGTGAATTGTTTCCGTTATATGTCATGTTTTCAGTTCTGTGAGAGGCTTGCCCAGATTTAGCACCACAGGGAGTTGGCCCGCTTATTTGTTTTGCACCTTCATGATGGGCAGGTCACTCTTGCAGGGGTGGATTTTGTGTTTTCTCCTGAGATGATTTCAGAGGCTACCGGGATACCCAATGTGGGTGAGGTGTGGCCAAAGCGCAAATGGCTGGATTTTGTTTATTTTGAGCCATATGTCAGGCCAGCATTCGTACATCACTTGTCAGGGAACTTTCCTTTCAGATTCCTCCGAGAGGAGTATGCTCCGATCATGCGGCTTATCATGCATTACTTCACATGTGAGGGAAGGTTTTCACGAGTCTTTGCTTGTCACATTCGCCTGTTGATGCACTTTACCCAAGTGAGGATGATGAACATCCCGGTTTACTTCTTCCAGGACATTCAGAGGATGGTGTCCGTGTTTCAGAGGCAGTCCCCAGCTCAGCAGCACAGGAGTTTGTGCCATCATGGTCTCATTCAGCTCATTGTTTCCCATCAGTTGAGTCAGCAGGGCATTCCATGGGCAGACTTCATTTCTCATGAGGTTTTTACAGTGCCACCACAGTCACAGCCAGAGCCAGAGGTCATCAGCTTATCAGACAGAGAGAGGAGGAGAACCTCGTGTTGCATCAGAAGCTCCAAATGGCCCAATGGACCATCACTTATCTGGAGCAGCGCAACAGACAATTAGAGGCGGAGAAAGAACTTGATGAGCTATGGAGGATCCGCGGTAATAGAGGCTTGAACCGTAGGAGGCCTGGGGACCCATTGCCTGCTGACCGGGAGTCTTTGCTCATTCAGGAAAATGCTCGCTTGGAGAGATTGTTGGAGAAAGCCAACCAAGACAAAAGGCTTCTACGGAATATGAAAACTTATTATTGGGCGAGAATGCATGTTTGCAAGGCAAAAATGAAGATACTCCAAAGGAAGTTGTCCGAGGCCCGCAAGAGGAGGAAGAAGACCAACCCGCTTCGTATCTTGGCTGAGGCCTCTCTCACTCACAATGATACTCATTAGCCTCCTCCTAGCAGCAAACCCAAGAAATTTTGAGAGTTTTGAGACATTTTTGGCATTTTTGAGAATTTTACAGGTTTTGGCCATTTGAGTGGTCTCACCCCGCGCGCGACCAGTCATGGGGACAGCTCAGAACGGGGAAAACTCTACATTTTTGGAATTTTCATGCAAAAATACACTTGTCTATGAATGGGTTTCAGATTTTATGGAGATTTGGATTTCCAAAAGCTCAAAATACATGCAAATTTTGACTTTCTGCCCCTATTTTGAGTTGCAGAAAGCGGTCTAGGGATAAATGACTTTTGAGGGGTCAAATCAACTCCAAATTCAAAAATTCCGGTGGGGTTGGAAAGTAGACTCGCAGACCTTTCCAACGAGCTATCTTGCACCAGATTTGGACACCGGAAAGGCCCTCAAACAGAGCTGTGAATGTGCGCGACCAGTCAGAGTGATGTGCGCGACCAGTCAGGGAAATTTGCCTGTTTTGACCAGTTCGGCCAGCAAAACACTGTTTTCATCTTGGTTGACTTTTGAGGCATGTAAATGATGGATTTTTGTGTAATTTTCATGGCACTTAGATGCTTTTACTCTCCTTCATCACTTCTAGAAGATTCTTTGATGTAAATGGTAAATATTTAATGCATGGATAGGTTTCCTAAGTTTTAGAGGCAAGTTGTTTTGACTGCCTATTATCTAGTGCTCAGTTTAGAATTAGTTGAAACAGCTCCTAGGAAGCTGAGCTCGACCCCTAGAGGCAAGGGAAGAGGTTGGCTTGCCTATATTATGTATTTTCTCAATCATTTTGAGAGGTTGGAAGGTTGGACTCTTGAGGGAGAAGCTCCTATTGTATACTTACTTGTATCTCTGCAATTTGAGGAAAGGGAAGACCAGGGTTTTGCAGACATCATTGGGATTCTTGTGGACTATTGTGTTGATGGTGTGTTCTCTTATTGTAATTGTAAGTGTGTTTATGTGTTCCATCTCTTTCTTTACTGCAGCTTATTAAACAAATGAAGTGATAAAGTTTGAATTCATGCTTGCCATGCTCAGCTTTCAAATTTGTTTAATGTTTATGTTTTCCACTGTCTAGAGAGGATTCAAAGTCATTGTTTTCCCTCTTTAGCTTCTCTTTTTTTTTCCTTGATCATCCATCTCAGCTAAAGGCATCAGCACAAACTCCTACCTTGCCCCAAAGACCCACCTGCAAAAACTGAGCTCAATCCCCGCACCCTGAATTGCACTCCCTCCAATTGCCACCAAAAACCCCAAAAAACTTTAAATCAACCCTCCTTATCAGTTTACTAGCCTAATATCAGTGTTCCTAATTGGGTTAGCTCATCCTATTGAAAGATCTACCGAGTTTGACCGGAGAGAGCCTTCTCATACCCCGTAGGGCTAGCTACGAGGTGAAATGGTTTGATGTTGCCTTGAAGGTTTACCTTCCTCAGCCTAGGGTGAAATCTCAAGCACTAACAAACCAACCCACAAACCATGATCAATCGATCCTCTCCCAACTCTGATTGGACTAATTGTTCCTTTCGTTGAAGCTTCGATATCATTGCTCCACCACCATGAAATCACTGCTCCTCTACCACTATGCAGATCTCCTTTCATCTATTTTCAAACTAGATCCAAGACTCTCGGCTCAATAAGAATTCAGATCTGCATACATGCTCTCATTAGTAAGATCTCGTCATCATCAAAATAAAAACAAACTCCACAAAAACATGTGCTCTACAATAGCAAAATTGTGGCCATGTGAAATCTGAATATTATCAAACCCTCACAATAATATGATGTTGCATAATACAATCAGCAACAAAATACACTATGGCTATGTGCCAAATGCATCAGCAACTCCTACATAAAACAAGTGTGAGAGTCACCAACAAAAACACTACCCAACAACATACAAAACTCTCCAAAATAATCTCTACTCTAGCAACTTAAATTCTGATCTATTCTGCATCATGCTTTAGATCTACTCATTATGCAGCAATTAACACTCATAGATTGAAGCATCTACACTCTCCAATAGATCTTAAGCATACACTACTACTCTATAGCCTTCTCACTCGCATACGCATTCCACAAAGCTCACAAGACAAGAATATAAAACCTGTAGGGAAAAATTGAGCTTGGGGGTAGGATCAAAGGTGCAAAAATTGGACCAAACCAATCCACTAAGGCCACTAATTTTTCACTAAATGCATTCACATCAAACCATTTCAAACCATTTCTGACCTTTTCAAACAATTCTAGAAGCCTCTAAGAATTTCCAATCTAATCTACTTCCGATCAGCGTGAGGAATGCGAAGAAAAACTTGTCAAATCCTGTTATCGGGAAATCTAGTGTCTATGCAGAGCTGCTAGTCCCACTAAGACTGGTAGCTATCTTAGAAACAAACAAGTTAAAAATACTTTCGTTTTCCTTTATGAGAAGTAGATAAGAGGGGAACAAAGGAGACCAACCTCTGTCTTGCGCTTGGTTCCTTGCCTGATTCCTCTCCCTTCTGATATATCTTTGCCACTCGCTTCCTCGTCTACCCAGCTTCAAAGAAAACCTGTGGAATCAAAGCAGCATAACACTATCCAAGAACAGAGATCTACTATCATAAACAATATAGGACCAGATATATATTGACAACACAAATGCATATATCATCAATCATACAAGAATGTGGAGGAAAACTTGAATAGCTTTATTAATATCAAGAATAGCAAAGAGAATTACAACCAATTGTTCTGACCCAGCATCATCCTCTCAGCAAGAAAGCCCTTCTTCACCTCATGAAAAGCTTAGATCACCCAACACTATGATGTTACACCAAGAAACCAGCAGCACTTCCTTACAAGATACAAAATTCCAGCCTCTGGATCTCTGGGATGAGGGATCCATATATAGATGTTTACAAGGGGGGTGAGTCAGCTTCTGAGATTTGATTAGTGTCCTCTCTCTGATAGTTCTTGATTCCACTTGGAGATTTATGATCTCTTACTCATCCCTGGGCGAATGCAGAGAGGCAAGTGTCACAGGAGAAGTTTCTGGAAGATTCCATGATTCTCCACCTCGCAAATTGACTTTGCCATTTGTCCACTCTCGCCCATCGCACCCCATAGAAGGGATTTTCAATATGCATCGCACCTCCCGTGTGCATTTAGGTGGGATGCAGCGCACTTTGACCATGGAGCAGGTGACATGGTCCAGTTTTGATCAGTTCTAAGTAGTTTTTCATGGAGAACTTCTAGGAGATGATGTAATCAGTTGACCTTGTTCTTTTAGGGGTTGGAACAACACGTTTAGGAACTTAGGAGCCCTTGGTTTATGGACATTTATGATTGGGGTTGCAATGCCCAAAAATGTCTATAACAGTTGCCCCCTAAAGCATGAGGTCGTTAATCTTTTGATGTCGGGTGAAATGCTTTATCATGAGGATCCGAAGTTTTTTCGAGCTGGAAGGCAACCTGTAATAAGATACAATACAATACATTATCTTCATAATATTTTCATGATCTAGCTGAGGCAGGCATTCCCATGCTCAGCTTTATAAATTCATTTTCATGTACATAAGACAGACAATCGTCTGTGTGCAGACTGATGATTCTGGTAGAGCCATCATCCCTTAGATTGGATGATTATCTGTGCAGCAATGATGTACATTTTATGTCTTTATTTTCCTGAATATATATCGTAGCCCGGATGGATGAAACTAGATCCGGGGTCTTCAATCTCGTTCGATCTTCACTCAAAGTACAAGTCGATCCATGTGAGAGATGTTTTGGAGTCAAACATGGAAATACATCGCCTGATTACCAGCCAGTGATGTAAGTTGTTAACAGGCGCGAGAGGAATCACCGATAATGATGATGACCCTCAAGGTACTACAGTACAATTCACGTGGTGTGAATAAGGGACTTGGCGTTGAACACCATGCAAAATCTTTCGGTCAAAGGCCATTGATGTAAACCTGTCGCTGGAAGTGAGAAACTTGCCATTGAGGCATGCAAGCTTCAAAGTGCTGAAAGGGTTGTCCATAAGTTGACTTCTTGGATAATGAGATGATGTGGACAAGAAGCGACCTGCTGTAGGAGGGCCTTAATGAATCCCACATCTACGGCACGGAATGGAGTAAATGATTTTGGAGGTGAAAATGATCTGATGATATAGGGTTCAGGGTGGCGGTCATGAAAGAATGGAGCGTAAATGTATTGCAGTGGATGAGACACAAGTGAATTCTTTGAGCAACTTCTCTTGAACATATCGGCGGCACTGACATGATGGATTGGTAGTGTTAACCCCAAATGTGGAGGTGTGATGGACCAATGGTGATATGACCAGTGAACAGAACAACCCAACCCGACTCAGATGCGGAGCGAAAGTGTCATGTTCAAGAGCGACTTGCTACCAATAAAGTTTCTTCAAGTTTTCTTCCCAATTTTTCCCCAGTCATTGCTGACCAGTACCTCTTTATTTTTGTCAAGCTTGAGGAGGATAACATATGCTTGTTCTATAATTTGCCCTTCGGGCAAACCCATCGTGATGTTTTAACGAGCCTAGTGATAGTGAAACTCATTCTTGTCGGTATGGACAAGTTTGTCGCTATTCGGTTTTAACGAGTTTAACGACAAAGATAACTCGGTCCTTTTCAATTTTAGAGAGTCTGAAAGGGACGTAAAGAAAACTCCAACAATCCTTTTTCATCATATAATCCCTTAAGTCTAAAAAAGTATAAAATAATACAAAAGGGATGAATTTTCGGTAATTTTAACGAGCCGAACAAAACAAGCACTCAATCTTTTTGTGTAATAATCCCTCAGGTCCAAAAAGATTAAAATCTAAAGGAGGGATAGCACTTTTGGTCACTTTAACGAGCTAGAGAGGCCAATTGCTTGGCAATCTTTTCATATTTTACAAGTCAGATGAAAAGAGCTTAAAGGAGACTCGTTTTTCGAGGAACGAGTGATAAATTCGGGTAGCAACTAATTCCAGGTAAGGTTTGGAATTTTCCAATCACGGCAGTGTCACAAGGATGGCTAACAGGATCACTCTTCACAGCTGTTCCTCAAAAAGGGTAAACAATCAAATGGAGGTGAATGATTGGCCAATACAGAGTGGAGGTGATGATGAGAACACGACCAAGGCTTCAAAGGCTAATGATAATGCATTCACGATGGTTATTTACCGGAAATTGGTTCATTTTTTAATGAATGAGCTTAAACTCTGGGGGAAACATTTGCTCACTGCTTATGTTTAATTTTTAACGAGCTTGAACTCCACATAAAAACTGCTCGATATAATGGTCATTGATTACCTTGATTTTACCATTGACAACTTTGTTCCTTCAAAGGTTGTACTGCCTATTCAATTGCTTCATCAAACTAGTTAGAAACGAATAATATATGCTTGAGAAATGAGTCAAAACACTAATATTTTACTTGAATTATGTGCAAATTAATTTAAAAGTGGCTTTTACCTCTTATTTTACCATTTCATTTGAACTTTGGTTTGTTGGAGCTTTGGAGGTGCTTTCCTCCTTGATTTTCACTAGCTAATTCCGGGAGATTCTATGGACGATTCTTGGCGCCGTCTGGACCAGGTAAGAGCTAAACCTAAGCTCTTCAGTTTCATTCTTTCCTTTTTGAATTATGAGCATGTTTCCTGGTTTTTCTGTGCCCCTGGGGTTTGAAGAATTCGCCCTGGCTCCATCGCACCTTTCCTATATCGAAAGGTGTGATGCATGCTAGCTTGGCCATTGGCCAGTCAGCATGCATCCCACCCAGTACACTACTGGGGGTGCGATGGGCGCAAGGAGGGAAACTTGTGCACAGTTTTTCATGGAAGTTTTTCCTGTTTTCACCAAATCATGATCCTGACTCTTCTCTTATTTGTTTTCAGAGATTCATTGGAGCAAAATGACTGTTACATAGTGAGAACGTGAGGATGAAGAAGAGGACATGCTTGCTTTACATGATTCGGTTACGGTAAATGCACTGCGAAACTGTGGCATGTTCAAGTTTTTCCGCATCTCTAGCATGAGGCAAAAAATCAACTTGTTGCAATATTTTCTCGATGCATGGGATCCTACCAACCAGGTGTTCCAGATTAGGGGAAAATCCATCCCTTTGACTGTCGTGGACATCTATTTTTTGACCGGCTTATCGAGGCGTGGTGCCCCTATCTCATTATCAGGTTCGGCCCGTGGGGGTGAATCCGTGAGAGATTATATTCGTCGGTACTACAGAGAGGGATCTCAGCCGAGTAAGGACGGAAAGATCAATATCCGAGATGTCACTGACAGGTCTTTGAGGACCATTCTATTCACTTTTGCTAGACTGGCTGGTAGTGCGGCTCTTCATGTGGCCAACAGGTCTTATATGCAGTATGCCTTGGAATGCCTTGAACCAAAGGTGTTCAACTGGTGTGATGCAGTACTCTTTGTGATGAAAGAACAACTGACCAAGGTAAAAAATAGAAGATTGAAGAACTTTGGATATGGTTCTATTTTGACCACTTTTTCCTTGGAAAAGATCCCACTGATGCAGCCGCAGTATGTTTCACTTGGTTTACCTCCACCGACTGAGCCACGGATGCAGAGATGGGTCAACCTTATGGCCAGACATGCTAGTCAGTCCCAGGTTTCCTTTTCTGATACCTTCTTCGAGTGGTTCAATCGTCAAGAGATGGTTTTTTCTGAGTATCCATATGCTGGTATGGATTTTCGAGGTGACCCGGATTTGGTGCTGCCGGCTGGCGAGCAGTGGGGTGCCATCGGTAAATTCTCTGACCATATCTCTGTTTATCGTTTCTTTTTATAATTTTCTTGTGCTTTCTTCTATCAAGACTAATCAAAACTCATGTGCTCATGCAGATGTTGGACCAGTTCGGCCAGTAGTACGCCTAAGAGTGCCAGCTGTCGCTCCAGCAGGAGAGGCTGTGGGAAGGGCTATCCTTCGCGACCTTGATGTGGCCGAGACTCTTTCAGCATTGCAGGATCAGGTTGAGGGCCTCACTCTTGGTATTCCGAGCGTGAGGACTGACGAGCTGCCTCTGAGGTTGCAGCGACATATTACCGGCGTGCCGAATCGATGGACTAGGCTTTTACGCATGATTGCACAGGCGATGACTTGTTATCACCAGCATCATTAGACTAGGGTGCCCCCTAGCGTTTTGAGTTTTGGGTCATCTGGCCAATTTTGTCTTGGTTACGGAATATTTTGTGTAAACCATAAACAATTATATATATTTTTTATTTTCGGAGTTTTATTTTGGTTAAGTTACATGATCCTGATGCAAATATTGATGAAATGCTTCTTTTTATAAATTTTGCAAATGTCTATCTAACACATAATTTTCCAATGAGTTTGTTAATGTGTTTAAATTTCTAGAAATAAGCTAATATTGAATAGAATCAAACTGCCTTTCCAAAATCTTGACCCTTAGGAACATGCGATATATAGCTGGATTTCAGACAGAGTAGATACCAGTGAGTTGTAGGATGACGAGTTGTGAGTCTAGCCTGACGACAAGTCGGCGTATGCCATGTGCGATGGCATCAGAGAGGAGTTCTATCAACGCGCTATATTCAACGATGTTATTTATTGATCGACCAATACATACCCCTCTGAAACTTACTAACTCGCCGCTTGGATCAAAAATGGCCCAGATCGCAGAAGATAGGTTCCACGAACTACGACTCGCTCCGTCGACATATCCAACAAATGATTCCAATAGGTTCGACATCTGCAACAAATGTAAAAAGTGGATTACTTGACCAAAACAATTACCCTTAGCGAAAACAAAAATGTAACAAAAGCATAAGGGTTACTACACTGAATCATGCATAGTAACGCTTAAGGTACAACCCGTTACGAGGTTGCGCCAGTGGAATCCCGTCATAATCCACTAACTCATAGGCCCCTTTTGCTAATACACGTTTAACAATATAGGGGCCCATCCACAAAGACTTGAATTTACCTGCTCCCAATTTATCGGATTCCTGGTCGTAAAGTAAGACCAAGTCACCTTCTGAGAAGACACGGGTTTTGACATTCTTTTCAAACTACGCCTTGACTCGTTTATTATGGGCTTTGTTAGCCAAAGCGGCATTACGACGGGTTTCATCCAATTGGATTAGTTCCAAGAAACGAGTCTCCTCTTCTGAAGTTTCGGGGAGAAGGTCGACTGCGAGTTTGAGGGACGAGATTTCACATTGAACTGGTAAGATTGCTTCTAGGCCATACACCTGTTGAAAGGGTGTAAACCCGGTTGCATTCCTTACCGATGTTCGGTATGCCCACAAGGCTGAGTACAGGATCAGGTTCCAACTCCTTTTGTGGACTCCAATCATCCTTTGCAACATCCGCTTCAAGACTTTGTTGATTTCTTCAACTTGTCCATTGGCCTGTGGGTAATATGGAGTAGAGCTGTTGTGGGACAACCCCAATTTGGCAGCCAATTCAACCATCATGTGATTGCAAAAATGCGATCCATGATCTGTTACTATGGCCTGTGGAATGCCGAATCTGGTGACTACATGATTGAAAAAGAAAAGGGCAGCTATTTCGCCGGTGTTGTTTAATGTAGGAATCGCCTCGGCCCATTTGGTAAAATAGTCTACCGCGACTATGATATACCCATGCCCCCTGGTCGAGGTGGGGTTACATGTCATGAAATCTATGCCCCATTTGGCAAATGACCCAACAGCAACTATTGGTTGCAGGGGAGCAGGTGGTCTTCTGGTTTTGCTATCGAAAATTTGACATGCATAGCAACTTCTCACTGCGGTTATGCAATCTTTGAACATTGTTGGCCAGAAGTATCCTGCTCATAAAAAATTTTGCACCGTAGCGTAAGCAGATTGATGCCCCCCACAGGCACCTGAATGGAAATCATTCAGGACTTTTTCGGCCTCCTCATGGATGAGGTACCTCCTCAGAACTGTATCGACACCACGATGGTAAAGCGTATCACCGACGATCATGTAGTCTTTTGATTGGTATAGAATACGTTTTTGTTCCGAGCGAGAGGTATTAGACCTATATTTTTGGGTTTGGAGATAGATGATTATATCTCCATACCACGAGTTGCTTGAAGATATTAGAAACAAAGATTCATCCACGATGGTTTCTTCGGATGTTTCATCGTTGGACGATGATGGGAGATCACATAGTAATTCCGCGAAACCAGGGATTTCTTCGATTTGGATTTTACAAATTCCATATCAAAATCTTGAAGAATTGCTATAAATTTTGAATATTTCCCCCCAACAACTGTCGCGACAATATATAAGTCATGGGGTTGCAATCTGACAAAATGGTAGTTTTTCGAAAGAGGGCATAGTGTCGAAATTTCTGTATCGCTTGAACAGCTACAAGGGCCAGCTTTTCAACATATGAATACTTGCTTTCTATATCATTTAAGTTTCTACTCAAATAATATATGGGATGTTCAATTCCATTGTCTTCTTGAACTAAAACCATTGCGATGGTTGTATCCGCTACCGCCAGATACAGGTTAAAGTCTTTTTGATAATCAAGAGCATACATTAATGATGCTTTCATTAGGGATTCCTTTAAAGCATCAAAGGAAGCTTGCGCGACTTGATCCCAGATGAAGGGTACTTCTTTTTTCAATAGACGTGAATAACCTTTAGCAAGTTTGGCATAATTTGGAATGAACCTCCTCAGAAAGTTTGCTTTCCCTTGGAGTTTCTGAATCTGAAGCAAATTTGAAGGGGGAGGCAAATTTATGATTGCCTGAACCTTACATGGGTTGAGACGAATCTCGTCCTTTGAGACTACAAAGCCAAGCAAACGACCAGAACTAACACAGAACACACATTTGTGCGGATTGAGTCGTATCTTGTAGTGTCGGCAACGTAGAAATATCGCTCTCAAATGCTGTGGATTATCAGTCCGCTTTCGCGAATGAGCCAGAAGATCGTCGAGATATGGTTGAATGATGTTTTTGATGTCATGGAAGGCATAATTCATTGCCCTCTGAAATGTTGCCCCTACGTTCTTTAAACCAAAGGGTAACTTGCAATATGCAAATGTGCCCCACAGACAAATAAATGCAGTCTTTGACTGGTCCTGTGGGTGGATATTTATTTGATTATACCCAGAGAATCCATCCATAAATGAAAAGATTTCACATCCAACACATTCATCAATTATTTGGTCAATAAAGGGTGTAGGTTAGTTGTATTTTGTACAAGCTTGATTTACATCCCTATAATCGACACACACTCTAATCGTTCCTTGTTTTTTCATTACAGGAACAATGTTCGATACCCAATTGGTTAGAGGAACCGGGTAAATAAAACCAGCATGGAGAAGTTTTTCAAATTCTGCCTTGATGGCAGCGGCTTTTTTAGGGTGCACCTGCCGTAGCCGTTGTCGTACTGGTTTGACATCTGGATACATCTTTATTTCGCGTTCAACTATACTCGAGTCAATGCCTGGCATTTCATCATATGACCAAGCAAAGACATCTCTGAATTTCACGAAGAAGAACTTTGTATATTTCCAGTTCTGAAGGAGAACAACATTTGCCAACATAAATATTCTCTACAACATCTATTTTGGTCGAGATATTTATGGCGATAGTCTCTTCGATATTGGACAAGTTTCGCTCAGAATCCACCGTGTTTACAGTATTTGATAGGAGATCAAAAATTGAAGGATGATGAAGGTCATCAGGAGTATCTTCTTGACAATTCGGAAGATGGGAACAATGGTGGTAATCTTCCCAGGGCGCCCCGTCAATTATCATTGACTGAACAATTCCTTCGTCTGTGTAATGTAATTGTGACCAAGGATCTGAAGGGGTGCCATATTCCTTAGACCTATCTATCCAAACGCTTGATGAGCGTTGACTTGGGTTTGCCTCCCATGCCAAAAACATTGATTGCTACAATATTTATATTGGGCTTGGAGGCAATACCTGCAGATGATCCATGCTAATATCGTTTTCTGGGATCTTTTGAATAGAAGATGTCATATTGCAGGTTCCTACTGTTTCCACTTCCGCCAGATTGATTGGAGGTGGGAGAACAAAATTTCCCACTAATATAGGGTCTTTTAGTAGGCCTACTCTGATATTTTGAAGCGAATGGGGGCTTCCATGGATCATCGGAATGTTTCCCGTAACTTAGGAACTATTGGGGAGAAATGTTTGTTGGTTGACGATTGTAATTCCCCCTTGAAAGGGAAATGCAATCTTCCTGAAGTAGGTCGACACAACTGCAGCCATAGCATATATCCAGGGCCTTCCCAGTAGGATGTTGTAATTGAAGTTTCCGTCGATTACTTCAACATCTATTTCTACTATTTTCCCTCCCAGTTCAACTTGCAAGTTACTTAAAATCCCATATGGGATATATGTTCGTCCATCAAATGCTTTTAATTTCGTCGAAGATCATGACAAGGTTGGAGATCCTAAAGTTTTCCAGCAACTCATTGACATAATACATGTAGATGCCCCCTCATCAATAATTGTTCGATGAACAGTTTTGTTGAGGGCTTTCACTTGAATGAGGAAAGCTATTTGAGCTGGTAAATGAGGATCATATCCTTTGTGATTAAATGACACAAGATTAGAATCCTTTGGGTCAATCCCACCTATTGCTGATAATAAAGCCTGCTTTTGGGAGGGGAAATTTTGCAGTACCTCGAGTGTCGACATAGTGGATGGCGATTGGGCCAGATCTTCCACTATATTATAATGTTGTCCTACTCTGGCACGAGGATTAAATGTTGGCTTGTGTACTACTCCCTTTGGCGGTTTTATTGTCAGTTCTGGAATGATGGGCGGCGCAACTTCTGTCGAAGTTGTTGTCGAACTACTAGGTTGATCTTTATCCTTGTTGTTTGACAGTTGTGGATTCCCGTAATCTTTATTCCTTGTCATTATTAAAGCATCATTTTGCTGTTTCAAAACTGACAACATCAGCACTTGGGACGGGGAAGCATTATCACTGGCAACTAGATTTGTTCCTGGATTAGGAAACGAATCAGTTAATACCGCCGAGGTTTTTGAATTCTTGAAGAATTCTTTAAGCTCAGCTTTATATGGGCAATCTTTTACCCAATGATCCTCATCACATATAAGACATGGACAACTTGGTTTCTTATCTCCATAAGGGTTTGCAGAAGATTTTTCAGGTGATGATTCCCCATGTTTCTTCTTCTTCCCTTTGTTTTTCTTCTTGCCTCCTGGTTGCTTGGTTTCTTTGCCTTTGTCTATTGAGACGGCATTTACTTCCGAGGCGAGAAGTTCTTCTTTTGCATGTTGACTAGAAATCTTACGGGCCTTTTCAGATGTAGCCTTTGTTGATTTCGTGTCTATCGTACCAATCATGCCATCGCCGGCATGAGAGTCATTATTCGATTTAGGAGTAGGAGGAACGGAAAATTCCGGTCTAGGAGCATCAGGGATTTTATCATAGAGTGTGCCAGACTGAGTATAAATCAAGTCTAAATATTGCGCAGGAGCAATAACTTGCTCTTCAGTGACGACTCCTCCCTTTGCCACATCTTCTGTAATGGAAGGTAATAATGACTTAATAAACCATTCAGCTAAAAGATGATCAGGAACATACATTTTTACCATTCTACGACGACGTCGCCACTCATGAATATGATCGGATATGTGAGTGGCCGTCGTTTGCTTGAAATTGGTAATAAGTTCTGTTCCCGTTTCGTACCTTATGGGTAACTGAAAATGGGTTAAAAAGGTTGTGACTAGGGTACTGAAGTTATCAAACGAAGCTCTAGGTAATTCGATATACCATTTTGCTGTCGGACCAGTTAACGTTCTCTGAAAAAGGCGAAGCCTAATCGAATCATCATTTAGGGCGTTTGATGAACACCACAGATGAAAGGTCATTACATGATTCGACGGGTCTTCACCCGGATTTCCATTAAATTTAGGAATATCTGATGGAAGTTTATGCGGAATCGTTGGCCACCAAGGGGCATAAGAAATTGGATCGTTAGTTAGCCAATTTAGATCCAGTAACTCTAAAGTCGCCACAAAGGGTAACTATTGATTCAGGTTTGGCGAAGCATACCCAGGATAAGATGGAATCGCCTGGGCAGTTGGTCTTTGCATACCAGCATAATGCATTTGATGCTGGTAACTTTGGTAAGGTTGATGGGCATAACCATTGTAGAATGGTTGATTTTGACCGTTTTGAATATACGGTTGCCCATTATTTGCAAAGATTTGTTGCTCAGATCCTTGGTAAACTTGTTGGAATTGCGGTTGTTGATATTGCACCAGCCATGGTTGTGAAGCCATGTGCTGTTGTCCAATACTGGCTGTTTGACCAAGATGAGGGGTAATTGTACCCGTTTGGGCCTGTGTCATTCCACTAGTTGGCGATTGTGGTTGAGTCGTAGGGATAAGAGGCTATTGCATTACAACCTGAGAAACCTGAGGTTGGCATACAACAGGCAATGCTTGTACTTGTGACACCGTCACAATAGCTGGTGTAGTTGGTATATTTGACATAGGTAAACATTGTTGCATCGAGTATACAACTCTTGGTTGTTGAGGCAGTATTGGCACCCAACCGCTAGATGTAATTCCAGCATAACCTGAATTTTGTTGTGAACTCTCGTATGGTTGTCCTCCCGGAGGAGACAATGAAAGGGTATATTGCCCCCATATGGCGGTAATCTGGTACTTAAAGGAATGGTTTGCCCTTGAGGACCGGACTGCCCAAATTGACACCGTGAAGGATCAATTTGCTGAGACTCAACATAAGAGTTCCCGGATATTATTCCGGATGAACAAACGAGAATGGACCATACTGTCGAAATAGCCCCTGAGTGGGCCCCATATAGCGATTGAGAGCTATTTGGGACAGATGGTATGCCGACGAACATTGTTGGAGTGACAACAGGAAGTTCTGTCATCATTGTGTCAGATGACACAGTCCTAGATGTCGACGGTTGTTCAGACAATTCTAGTCTATCCAAAATATTTCCTAGCGATTCTACAAGAGCTTCCGATAATGGTAGACTAATTTTTGATGAAGAAGGATATAGGGTGATCCCGACTCCAAATTGCGATGGAGTACTAGATGGAGGATCCTCCACAATCTCTTCTATAGCAATCAGACCAGGTGGAAGAGGTAGACCGTCAGGTCCGTAAAATATTCCCGGTGTTGAAGAAAGTATAAATTTTGCAGCGACAAATGTTTGGGGAATAACACCTTCCGAATCAGCTATAGATGGAGCTGGTTCAGTAATACAAGTGTTTACCTTCACACTAGGATCAGCTCTACTATCCTTTGGTGGCTTGGGAACTTCTTCTATAAAGGTAGGGATACCAGAAATGTTTGGAGTAACCGGAGTCTCCGATGGTGTTGGAACACTTGTTCTAACTTTACCAAGGGATTTTGAACCGGTTAAACGAGTTCGCTTCATCCATAACGGTTTTGATTCAGGAGACAAAGACGGTTGACTTGTAAGCCTCTGCGAACGACGGGGTTTCAATTGACTTTCTTCCACGATTGCGGATTACTCAATCAACTAAAAATTAAGGGGAAATATGTTTCCGAATTAAATGAATTTTAGACGCTTTGACACAACTTGTTTTTTCAATTTTTAAGAGTCGAGAAAAAACAAAAGATGACTCTAGTCGCCTTCGCTTTTTAATGAGATTGAAGTGACAAATACTCAGATGGACCTTTTCCTTTAAGGATTATGAAAAGGAACAAAAGAGACTACTCTGGAAATCTAGACAGAGGGATTACTAAACCAATCGCAAAACTGCAGAATACTTTTTACGGTACGGCAGTCAATCTTCCCGAATGTTGTGTTCAGTGCATTGCGATCGATAGGGCAGCAGACATGGCTTCCTATGGATAAAGGATATAACCAATTGTGGTCTCCCAATATATACTCGATGGTACGTGGGAGCACAAGTCCGTACTGGCACTTGTCATCTCAAAGTGGAGGAATCACCCAACCAACAATGAAAACAACAGTAATCAGGCTTTACGACGCCGGAATACGTCTCTAGCCTAGACTTCTAAATGTTGTGCGTTAGGTTCCAAAGCGTTTTTAGATTCATTAAATTTATTTTACAGTTGATCTTGCTTAAGAAATTTGCCTTTTAGGTTCACCGGGTGATGTAGATATACAATTCCTAAAATGCAATTTAAGATGATAAACAATCGTTTAATCTTCTTTCTGCAATGAAAATCCTAGCTACTAAAGAAAGAGAGATGATATTCTTTCAACATAGAGTGAAGATCACACTCTACATGCACTGTCCTAAATCAAACCAACAAACAGTCTAAATGCAAATGCACATGCATGTATTTGTTTTCAGCCTTCGTAATGTGTGAATGATAAAAAGAAAGCTAAGCGCAAATCTGAATTATTTTTCAAAGCGACATTACTAACAAGCTTCTTTTCAAGACAAAATGAAGACAATGGCGACACTTTGCGATTTGGAATTGAAAACTTGCTTTCGACACTTGAAAAACTAATAATTCAAATCAAATACAAGAGTAATAATGTAATCAACTATCAAGAACAATCGGATTCTCTTCTATGGCTGAAAAAGACACTTGCGACACTTCCAAATCAAGAAACGACAGTTCAATTATGCTACTTCTTTGTAAAAGAGAACTGAAAATGGCTCACAATACATAAAAACATTTACAGTTCTTTGCACAATGGAGGCAGAATAATGGCAAGGAAGGGGGTTTCCAACATAGGTATACTGACTACAGACAGCAAAACTCCTGAATAGAGCTGAAAAGAGTGAAGAAAAACCAAAGTCTGGAGGAAAAATAAGCCTTTTCTTATCAGCGCACCTATTACACAAGGATTCCAGTATGCATCCCACCTACAGCACATGGGAAGTGTGATGCATACTAATATCCTTGAAGAGAGGGTGCGATGGTACAGTGCGAGACTTTTGATCCAGTTCTTGATCACAGTTTGCAGCACAGTTCAGGGATTTAGGCCGAGCAAGTGGTAATCAGTAAATAAATCATAGGGGTAGATCTAAGGAGGTTACTAGAGCCACCACAAGGGCAATTAGAGAGTTTGTAAATCGATTTTTCAGTTCATAAACAAAACTCGGAGATAGACTGAAGCAGCATTGATCTACTTTGCACTTGCATAGCAAATGCAGTTCGAAGGCTAGCTGGCTTGACTTCAGGCTCCATCTGTAAGTTTATAAAGCAAACAAATATAGACAAACAAACAATCTATTCGCTCCCCAGCGGAGTCGCCATTTTGTTATCGGGAAATCTAGTGTCTATGCAGAGCTGCTAGTCCCACTAAGACTGGTAGCTATCTTAGAAACAAACAAGTTAAAACTACTTTCGTTTTCCTTTATGAGAAGTAGATAAGAGGGGAACAAAGGAGACCAACCTCTGTCTTGCGCTTGGTTCCTTGCTTGATTCCTCTCCCTTCTGATAGATCTTTGCCACTCGCTTCCTCGTCTACCCAGCTTCAAAGAGCACCTGTGGAATCAAAGCAGCATAACACTATCCAAGAACAGAGATCTACTATCATAAACAATACAGGACCAGATTTATATTGACCACACAAATGCATATATCATCAATCATACAAGAATGTGGAGGAAAACTTGAATAGCTTTATTAATATCAAGAATAGCAAAGAGTATTACAATCAATTGTTCTGACCCAGCGTCATCCTCTCAGCAAGAAAGCCCTTCTTCACCTCATGAAAAGCTTAGATCACCCAACACTATGATGTTACACCAAGAAACCAGCAGCACTTCCTTACAAGATACAAAATTCCAGCCTCTGGATCTCTGGGATGAGGGATCCATATATAGATGTTTGCAAGGGGGGTGAGTCAACTTCTAAGATTTGATTAGTGTCCTCTCTCTGATAGTTCTTGATTCCACTTGGATATTTATGATCTCTTACTCATCCCTGGGTGAATGCAGAGAGGCAAGTGTCACAGGAGAAGTTTCTGGAAGATTCCATGATTCTCCACCTCACAAATTGACTCCGCCATTTGTCCACTCTCACCCATCGCACCCCATAGAAGGGATTTTCAGTATGCATCGCACCTCCCATGTGCATTTAGGTGGGATGCAGCGCACTTTGACCATGGAGCAGGTGACATGGTCCAGTTTTGACCAGTTCTGAGTAGTTTTTCATGGAGAACTTCTGGGAGATGATGTAATCAGTTGACCTTGTTCTTTTAGGGGTTGGAATAACACTTTTAGGGACTTAGGAGCCCTTGGTTTATGGACATTTATGATTGGGGTTGCAGTGCCCAAAAATGTCTATAACAAATCCCTCAATCGCATGCATGACACTAGCTCCATGTGACTAAGACCTATAGTCACTCCCATAAGCTTATCTTCCAATGACTGGAGCCTTTCAATCGCTCCCATAGGCTTGGTCTAACAACCCTGGTGAAAATTTCATGTAAAAATGTATATAAGGCCACAATGATGGGACACGTATTCCAAGCTGAATGGTGGGTGACATCCTAATGGGTGTTGATTCGGTTTATTATGGGTGAGGAAATTAGTAAAGGCAATGACAAAGGCTTTGGAAAGGTATGAGGCATTTATTGGCATTTTATTATGAAAATAAGGGAAATTAAAAGAAAAGGAAGGTGAAAGGTCACATGTTGCATGTGAGGAGGAAATTGAAGGAAAATAATGGAAAATGAAGAAAATAGAGGTTTCATTCATAAAAAGGCTTCTGAGGATCAATGGGCAGGATTTGTTAGTGTAACTTTTTGTCAGTTTAGTTTTGGAGCTCTCTCATTATTCTCTCTCTCTCTCTCACTCTTAGACACTTAGAGTTTTCTTGGAGCACTTTGGCATTGGAGCAATAAAGGAAAAGAAGAGAGGAAGCAAAGATGAAATAAGGAAAGGCGGGATCAAGCAGCTACAACAAGCTTCATTGTAGGTATCTACTTGCATGTGTATTTTCCTTGCCATATTTGGCATGCATGGTATTTCATGTGGTTCTTTTCTATCGTGTGTTGGCATTATGGTACAGGCATTTTCCTTGATGGAAACCCACTCATAGGTCAGTTCAGAATTGATAAAGGGCAACTCACATTGTAACATCTCAATTCAAAGGTAACATCAAAGGATTACAAATTAGACTCCAGAGATTGAAGGAAGAGAATGTTTTAAGAAGTATGTGCAGGTTCACCTAGCCCAAGTAGCATATACACGTGGGTACATAGAACAAAAAGATCGTATACATATGCACGCAATTTCACAGAAGGAAAAGTGCGTATGGGATGGAAAATTAAGATAATGAATACCAAGGGTCCATACCATGGTATTAGCCCACAATATTGAGTGGAATAATGGTTACTTGATCCTGTCTAAGAATACCATAGGTTCAAAAGGTTGTTTGGTCTGAGGTATTGAGAAAGGCTAAAAGTATATAAGAAGGAGAAAATCAAAGGGCTAATGTGTGCAAGTAATGAATATCTTATGAAGAGTTAGATCAAAAGAAAATATTCTTGTTATGGGTTTTAGATGTTGTGCTTGATCTAAACTAAGTATGCACCTGAGTGTTTGATGATGGATGAGATCTAATGATTGATCAGGATCATAAGACCTTAAATGAATTATCATTATGTGGTCTAATAATGGATAGTCTATATCTGATTGCTAACTAGTGTTTTATCCTTTATATGTTAATCTGGGTATGTCTAAATTCTGGAATAGCTGCGAAGTTATAAGTAAGTATTTGCATATCTATACGCTAGTTCGCCTTTGTGAAGGCACATATACACGCTGGTTCGGCTCTTCCAAGTAGCGTATGAAAAAAGAAAATCTTGATGTTCAGAGATGACAAATCTATCTAATCAGAGTTGTTGTTTTATTGTTGTCTGTCAATGATGTCTTCATTAGATCTGAAAATAAACTGACTGTATAAGGAGATTGAGTATGGTTGACTCAGAAATTGATGATTGGGTGATTCAGTTCTATCAGAGGTTTCAGTGATTGTTTGATTCAGTTGTGTCAGAGGTTTAGTGATTGTTTCAATGATTGGTTGTTTCAGAAAGTGATGATTGGGTTTCAGTTATATCATAAATTGATGATTGGGTTTCAGTGATTGGTTGATGCAGATGTATTTGATGGTTGTATTGCAATGGTGATTGATTTTGAGCTTCAATGTTACCGATGGGTCCAGTATGAAAATTGGATTAAACGTGGCCTACATATTGTGTTGTTGTTTACAAGGAATATCCAGTCTAAAAAATTATAAAACGTGGTCCCTAGAGGAAGAGTGAAGGTCGTAGCCTTCTGTAGGTCAGTGCCTACGTACTGGTAAACATATTTACCAATACAACAGCCAGGGGGTTGGAGCTCCCTTCTAGTAGCAGCTGGAGAATAAGTGAAAGTTGGAGCCTTCTGTAGGTTGGCACCTACGTAATGGTAAACATATTGGCTAGTACAAGATATAGGGGGTTGTAGCTCCCTTCCAGTAGAAGCTAAAGAATGAGAGAAGGTTCCTTCTGCAAGTGGGTGTTTGCGTACTAGTATGGGTTTGCACTAGTACAAGATTGTAAACATATTTTCTTTATATTAAAAGAAGACAAAGACAATAGCAGCAGGTGGTTTTTCTCCCGCATTGGGTTTCCACCTTAAATCTTGGTGTTCATGTGTGTTTCTTATGTGTGATGGTTTATTCTATTATTACTGCACATGGTTATTGTTTAATGTTTAATAAAGTACTGATGCACTGATTAAAGATTAACATATGATGAATTAACTGAATCATAAGTTCACTGGATATACGTTGGTTGCCTTAAGAACAGTTGCGTGCACACGCAAGTTCCCTTCACTAAAGTAGCGTATATAAATCTGATTATGAAATGAAAAATTTATTGATTTGTAAATACTGATTCAACCCCCCCCCCCCCCCTCTCAGTATTATTCCCAACAATTGGTATCAGAGTAGGTCCTTTGGCAGAAGCTTGATCGCTTGAAGGAGATCCGTTGAGAAAATGGGAAAGAAGCAAAAGAAGAAAGAAACTCAAAAGAAGAAGACAGTTCAAAGCAACAGGGACAGTGTTAGAGATGAGTCGCTATTAGTTGGAGGCAAATACTTAGATTCAGAATCACCTCAGATTGAATATGATCAAGCAAAAGAAGTATCAGGTACTAATTTTTGGCCTTCTGGTGATACTTTTATATGTGCCTGCAATGTTGAAGATATTGAAAGTGATAGTGAAAGAAATATAGAGGCAGAAGTTAAAAGACTCATAGATAAAATTAGAGATCAACAAGATCTATTTGACATAAGGGAGTGTACCTTCAAAGAAGAAGTTACCAGATTAAAAGCTCAGTTGGAGGAAGGAAACAAAATAAGGAAGCAGTACAAGGAAAACGAATATCAACGTCAAAAGCTACAGGATGAAGTGACATCATTAAGAAATGAAGTAAATGAAAAAGATACAACAATCAAGAGACTTTAAGATAGATCTAGCTACTATGAAAGTCTTGAAGTTGAGTTCGTCTCTCTAAAAGAAGATCTTGAAAATTCAAATAAGAAGAATGAAGAACTACCTCAAGCAGATGAAGAACAAGAAAATGAGATTCTCAAATTAAGACAACAAGTGGAAGATGGAAGAAAAGTGGAATAAATCATGAAGAAGTAATATCTGGAAAAGGAAGAGCAATATCAGGTTGAGGTAAATATATTAAAAGGTAAATTAGAAGAAAAGGATAAATTGTTACGATTTCAAGATAGTACTAAGATTTTGGATAATATTCTTAGTAGTCAAATGTCTCCTACCATCAAATTTGGTCTTGGTTTTCATCAAATTGTTGAAGGTGAATCTAGCTCTCAAGATGAGGCGAGGAACTCTAATGAAAAATCTAAAATTTTCATCAAGGAGATAAGAGGTCAACCCCATCAACAACCAAGGAAAGAAAGTCTTCAAAGAAAATCATTTACTCCTAACTATGGAAGTGATAATCGGTTCTTTCCTCTGATGAATAATGTTGAATGTCATATCTGTCATACTTTTTGAGATGTTGCAGCCAGGTGCAGAAGTAGAATGTTTCAAGCTAATAACTGTCACACAAAGATCATCAACTTCCAGATACTTTAAGCGATATTGTTTTTTTTGCAATATGTTTGGTCACAAATCCATTGATTGCTATAAAATGAATATGAAACATATAATATTTTATGCTTGTAACAAGTTTGGGCATATAGCAAAAGAATGCAGGAGCAAATTTCGGCCAACATACCAAAAGGAGCAAACATCATCACACTCCAAGGTATGGAAGAAGAAGGAATTACAATCAGAAAGATATGGCATAGCTTAGTATACAGACTGAACAGACTCAGGAGGAACTGAAAGTATGAAATTTCAGTGTTCTAATTCTCGTACGCGGTTGTCATGACGAAAAATCACGTATATACGCAAGTTAGAGGCTGCACAGTCATGTATATGTCAGTTTGATGAAGAAGCGGTGGGACAGACTCAAGAAAAGGGGTTTGATATTGTTTAGTCACTTATCAATTATCTTTTTTGTTCTGATTGATGATGATTACAGTCTATTGATGATATGTAGTAGTACTTTTGGCCCTAATAAGTTGTTGATGACTTGATGAATAACTGATTGATGATGATGCTTTGATGATTCTTACTGACATATGTAATGATCAAATCTAATAGTGAATAGTTGGCACAGGTTCAGGGGGAGCATATGATATGCTTCTAATAATGTATTTTTGGCATTATATTTTGCTTTAGAATACCTTGGTACATAATGATACTTATATTGCTTGAGCCACGTAGTTGTTTTGATTCAGATGACTCTTTTGATGATGGACATATACAGGCTATTATTCTTGATGTTACTGACAGATGCTTATGGAGAAAATCATATATGATGTATGATAGTTGCTGCTAACTATCATGGTATTTTCTAAGTCCTAGGTTTTTGTTGTCATGAATATCATTTGATGTAAATGTTATGTAAAGACCTATGATGGAATTTGTACCCCCTCTATGCATGGGAAGGATGATGTAATAATTGCAATTTTTCAGTCATGTATGAACAATTGTATATCCCCACTTGGGTGGGTGATTGATGTATGTATGAGTCATCGGTGATAGGAAGGTCTTACTCACTTAGTTGAGTTATAGAGTCATATTATTCTTTTGAAAATTATCTTTGCATACTTTGCATGTACTCAGGGGGAGCATCGACAATATAGTGCATCTCAAGGGGGAAGAATATCTTGGTCCACCCTTTGCCCTTGATGTCACACAAGGAGAGTATCTTGGTGTTGCTTGATATATCTAATAGGTTCTATAGCTTGAAGTAATCAACACCAATATGGTTGCCATCAAGTCCAAAGGGGGCGATTGTTGGCATTATGGTACGGGTGTTATCCTTGATGGAAACCCATTCACAGGTCAGTTAAAAATTGATATAGGGAAACTCACATTGTAACAGGTCAATTCAGAGGTAACAGCAAAGGATTACATATCAGACTCTAGAGATTGAAGGAAGAGAATGTTTTAATAAGTATACGTTGGTTCACCTAGTCCAAGTAGTGTATACACGTGGGTACATAGAACAAAAAGGGCATATACGTATGCACTCAATTTCACAGAGGGAAAAGTGCGTATGGGATGGAAAATTAAGATAATGAATACCAAGGGTCCATACCATGGTATTAGCCCACAATGTTGAGCGGAATAACGCTTACTTGATCTCGTCTAAGAATACCACAGGTATAAAGGTTGTTTTGGTTTGAGCTATTGAGAAAGGATAAAAGTATATAAGGAGGAGAAAATCAAGGGGCTAATGTGTGCAAGTAATGAATATGTTATGAAGAGTTAGATCAAAAGCAAATATGCATGTTATAGGTTTTAGATGTTGTGCTTGATCTGAACTAAGTATGCACTTGAGTGTTTGATGATGGATGAGATCTAATGATGGATCAGGATCATAAGACTTGAAATGAATTATCATTATGTGGTCTGATAATAGATAGTCTAGATTTGATTGTTAACACATGTTTTGTCCTTTATATGTTATGATCTGGGTATGTCTTAAGTCTGGAATAGTTGCGAAGTTATAAGTAAGTATTTGCAGATCTATCTGTTGGTTTGCCTTGGTGAAGGTGCATATACACATTGGTTCGGCTCTTCCAAGTAGCATATGCAAAAGAAAAGCTTGATGTTTAGAGATGATTGATCTATCTGGTCAAAGTTGTTGTTTTATTATTGTCTGTCAATGGTATCTTCACTAGATCTAAAAATAAAACTCATTGTATAAGGAGATATAGTATGGTTGACTCAAAAATCGATGATTGGGTGATTCAATTATATTAGAGGTTTCAGTGATTGTTTGATTCAGCTGTGTCAGAGGTTCATTGATTTTTTAAATGATTGGTTGATTCAGAAAGTGATGATTGGGTTTCAGTTATATCATAAATTGATGATTGGGTTTCAGTGATTGGTTGATGCAGATGTATTTGATGGTTATATTGCACTGGTGATTGATTTTGAGCTTCAATGTTACTAATGGGTCCAGTATGAAAATAGGATGAAATGTGGCCTACATATTGTGTTGTTGTGTACCAGGAGCATCCGGTCTAAAAATTTATGAAACGTTGTCCCTGGAGGAAGAGTGAAGGTCATAGCCTTCTATAGGTCAACGCCTATGTACTGGTAAACATATCAGCCAGTACAAGAGTCAGGGGGTTGGAGCTCCCTTCCAGTAGCAGCTGGAGAATGAGTGAAGGTTGGAGCCTTCTGTAGGTTGGTGCCTACGTACAGGTAAACATATTGGCTAGTACAAGAGCTAGGGGGTTGTAGCTCCCTTCTAGTAGAAGCTGGAGAACGAGAGAAGGTTGTAGCCTTCTATAGGTGGGTGCATGCATACTGGTATGATTCTGCACCAGTACAAGATTGTAAACATATTTTCTTTATATTAAAAGAAGACAGAGATGACAATAGCAGGTGGTTTTTCTCCCACATTGGGTTTCCACCTTAAATCCTAGTGTTCATGTGTGTTTCTTATGTGTGATGGTTTATTCTGTTATCATTGCACATGGTTACTGTTTAATGTTTAATAAAGTATTGATGCACTGATTAAAGATCAACATATGATGAATTAACTGAATCATAAGTTCACTGGATATACGTTGGTTGCCTTAAGAACAGTTGTGTGCAGACATGAGTTCCCTTCACTGAAGTAGTGTATATAAATTTGTTCATGAAATGAAAAAAGTTATTGATTTGTAAATATTGATTCACCCCCCCCCCCCACCTCTCATTATTTTTCCCAACATCTTGGCATGGGTTTTTCCACGTGTGACAGTATTCTTTAGCCTAGCCTTGCTATTTCCTGATAGTGTTAATGAGATGGGTTCTCATATTTGGTTAATGTGGGATGGTCGGATGGATTCGAAGCTAAGTGGGGTGGATCTATGAAATGAAAAACACATGGCCTAGTGGTCCCTAGATCGGACTGTGGATCATGATAAAGCCACTAGCCTAGTAACCGTGTTACATGTCAATTTGTCGCCATGACACTTCATCAGTTTATGGGCCTTTTTACTATCCATGAACATGTTTGAATCAACTCCCTCAGAATTCAAAAAACCCAAAATATCTTGAAGTAGATGAGAAATTTGGGAAAAATAGTTGTCACACCTTGTTAAGTTCCACCTATGCTGATTTTGCTAGATTTTCCCGCGTATTCGCTGGAATAAAGTCTAAGAATAGTGCAAAGTCGTGATCTGTTTGCCACTATAAATCCGCGCAGGTGAATTCAAGAAAGTAAAAATGAAAAGCACATTCTAGAAACATAGTTGGTTGAATATTTCCCAACTAAAAGATTCTAGGTGATGACTATTAGAACTATAACTCTCAGAAGATGCATCTTAATCCCTTTTCTCATGGAAAACTAATCCCTTAATTAAGGAGTCTCATCCTCCACTTTTGGATCTGAAACTTCTTCCTCTTGGCCTATAAAATGACTAGAGGGTAGAGGGATTGAGGGTGAAAAAACACAGAGAAGATAAACTTATGATGTTAGTCTGAGATTAGAAAGATTGTCATCTAAGGAGATTGAAGGCATTTGGGAGGTACCTCATGGCATCAAGACACATAGTATGGATCTAACCATGCGAGTGAATGTTTCGAAGTCAAACATGGCAGAAACCACTTGATTACCGATCAATGATGAGAACCTGTAATCGAAGGTGAGAAACCTGTCGTTAAGGCATGTAGGTTTCAAGGTACTAAATGTTTCTAGATCAACTTCCTAGATAATGAGCTGAAGTCGATAGGAAGTGACCCATCATAAGAAAGCCTACGACACAAAACATAATGTCAAGTTTTGAAAATAGTTTGCAAGTACTGACTCAAGGATGGCCGACACGATTGAAGGCATTTGGGAGGGACCTCATGGCATCAAGGCAAAGTTTGTAAGGATCCTCTTTATCTTTGATCAATACGAATGAACACTTTCTCTCATTGATTTTTCTTATTGAAATGATGCATGGTTTATAATTGTTTATAATATTTATTAAGGAAAATTAAATTCCTAATTTCCTTGACATTAGGTTAAGTTTTGTTTGGATTATTATATCGCATGTGCTTTTGATCCTTTCATGGTCGATGCTTGCAGGTCTTATCAAGCATTGAGGAGCTACATCAAATCACAACAAGGGATCTTCATCGAAAATTTCATGAAATAGGTAAGAGGCTCATCCATTGGATTTAATTCTTATAATTCAAACAAGTCCAACTTAGGGAAAGAGTCAGTTCAATTGTCTTTCTTGTTTCTAGTTTCCATCAAGGATCTAGGGAGATCGCTATTGTCTACAAGAGGGATTTGTTTGTTGTAACAAACCCCTGAACCAGATTGTGGGTTGCAATAAAGCCAAGATTGTGTGCCTCAGTGGGCCTAGGAATCCTTGTCAGTGAATGGTGGGATATACGGTGTAGGCCCCTATACTACTAGTGTAACCCCTTATTGTTATTAGTACAACCCCCTTATTATATTGTTATACCCATGTAGTCCCCATATTTTTATTATTGTGCCCCATAGAAGCCCACTATTGTTATTATTGTGCCCTTACATTATTATTGTTATGTTGGCTATGATTATATTATGACCCCTTAGACTCCTATATATAGAAAGGAGGTCTTGTCATTTGTATCATCGAAGAATTGTTCATTTGTGTAATGTAAAGGAGGTTTCGCCCTTGAAGAGGCTTATTTATAAGGCGTTCATCTATCTTTTCTATATTTTTGTGAGCTGGTTCCATAACATTCGGAATCAGAGCTTTGGATTCTAAGGTTTCGCTTGCTCCAAACAAGTCATCGTGGAATTTTCACTATAAATTTTTGTCTGAGATGTTTCAAAAGCTAAAAAAGAACTCATTTGAGAAGATATCTTACTGAATCTCACGTCCGAATTTCAAATCTTTTCTCACTTTATTGTTGGATATATGATCTGAGGAAGTTAGGGTTTATGCAAGCTCCAGAATTTCATCTAAAACATGTCATCGTGGAAGTTTCACTATAACTTGTTCGCTATGAAGTTTCAGAATCTAAAAAGAAAAACATATGAGAAGAAATCGATCTAAACCTCGACTCCAAATTTCAGATCCTGTCTCACTACAGTTTCAGAGATATAGTCTGAGGAAGTTAGGGTTTTTACAGACCCCCAAATTACATTCCAAACAGGTCACCTTGGGAAAATCGTCATAACTGTCTCTCTAAGCATCAGATTGAAATTTTGTAAGAAGTTACAGAAAGAGGACGGACTGTATTTTCTTTTTTATATTTTTCAGATCCAAAGGTCAAAACAATGACACGTGGCACTTCATACAAGTTCGCTCTTCTGAAAAGGTATATAATCAGGTCATCTTGGGAGATTGTGGATAACTCTTTCTTGGAGAATCCAATTTTGATCAAACTGGTGGCATTGGAAAGAGGACATAGAGGGATACTTCAGGTCGCAATTTCAGAACTAGAAGAGCTAAAATTACATATTTATAGTCGTTTCAAGATCGAGCTCCTAAAATCAAGAAAAGGTGATATGAGGAAGTTTGATGGCAAGGATCCGATAAATTGGATACGACAGATGGAGCAATATTTTGATCTACATGAGGTGCAACTATTACAAAAGGTATGTATTGCATCTTCATATTTAGAACCGGATCAATTTTTATGGTATAAAGGGCTTTGTTCTCATAAACCACTTGTTACGTGGTCAATTTTCACGGAGGAAATGATAACACATTATGAGGATACAAAGAGAAACACCTTCTTTAGCCAATTGATAAATCTCAAACAAAAGTGTTGAATGGCAGAGCACATTAAGGACTTTCAAAAATTCAATATAAGAGTAAGTCATATTTCATAGAAGCAAAGGGTTGATGTCTTCATAGGTAATTTAAAGGATAACATTCAACATGAGGTTTGTCTTTGGGAACCTGATTCATTGGAGAAGGCATTCAGGTGGGCAAGAAAAATTGAAAGTGAAATTATGGAAACAAGGAATCCCACCACTCATAACTATAATTATGGAAGTGTTTCTTCTCCTAGCCTTCCACAACCTACAAGGTTTACACCACAACAATTGGAAGAAAAAAGAGAAAAAGGGCTTTGTTACAATTGTGATAACAAATGCACTAAAAGTCATAACTGTGCTGAAAAGAAATTATTTTACATAGAGTATGAAGATGAGGAAGAAAAGGATCAAGAAACATCAAAAGAAGAGGATATACGCCAGGACCCAACCCCAAAGAAAGAAGAAATGAATCCGACCATATCTTGTAAAGCATTGGCAAGAATTACCACTCCTCAAACTCTTAAGATAGAAGGACATATCAAGAAGAAAAAGGTTCAAGAAGTGAAAGATCACATCGAGAAAGAAGAAATGAATCCAACCATCTCTTGTAATACATTGACCGGAATTACCACTCCTCAAACTATCAAGATAGAAGGACATATCAAGAAGAAAAATGTTCAAGAAGTAAAAGATCACATTGAGCATCAAGAAATGAATCTGACCATATCTTGTAAAGCATTGGAAGAAATTACCACTCCTCAAACTCTCAAGATAGAAGGACATATCAAGAAGAAAAAGGTTCAAGCAGTGAAAGATCACATCGAGCATCAACAACAAGTTCTCCAACTTTTAAAGGATAGCACCACTTTGGTGCAAAATCAAATGAAACAATAGGTAGATCAACATCGCAGTGAAAAAAAAATTGATGTAGGTGATTGGGTATTTTTACGGCTACATCTCAAGCAAGTTATTTATGAGAAGGAAATGTTGGCAACACTACATGCACTTAAGAAATGGCGACCTTATCCAATGGGAAGACACTTCAAGGTAAAAATGGATCATGATAGTCTTAAATACTTTTTAGAACAAATATTATCTTTAGAAGAACTAAAAAAATGGGTCACAAATATGTTGGGTTATGACTTTGACATCATGTACAGAAAAGGGAAGAAAATTTTTGTTACAGATGCACTCTCAAGAAAGGATGAGGATGTGGAAGCATTGTTTTGTGTTATTTCTATTATCCAACCAGATTGGATAAATGAAGCAAGGGATTAATGGAAGAAGGACAAAGAAGTGTGGCCACTCATTCAAAAGTTGCAGAATATCCAAATTCAAACAATATTTCCAGAACTTGAAGAGGAAGGAAAAATCATATTGGAACCTAGAGCAGTCATAGATATAAGAACCCGACAGCGACGAAACCGATCAATTTTAGATTATCTCATCTAGTGGAAGAACTTACCCGTTGAAGATTCCACATGGGAGGACAAGAATTTTATACAGAAGCATCAAGAACTACTCAAGCATTGAGGACAACACTTTTTTAAGGGGAGGGGGATGTTAGGCCCCCATACTACTAGTGTAACCCCTTATTATTATTATTACAACCCCCTTATTATATTGATGTACCCATGTAGTCCCCATATTTTTATTATTGTGCCCCATAGAAGCCCACTATTGTTATTATTGTGCCCTTACATTATTATTGTTATGTCGGCTCTAATTATATTATGACCCCTTAGATTCCTATGTATAGAAAGGAGGTCTTGTCATTTGTATCATCGAAGAATTGTTCATTCGTGTAATGTAAAGGAGGTTGCCCCCTCGAAGAGGCTTATTTCTAAGGCGTTCATCTATATTTTCTATCTTTTTGTGAGCTGGTTCCATAAGATACGGTAAATCCAAGAGGTAGATTTCTCTCCGTTAGGCCTAGTAGTCCCAGGACGGGATGTACGGTAAAGACTAGAGAGTGTGTCTCGATGTAGGGCCTAGTGATCCCTGGATCGTATTGTGCATTACAGTAAAGCCTGAGAGACTAGGAGGCACTCAAATTCCTCACAGTGTAGGTGTAGAACTCCAGTGGCATCCATGATTATTTGGTTTTTGGTGTGTTCTATGAGTCCCACATTCATTCTTGGAATATGGCATGGGGTTGATTGGCTTAAGAGAGACTTGGCTCAGCTAATATATGGTCGGGTGGAACGTGGTAGTCCCATCTCCGGTTGGTTTATTGTATTCATTAGTGAGGCATTCATTCCTTTGGTTTTCAAGTCTAAATGTACTGATGTATATGTCGATTTTATTGCTGATATGTTTATGATATTTTTGTCCCTATTATGCTGGTTATATGTATGTTTTATGACAACAACTATGTACGGCTCTCAGCATGTTTTTACTTGTAAATGAATGAACAATGTATCTATGACCTAATGGATGGAATCACAGTCAAAGTGATAAGGAAACAATGCTTCATGGTGAATCTCAAATAAGTATGAGACTTGTATGCTCAGATCTGTTATTTACACCTATAGGTTCCATATTTACTAAGTGTTTGACAAAATGTTTGTCATGGTTAGGCTTGGTTAGGTCAAGCCCTTGATCAATTTTTGTGTTAGAGGCTTTTCCTTGGTGTTATTTATTGTCTTGGAAAGTCTCATCAAGTTCTAGGCATTTGTTTGGAGACTAGCCCCGAAAAAGTGGCTTCAATCTCACACTCTGGTACAAAACTGGCTAAAAAAGACTTCAGTCTCTCCCTTGTAGGAATTGTGGGAGTGACTATAGGGTTCCATTCGCATTCATGCCTTGTCATGTGAACAACTGTTGGTTTAATTCATTGAAATTCTAGGTTAACTCACGGGTTCGGCACTGAGAGTGGTGGATTAGCTCTTGGGGTCTTGAAGCACCTGAGGGAGGTTTGTAAGGTCTTTTTTTGTCGACTCCATTTCCTTAAGGTTACCTAGGAATTTGAGTCTTATCATAGTGACCTCTCGTCACATGTTTACCTTTGGTGGACGGTTGCTTGGGTAGATGTGGGAGGAGGGTGTTACAAGGTGGTATCAGAGCATGGTTCACCCCTCAAACTGGATGGGCGATGTGCGTTGGTCATGCATGCATGTAAATTACATGTGTGTCCCTTACAATTGCATTCCATGTGCTTGTTGCATTGCATATTAATGTTGATCATGGTTGTAGTAAGGTTTTCATTAGGAAATTGATGTTGATTTTGGTGGAATGCATCATCATGAGTCTATTACTAGTTACATATTGTTATATGATGCTTACATGTTGTTATATGTTGTTTGATTACATCCTTGTATGTTAGGTTGAATTCTTGTATGTTTTATTACAAATATCAGTCTTATAGGTTGTTTACTAGAATTGATCTCTTATGCTCGACTACATGCTTTCATGCGTATGTGTAGTTGATTAGGATTTTCTTATGCATGTTGATGGTTGTATGTGGAAATGTGTACAATGGAGTAATGGTTGTTGTCATGCATGAGGTCATGGTTTGTGAAGTTGATATGGTCATGCATTGATGACTGGACTCTAGCTAGAAGAATGTGTATATGGTTTTGTACTCATGTGTTATATGTCTATATGTAGTCGTTATGCATGTATGGCCTTGGTTATAGTTATGCATGAATAGTAGGTCAAACATGCCTTGTGAAGTCATGGTAAGCAATTTAGGCCATCAGGGTGATATTGGTATGTCATCATGCTAATGTGTTGGTTGAGATAGAGAAGGAGATGTAGATCATCATAAGGAGGTGGAAGCATTGGACTTTGGGGTAAGAGCAGATTGTCATACAGGTATTGTATGTTTGGCATGCAGGTATGTAAGTCAAGGATTGTTATATGAATTAGTTTTATATACATTAGGTTTATGTACATGTCTTTTGATGTTATGGTTGCATTCATGATATATGTTAGTTGATTAGTGTATTTATATGCACATGTGTCGAATAGTCAAGAATGATAGTAACTTGTAGTTGTATACATTTCTATTCTTGTTTTATATTAGATAACTTGATGATTATGTTATATTTTATTGATGAGTATGTTATAGGTTAACTTGTTGTTGTTATATGACAGTTAGCTTGATGATTAGGTTATATGTTGATGATGAGCATGATATATAGCTTATTGTTGTTATATGTTATTAACTTGATGATTAGGGTTATTTGATTGAGATCTTGATGTTGTAATTTGGATTGGTCATATGTGCAATGGCTATGTTCATTGCATTGAAGATCTTGATGTTATATGTATTGTGTTAACCTGGTTTTACCTATGCATATGGTTATGGTTGCAATATTCAAGTATGAGCCGACATATTTGTGATATGGTGTCTGTTAGGTCCCTATACTACTAGTGTAACCCCTTATTGTTATTAGTGCAACCCCCATATTATATTTTTATTCCCATGTAGTCCCCATATTGTTATTATTGTGCCCCATAGAAGCCCACTATTGTTATTATTGTGCAGTTACATTATTATTTTTATGTCGGCTCTGATTGTATTATGACCCCTTAGACTCCTATATATAGAAAGGAGGTGTTTTCATTTGTATCATCGAAGAATTGTTCATTTTTGTAATGTAAACGAGGTTTCCCCCTTGAATAGGCTGATTTCTAAGGCATTGATATTTCTTTTCTATCTTTTTGTGAGTTGGTTTCATAACATTTGGTATCAGAGCTTTGGATTCTAGGGTTTCGCTACTCCAAACAGGTCATCATGGCATTTTCGCTATAACGTTTTTTCTGCGACGTTTCAGAAGATAAATAAAAAAAACCCATTTGAGTAATGGTAGAGCACATTGAGCACATTGCTAAATCTCCAACAAAAGGGTTCAATGGTAGAGCACATTGAGCACTTCCAAAAATTGAATATAAGGGTAAATGATATTCCAGAGAAGTGTAGGATTGAAGTCTTCATAGGGACTTTAAATGATAACATCCAACATGAGGTTCACCATTGGCAGCCTGATTCATTAGATACGGCATACAGGTTGGCAAGAAAAATTGAAAGCAAAATTCTGGCAACAAGGAAGCCTACCACTCATAACTATAAAGATGGAATTGTTTTTGCTCCTAGCCTTTCACCACCTACAAGGTTGATACCAAAACAATTGGAAGAAAAAAGAGCAAAAGGGCTTTGTTACAATTGTGATAGAAAATACACAAAAGGTTAGAAGTGTGCTAAGTAGAAATTAATGTACATAGATAGGGAAGAGGAGCAAGAAAAGGAACAAGAAATGTCAAAAGAAGAAGATATACACCAGGAACAAACCATGGGGAAAGAATAAATGAATCCGACCATATCTTGTAATGCATTGGTCAGAATCACAACTCCTCAAACTATCAAGATAGAAGGACATACCAAGAAGAAAAAGGTAATAGTGTTGATTGACTCAAGCAGTACCCATAATTTTATTCATTGTAAAATAATAAAGGAATTGAATTTCTTCCTATATCCATCTCCAGAGTGTCAAGTGATGGTTGCAAGTGGAGGAACCATAAATTGTTCTGTAAAGTGCCATAATATCAAGCTATCCATGGGAGAATATGTATTGAATAGCCCAATTCTTTCCATTCCAATGGGTGGTGTTGATGTTGTACTAGGAGTCCAATGGCTACAATCCTTGGGGACAATATCTTTTAATTTTCAAGAAATTTTCATGACATTTTCTTCGGAAGGAAAGGAAGTTGAATTAAGGGGTATCACAGGGAAACTGGGAAACATAATCAGCTCTAACGGAATGACAAAGCTTCTAAAGAAAGAACAACGAGGTGTAATTGCACAATTATGTTCTCTAGAGGTTCCCACATCGAAATCATCTATTTCTCCAGATCTCCAAAAAGCCTTGGACAATAATTCCAAGGTATTTGAGACTCCCAAAGGCCTCCCACCTATTCGTGATCATGATCATGCTATTCATTTTATTCTAGGAAGTGTTCCTCCAAACATCAGGCCTTAAATATATCCACATGCCCAAAAGAGTGAAATTGAACGTATGGTTGCAGAAATGCCAGAGGTTGGTATAATTATCCAACCAAATTTGATAAACGAAGCAAGGGATGAATGGAAGAATGTCGAAGCAGGGTGGGAACTCATTCAAAAGTTGCAGAAGATCCCAGTTCAAACAATATTGCCAGAACTTAACAAGGAAGGAAAATTCATATTGGAACCTGGAGCAGTCACAGAAACAAGAACTCGACAACTACAAAATCGATCAACTTCAGAGTATCTCAACAAGTGCAAGAACTTACCCACTGAAAATTCTACATGGGAGGACAAGAATTTTATACAGAAGCATCCAAAACTACTCAAGTGTTGAGGACAACACTTTTTGAAGGAGAGGGGCATGTTAGGTCCCTTTACTACTAGTGTAACCCCTTATTGTTATTAGTTCAACCCCCTTATTATATTGTCGTTCCCATGTAGTCCCCATATTGTTATTATTGTGCCCCATAGAAGCCCACTATTTTTATTATTGTGCAATTACATTATTATTGTTATGTCGACTCTGATTGTATTATGACCCCTTAGACTCATATATATAGAAAGGAGGTCTTTTCATTTGTATCATCCAAGAATTCTTCATTTGTGTAATGTAAAGGAGGTTGCCCCCTCGAAGAGGCTGATTTCTAAGGCGTTGATCTTTATTTTCTATCTTTTTGTGAGTTGGTTTCATAACAGTGTCATACTAATCTAGACTAATCGTACATATGTGATTGTTATGCATGAACGACAAATTCTTATGAGCTTATGATGTGAACATGTTAGTTAGTTACTATTATGGATATCATGATTTATGTTTGAGTTGATATGTTGTGAATTTGTATCGTGCTAACCTAGATTGATCGTGCAAACAAGATACCCTCCCCTGAAATACACTAAGGTGTGATCTTGCTTATGTAGTATATTGTGTGCTTCATTGTTGATTATGTCATCTATTTGGTGTTTGAGTGTTTGGTGCCTATTATGTCATCTAGTTGATTTACCTGACATGGTGCGTTCATAGCGTTCTTGAATGTCTGATTAATTACATTATATGAGTATGAGTCTATAGGGATGCATGAAGAAATGATCTTGTTTTAAGATGATTGTACTAATACAAGTGTCGAGATAGTTGATATGTACTTGTGTGTAAGTATGTGATAGTTGTAGCATTATGTCTAATGACTATGAGTTGACTATGGATTATGACATGATTATTAGTCTTACTAAATGTTGATCTCAATGTGATAGATATGATTGTATTGATATTTGGAACATGTGGTTGACATGTGTGAGCAGTTACAAAAGGCATGCAGTTATTAGCTTAACAAGGTAATAGTTGATGTGTTTATATCACTAACAGTCGGGTGATGTGACAATGCATAGTAACACTCAATTGTAGTAAGGAAAAGGTCAAAGAAAGGAATTGGGCAAGAATTCCTTTAGCTATATTTGGAAACCATAATTCCAAATGAACGAGTGCTTTGCATACAGGAAGTCTTCTTAACCTTAATCTTGCCTGACATTATGTGGATATGAGCTAGATTCATGAATATGTACTTGACATGTATATTAGCTAGTTTCTAGTTATAGGTGGAGGGAATTGGAGTCCCTTGAGAGATGGATTGGACGTGTTCATTTGCAAGCAAAATGTTTGGCACAACAAGGTAAGATCAATGGTATATTGTTATATTTATATATGCACTAACAGTTATGTGTTTATGGTAGTATGATGTAGGGGATTGCATGGCAAGAGACTGCGATGAAATATTGAAGAAGGCTCGGGTTGAGATTTCCTTAGGAACCATGGGGATTGAGTCATGGTGTTTGTTGTCAGTCTTGTGCTTTTGGTCTTTCATGATTTGTTGTGCTTGATTTTCGGCTTTGTTTATGTCTAGTGTATGGCCATACCACTTTGTTTGTGGAGTCGTGTTGTTATTGGTTTTCTTCTTGTTTGTTTCTTCTGCTTACATTTTAAGTTTTGAGTCTTGGGAATTGGTTGAGAAAGAGGAAATTTAATGGGGCTTGGGGAGAGATGTGTTGTACCCAAAAGGTGATTTAATATTCAGATGAAGCTTGATGCATGAGTAAGTGCAACAAAAGGTAAGACTATGACAGTCGGTTGGACTGGTTGGGTCTGATGTGGTAAATGGATGATGACAGAACAGTCATGGGAAAGGTAATCAAGAAGGGTAATTTGAATGGATTGGAGGCGTCATATGCCTTGGCTATATTGGGAACTATTGTTCTCGATGTTGCGCATGTTTTGCGCGCATAAAGGGAGTTTTCTTAACCTTGACCTTGAGATATTTTAATTATGTTGTGACCATGATTATGTTGATGTCTATATGTGTATACATGTATGTATGTATGTATGTATGTATGTCATGTCTAATAGGTTCATCATGGATCATGATTATTAACACTAACATCTATATGTATATATATGTATGTATGTGTCCATGTATCTATGTCATTATCTAACAGGGTAATCAGGAATCATCCTTGTGGCAGAATAATTGCTTATGCAGGTGAATGGCATGAAGAAGTTCCTAGCTATCAGGAATCAAGTGGGAAGAGTAGTCATGAAAAATATATGAGGTGAGTATCATGTGAATATGAATTTATATGGTATGCTTGTATTATGTCTATGCTTATGTTATGGATAGGTTATACCAAGGGATACATTAGCAAAGTGAAAGTAGTGTGGTCTGCAACATGCTAGGATAGGCATGGATAAGACATCGGAAGCAAGGTTTCTTGGTAAGGACTGTGTGGTTTTAGATGTGTGGTACTATTGTTGTGCATATGTTGTATATGTTGTACATGTTGCATCTATGATGTGTGCACATCCGGTGTTGTGTATATATAGTGTGTGTACATGTTTTTTATGCAAAGTTATGTACAAGATGGTACACATAGTGTTGTACAAATATTGCATATGGTGTTGTGCACATGATTGGATATGCAATGTTGTGTACAGATGATGCTATGCATATGTTGGATATGTAGTGCTATGTACAGGTAGTGTTGTGTGCATGTTGTACGTGTGGCGCTATGTACATATGGTGCTATGTGCATGATTTTACAAGTGGTGTTGTGTACATGTTGTACAAATGGTGTTGTGTGCAGGTGGTGTTGTGTACATGTTGTGCATGTGGTGTTGTGTACATGTAGTGTCACATACCTATCGTGCGCATGCTACTGTGTACATGTGGTATTTTGTACACGTTTTATAGTGGTGTAGTGTACATGAGGTGTTGTGTACACGTTGTGCAGGTGGTGTTGTGTACATGTGATGTTGTGCACACGTTATGCAGGTGGTGCTTTGTATATGTGGTATTGAAGTACATGTGGGATTGAGTGCATGTCGTACATGCTATATTACGGGTATGCAGTACTATGTGTGTGCATTGTGTAGTCATGGTATCGTGACATATGAATTCATTGTGTTGCACTCTATATATGTATTTGTGTTGTGTTGTACACCAAGTGTAGGTGTATGTGTTGTATGTCACATGTAGGTGCATGTATCGCATGGTGTTGTATGCAGTGTGTGATGCACACTGTGTACGTACACATGGCTGAGGAGAAGGCACTTAGTGATTGTCGGGTGTGGAAACCGATCCAGAGTGCGTACAGAATAAAGACAAAGGTAGAAGCTAAGGCTTGATTAAAGGATAAGTATCAGTATTTTACTTCAGTTTTATTATGCATGTGATTTATGATTCTAGTTTATGATGATTACATGTGATCTATGATTCTGATTTATGATTTTGATCTATGATGGTTGTGTTTTGAGCTAACCTGATGTGATATGTTTATACATGATGATTTGGTCAAAGATGCTAGTTTGATTTGTTGTGACAGGAAGTAAACCAGATTGCAAGTGTACCTTATTGACAAGCTACCAATGAGGTATGATTTGAATTTATTTCAATTTATTTTAAATCTAATGAAATTTATGTACTTGGTACAAGAAGCATGGAAATGTATGATTGCATGATCAAAACCAATTGCAAGAAATAATAATAGAAAAAGGAATTGAAACATGCAGAAGATGCTAGTTTGATTTGTTGTGACAGGAAGTAAACCAGATTGCAAGTGTACCTTATTGACAAGCTACCAATGAGGTATGATTTGAAGTTATTTCAATTTATTTTAAATCTAATGAAATTTATGTACTTGGTAGAGGAAGCATGGAAATGTATGATTATGTGATTGAAACCAACTGCAAGAAATAACAAGAGAAAAAGGAATTGAAACATGCAACAGTACGCTGGTAAAACACTTCAGGAGCAGGGTCATTGTGGGACACTGGTACCCAGTAGTGTCCATTGATTACCATGAGCATGCTATGACTGGTATGATGGTTTGAGGCAGGGATATGCCTTGGATTTTGTATCTTCCAATGCGAGGAAGCCTTTCCAAGGGATGGACTGCTTGAGATGGGGGTGCCAGTGGAACTTGGAAGGTGAGTGATTGCACGGAAGCGGTTGACCGAATTTCTTGAGGGACTGTACAGCAAAGAAGGGAAGATTGGGGATGGATTTGTTTTGGTAATTAGCATTGTTAGATGGAATCAAATGTACATTGGGAGTGTGCCTTGGAAAAATGAGTAGGTAACTGTTCACTGAGAGGACAAGTAGCGTAGGATTATAACACTAGACATTGGATGCAGATTTGACTTTGCAGTGGATTCTAGACTTCCTGGGAAGGAGGTGAATCTTGGTATTACTTTGAGGGTGGAGGTGTGAGCCTCTGGATTCCCTTGTTGCAAATGCAGGCATCGTATCATTTATTTTTTGGTTTAGAAAATGTGCATATGTGTATATGTGGTTATTGTAAATACCATAATGAGTTGTGTTATAAAGCTCTAGTATGTGGTATGGTTATTATCTGGTCATGTTGTCATGATGTTTTTCTTTTGAGCAGGTCATTCATTATAAATACTACAACGAGCTATGTTATAAATCTCCATGGGTAGTATGTTTTGTTTTCAGCGGTCCTATTGGTTATAGGCGTCATTGAACACTAAGGATGGTGTTCCCCCAAGAGGGAGGGTTTTGTAACAGCCATGCTGAAAATTCCATGGGGAGGGTTTTGTAACAGCCATGCTGAAAATTCCATGTAAAAATATATATAAGGCCACGATGGTGGGACATGTATTCCAAGCTGAATGGTGGGTGAAATATCCTAATGGGTGTTGATTCGGTATATTATGGTTGAGGAAATTGGCAAAGGTAATGAAAAAGGCTTTGGAAAGGCATGAGGCATTTATTGGCATTTTATTTATGAAAATAATGGAAATTAGGAAAAAAGGAAGGTGAAAGGTCATAGGTTGCATGTGAGGAGAAAATTGAAGGAAAATAATGGAAAATGAAGAAAATAGAGGCCTCATTGATAAAAAGACTTATGAGGATCAGTGGGCATGCTTGGTCAGTGTAAATTTTTGTCAGTTAAGTTTTGGATCTCTCTCATTATTCTCTCTCTCTCACTCTTGGATAGTTAGAGTTTTCTTGGAGAACTTTGGCATTGGAGCAACAGAGACAAAGAATGAAAGAGGAAGCAAAGATCAAGCAGGGAAATGCAGGATCAAGTAGCTACAGTAGGCTTCATTGCAAGTATCAACTTGCATGTGTATTTTCCTTGTTGTATTTGGCATGCATGGTATTTCATGTGGTTTTTTTCTATCATGGCATGGGTTTTTCTAGGTGTGACAATATTCTTCAACCTAGCCTTGCCATTTCTTGATAGTGTTGATGAGATGGGTTCTCATATTCAGTTAATGTGGGATGGACAAATGGATTCAAAGCTAAGTGGGGTCAATCTCTGAAATTGCAAACACATGGCCTAGTGGTCCCTGAACCAAACTGTGGATCACGATAAAGCCACTGACCTAGTAACCCCTAAATCAGATTGTGGGTAGCAGTAAAGCTAGGATTGTGTGCCTTGGTGGGCCTAGGAATCCCTTTTAGTGAATGGCAAGATATACGGTAAAGCCAAGTGGTGGATTCCTCTCCGTTGGGCCTAGTAGTCTCAGGATGGGATGTACGGTAAATCCTGGAGAATATGTCTCGATGTAGGACCTAGTGATCCTTGGATCAGAATTTGGATTATGGTAAAGCCTAAGAGAATAGGAGTCACTCAAATTCCTCACGATGTAGGTGGATAGCTCCAGTGGAATCCATGCTTATTTGGTGTTTTTTGTGTGTTCTATGAGTCCCACATTCATGCTTGGAATATGGCACAGGGGTGATTGGCTTAAGAGAGACTTAGCACAGCCAATCTATGGTCGGGTGGAATGTGGTAGTCCCATCTCCAGTTGGTTTATTGCATTAATTAAGAATGCATTCATTCTCTTGGTTTTCATGTGTAAATGTACTGATGTATATGTGGATTTTATGGCTGATTTGTTTATGATATTTTTGTCCCTATAATGTTGGTTATATGTATGTTTTAGGACAACAGCTATGTATGGATCTCAGCATGTTTTGACTTGTAAATGAATGAATAATGTATCTATGACCTAATGGGTGAAATGGCAGTTAAATTCATAAGGAAACAATGCTTCATGGTGAATCTCAGATAAGTATGAGACCCATATGCTCAAATATGTTATTTACTCCTGTAGGTTGCATATTTACTAAGTGTTTGACAAAACTTTTGTCATGGTTAGGTTTGGTTATTTCAATCCCTTGATCAAGTTTTGTGTTAGAGGCTTTTCCTTGGTTTCATTTATTGTCTTGTAAATTTCATCAAGTTGTAGGCATTGGTTTGGAGACTAGCCCTGAAAAAAGTGGCTTAAATATCGCAATCTCTCGCACAGACTTGGCTGAAAAAGACTATAGTCTATCCCTTGCAAGCATTGTGGGAGTGAATATAGGGTTACACTTGCATGCATGCCTTGTCATGGGAGTGATTGTGGGTTTAATTCATTGAAATTCTAGGTTAACTCATAGATTAGGCACTGGGAGTGGTGGATTAGCTCCTCGGGGTCCTGAAGCACCTGAGGGAGGTCTGTAAGTTCTTGTTTTGTCAACTCCATTTCCTTAAGGTTACCTAGGAGGTTGAGTCTTATCATAGTGACCTCTTATCGCATGTTTACCCCAGCTAGTCGGTTGCTCAAGTAGATTTGAGAGGAGGGTGTTACACTTGGCTACATGTGACTATGGCTAAGGATGAGGAAAACCAATGAATCTTCAGTCCAGAACCTTTGCCATCATTTGCATCATCTTTTCCAACATTTGTACTAGCCTCCAGGATTCTAACATGGCCTCTAACACATATGCAAGTATAAACAACATTTCTTCAAAGTTTCACTGCCAAGTTGACCTACAAGGGTGAACAAACAAGGTTGGAAAGTGTGCCAACAAGTCCTCCACTCTCCAATAATCATCTCCATAAGTTGCAACACCTTTGACGGAACTAAAAACACTTTTGTAGCACCATCATCAATCCATCACATCACTACAAAAAATCATCCTCATAAGCATAGACATGAAGGCCTAATGAAGGCCTAGTTCACAACTCAACTAGTGTGCCATTAACCATAACCATCACATGTAGATCTGCAAGACATCCTATAGCAGCATCATCAACCAAACAAATTCCAACATATGACCATCATGAGTGTGCCACCATCATAGGATCAATCATCAAGCGAACACATACCGACACAAACCAATTGCATGGCCTCATAAGGTTGACAACAATGCCAACACAATCGTCTTAATGCCAACACAACTAGTTGCAATCAATCTATGATGAATGGCATCTACACATAAGCTAGGATACAATATGGTTCACATCAAAGCCAACATGAGATATCTTCCATCATGAACTAATGCCAACATCAGCTAGTTGTACCATGAACACCATAATGCCAACAATATCCCCATGGATGCTAACAACAAACATGGCAACTCATTGATCCTATAAACAATTACAAGCAAAAATGGAGGTTAAAAAATCGACACTTTTAACATAGAACCATTTTAATAATAGCAAAAAATTAATGAACATTGTAACAGAGGTTACTATTATAAATTTATATTGTGGAACATTGTGATTTTTCTCACAGCAAAGAAATTCTTATAACGAGCATGAAAACCTAGAAGTTTCTCACATGGATGACAACTTAACTTAAAGAAAATGGAACCAGTACAAATTCAGAGAAATGCCCTCAAATGTACCTGCAAAAACCATAAATAGAGTGAATACATTTGGGAACAAACCTTAGTAAGGTATATAAATGAAATTACATAGAAATATAAATGATGGTATGAGAAACAATTGCCTCTAATAAAAACTCCATAGAAAAAAGGGTTCATGATTTCACCTAGAAGGTTAAGGGTGTTAGTCTCAATCTTTCCAGCCTTCCTCCAGTGATCAAATATGCTCTTACAAAGTGGTCTCAGAGTGTCCAGGTCAAATTTTGTCATTTCAAAGAGTTTTCAAGCAAAATTTGGTCACTAGGCATTAGGTCTAGGGTTTGCTTTCATTCCTTCTAAAGTTGTCCAAATGTTGGTCCATGTCATCATTCTGTTGAGTCTATCATCATTCATAGGGTTTTCATTATCATGTCAGTGTCTAATGAGTCATTTTACACCTTGTTCATGCTTCAGTTGCGCCCAGGCAAGGTCATTTCCCTCTCCTAGGGTTTTGAAAGCTAATTTCTCTTGGATGGTCAAATCATTAGCAAAACTTGTATCCAAATATTCATACACCTTCCCCTATCTTTCATTTACCTTATCAAACACTTCCCATCATTGAGATCCCCCAAATTCCTCATTTTTGCACAAACCCTAGTTTCTTGCCACAACTTGGCAATTTTCTAGGCTAGGCCTGTGTTTTGCTCTTTTGGACCCCTTCCCCTCACTCCATCTCTAAGATTCCACTTTCCCTTGCTTCCTAACATCCCTCCCTACTTCCAAAAATTTCCCCAAGAATTTACAAGCCCCTCATCCCCTTCATTTCACTTCATTTCCACAAAATTCCTTGTTTCACACATCGGGATAAGTTTCACTCAAAAGATGTTTCAGAGCAATCAAGGATGAATTTTGGAAAAATGAGAGAGCTTTTTGTCCAAAAAATTCCAAAGAATAAAAACCTCCCTCACTTTTTACACAGGTGTCATGGTTTTAGAGAAATGTCAAAAATATCGTTGCCTCAGGAGAATCGAATGCACCTCCGAAGTGACCTTGGGAAAATCAAGTTTTCTCCTAGCTTGGTTGGCCAAATGACTTTCTTGATGAGTCAAATGATAACTAGACACAAATATATTTCCAATGAGCTATCATGACCTCAATTTGGAGTTGAGGAAGGCATTCAAAAGTTCACTGCAACAGCACTCTGCCTTGAGGCAGCCTCATTTGGCATATTTTGACAAGTCTTGGGAGATTTGATTTTTGACAAGGAAAATGAACTAAAAATTAAAAAATTCCACTTGGGTTGGAAATTAGACTCAGAGACCTTTCCAACGAGATATCCTGCACCTGATTTGGACATCGGGAAGCCCTCCAAAAGCCTCCTTCAAAAAGCGCTACGCACTGAGATGGGCGCTACGCACTGGGCCTCACTGGCCAGTGTAAAAATACACAGGCGCTACACACTCAGGTGTGCGCTACGCATTGGGTAAAAGTTTTGCTCCTTCATCCAGATTCATGCCAAATTGCCTCCAAATCTTCAAGTAGGTGTTCTATGACCGATTCAATCAATTTCATATTGTTTATAGTGTGTTTGAAGAGAGGTGTGATGTGTTGAATGTAAAAAACAAGTGAAACCCTAGGTCAACAAATGAAACCCTAGGCCTCACCAAAATCTACCTTAAGGGTGTTTATGGATGATTGGTGAAGATTTGTTTTTGCTCTCCCTTGGTGAAACATAGCCTCATACCCATTTGTAAACTTTGAACCAACAGCACTTCATATTTTGGTCCATATGTCAAACTGTCCTTATGACTGTTTTATGCCCAATACATTAAACAGAATGTCCATTATGGCATAAGTCTTAAGATGATTGGTTGGCCTTTGAGTATGTATTGACATTGTGATTTCACCACAACTACAACACACATCCCACATATTGCAGACCTCCTATATCTTGCAGTCATTGTGTTTTCAAAGCCATGTCAGACACAGATTCAACTTATGAGCAGGATTATGATAGTGATTCTACACCAGAGGTAAGTGTGCCAAGGAGGTATCACAAAGGTGGCAAAGGTGGTCGGCATGTCAGAGAAGAGCCCACTTCTTTGGTTCAATTGCAGGCTTGCTCGCTTGCAATGGATTGTTTTTGCCACTAGTCCTGCTATCACTATTGTGAGCTAATTTCAAAAATTCATCATCATAATGAATTAGCTCGCTTGTTTGTTCTACATTTACAGGATGGTCATGTAAACCTTGCCGGAGTGAATTTCAACTTGTCACCCGAGACTATTGCTCAGGCCACTGGGATACCAAATGTAGGGGAGGAACGGCTGAAAAGGGCCGATAGAGACCATGCATTATTGAAACACATGGTTATGCATTACAAGGTCCGAAACCTGGTTTGCAAGGCGCGAATTAGGAGTCTTAAGGCAAAATTGAGGAAAATGGTCAAGAAGCAAAAACGAAAAAAGGAGATTGATCTTCTTCGAATTCTAGCCGAAGCCTCTTTCACTGAGCATGGTAATTGATTGGGGACCCCCAGCCCAAATTTCAACAAGTTTGGGGAAAATTTTGTCAATTTTGAAATTTTTGTGTAAAAAACAGGTTTTTGGCCTCAACGCATAGCGCGCCGCGCGCTACCCTTAAAATTGGGAGGTCCAAATCATGAAAGGTTTTCATTTTTGGATTTTTCATGATGAAATACACCTCCTCAGCCACTGCCAAGGCATTTCATCAAGGTTTGGGTCCCCAAAAGGTCAAAAAACATGCAAAAAATGACCTCACTGCCCCTTTTTGGACACACAGGAAGCAGTCTTGGGGGAATGAACTTTTGGAGGAGAAAATGGACACCAAATTGGAAAATTCCACTTGGGTTGGAAAGTAGACATCCAGAACTTTCCAACGAGCTATCGTGAGCTCAATTTGGATCCCGGGAAGTGCCCCAAAAGTAGGTGGAAAGGCGCACTACGCATAGGGCTCAGGCGCGCTACGCATCAGGGATTTTTGCACAGTTTTCATCTTCAGCTCAGGAAACGAAGCCAGTTTGACCAGTTTTGACTTGTGATGGGATTTTTCACCCTCCTTGATGTAATTAATGGAACTTTATGTTGAATTGACACTTATTTACCTATTCTAGATGATTCATTCATAAAATAGCAAAAATTTAATGAATGAATTGGTTTCCTAGCTTATAGAAGCAAGTTGTTTTGACTGCCTAGATTGTAGTGCTTTGTTTAGAATTGGTTGAAACAGCTCCTAGAATGATGAGCTCGACCCCTAGAGGCAAGGAAAGAGGTTGGCTTGCCTATATTATGTAATTTCTAAGTCATTTTCATGATTGGACTCTTGGGAATAGCTTGATACACTATTGTACATATTTTATCTGCAATTTTGGCAAAGGATAGACCAGGGTTTTGCAGCACTATTTGGGATTCATGTGGCCTTATGTGTTGATGGTGTGTTTCTCTTAGTACTTGTAAGTTGTGTATGTGTACCACTTTCCTTATTTAATCTTCTACAATTAAACAAATGAAGTGTTAAGGTAGAATCCATAAATTTGCTATGCTTTGCCTTTAAGTTTGTTTAATTTTCCATGTTTTCTTCAGTCTAAGGAGAATCCTTGAGACTTCCTTGCTCTCCTTAGCTCCTCACCTGTCAGGTCTATTCATTCAATCACTTTAAAGGCATCAAAACAATCGCCTATCTTGCCCCAAGTAGACCTCTGCAAAAGCTGTGCCTCATCCCCGCACCCAAAATTGCCTTTCCCTTGAATTCAACAAAACTTCAAAAAATAAATTCCATAATCCTTGTACTTCATACCTAGCCTAAAATTAGTCATCAATTCAGTCATCTCGAGCCTCTTTGATTACATTTTGCCGAGATTGACCGGAGAGAGCCCTCTCCTGTCCTCGTAGGGCTAGCTACGAGGCTGAGCTTGGTTTGATGTTGCCTCGAGTTTTGCCTTCCTCAGCCTGAGGCAAATTCGAACGCTAACAAAGGGGAAAAAACACTTACAGAGACAAATTTCTCACTCTCTAAACACTGATGTAGAGTAGTAAAGAGATAAAGAATCTCAGTCACAAAGCAACAGAACCTTGTTAGAGAACTATGGAATGAGTGAGCAAACAAACGATTTTTGGAGTATTCATTAACCCAAAGGAAACCCTAATTCACTAATCACCGTCAATCTAAAGAGATTCAATTGCAACCGTTGAAATAGTAGGTCAAATGAACCTCCATGTTAATGACATGGAGATACGCATATGCATGTCAGTATAACCCTAACTTTGGAAAAATATGGAAGCATGTTCATATTAACTTATACCACATTGAAGTCGAGAGTTAAAGGTTTACAACATATATAACATATATCAAAGTCAAGAGTTAAAGGTATACAACATATATAACATATATTTATACAATGACCTTGTGAAAGTAATGTAATCAATGGATAATGATAGATATATTAATTATAAATATAGCATGCAATATAAAATTATTCGTATTTTAAATACAACATAGGAAGGAATAATATATTTTGCAACAGTGGACATATGTGTGTGTGTGTGTAATTTTAAAATAATAACAATACAAGGCCATTCTGCATGGTGAAGGTATCAAGCTTTATAATATAAGTTTCAAAAGAACCAATACATGAGTCATAAAGCCACAATGGAATCAACACCCAAACACTTTTACTCCAAGATATGTTGGCATTATGGCTAATGTGTTGTCCTTGATGGCAACCCACTTAATAAATATGTACTTAAGGTCAACATATGATGATAATGGAACTCGTGAAGATTGTTACAGATGCTATCTATCAACACAGAACTGATAGTTCAGAGACAAATGGATGATAAAGGTGAAGTTTGATAAATTATACGCAAGTCATGTAAAGAAGAGTCGCATACATACGCAGTAATTATGAAGCAAGGTTGTGTACAGAATCTGAACCATGGTAATCTGGATACATTTTAAAATAATAACAATACAAGGTCATTTTGCATGGTGAAGGTATAAAGGTTTATAATATAAGTTTCAAAAGAACCAATACATGATTCATAAAGCCACAATGGAATCGACACCCAAATACTTTTACTCCAAGATATGTTGGCATTATGGATAATGTGTTGTCCTTAATGGAAACCTGCTTAATAAAGAGGTACTTGATGTGCACATATGACGATAATGGAACTCATGAAGATTGATTCATATGCTACTAAAGCTATGAAAACATAATTGACAGTTCAGATACAAATAGATGATAAAGGTGAAGTTTGAGAAAGTATACGTGGGTCCTATAAAGAAGAGTCGCATACATGCGCAGTTCTTGTGAAGCAAAGTCGCATACAGAATCTGAACCACGGTAATCTGGATAACAGGGGTCTTTACCATGGTATTGGCCCATAGTAATCAGAGTGACAATGGTTATTTTATCTCATCAAAAGACACTACCAAGGTATTTACCTGAGGTATTGGCTAAGGAAAATATTATATAAAGATATGGAGATCAAGGTGTTGTGTGTGCAAGTGTTGCATTGTCTATGAATTATTTGATCTAAAACAGGTGTGCACCAGGGAGCAAGGAGAAGACTTAGATATGAAAGATTTGAAGTATGTTGACATATATTCTTGATTTATTTATTCATTACAAATGTCTAAGTAACTAAAAATGATAGATATGTGCTTATAATGATGTTGTATTTAGAATTTTGTAGTTATGAAAGTAAAGGTTGCGGAGAGTGAAGTTCTGTTTTGTAATGAAGTTTTTCAAATCTTAAAGTAGGTTTGTCTTTGGATAGTCACGTACATATGCAGATCTATTTCTGGGTAGTCACGTATAATTTCTGTGAATTTATTTAGTATGTTGAGATTTGTACGCGAGTGTTATGCATGGTAGTTGTGTACATACGCTGATATATTTCATGGATATCACATATATGCTCTAGGGTTTTGTAGTGTGGCTTAATTATGACATTTGGTAATGTTTGTTCTGATTTTTGTTGCATGTCGATGATGTCATATATCTTGATGATCTATGTCTGACAGTATTGATTGGGTTGTTTGTTCATGATTGGAATATTGGTTAGTTATGATGCTATAGTTTGGTGATATGTGATTGATTCAGTGGTCTATGATTGATTCAGTACATGATCTAGTGATTGATTCAGCATTACAGTTACTCATGATTCAGTTTGCAACAGTTTAAGATTTGTACGCAGGTGCTACACAAAGGAGGCATGTACATCCATGAGTCTTATTCGGTACAGTCACGTACGTAATTTGCAGTGTTACACTTTCTCAGATTCAGTGCTTCAGTTTGACATGTTTATTTCGGATTATTGTTGATATGGGTCCACTTTGAAAATATAATGGAAGGTGTCTTACAGATTGTTTGATGATTGTTTAACATGTGGATCCAGTCTCAAATATTATGAAAAGTAGTCCACAAGGGGTTGAGGGTTGCATCCTTCAGAAAGGGGGTAGGAGCTCCCTTTTGGTAGGAGTCGGTAAACGAGTTCAGGGGGTTATAGCTCCCTTCCAGTGGATGCTGGAGAATAAGAGAAGTTTATAGCCTTTTGCAGATGGGTGCCTATGTACTGATAAGAGTCTGCATCAGTACAAATCTAATGAAGCCTTTTTTCATATCATATGAAAGAAGATAGAGACAACAACATTGGTGGTTTTATCCCACATTGGGTTTCCACCTAAAATCTTGGTGTTCTATGTGTGTTGTTCATTTTATGTGATTGCTTTATGTTCTTTACTGCATACTAAAAAGTAATTAATCTACTGATGCAATGATTAAATATAACCATATGATAGAATACATGAAAATTTAGTAAATTGGATATACGCTAGTTTCCTTCTCTGAAGTAGCGTACATACGCAGTTTTCCTTAATACTAATAGCGTACATATTTTAGAATATAAAATTTGAAATTTTGAGTTTAAAATACTAATTCACCCCCCCCCCCCCCAGGGCAGTATTTTTTCCAACAATTGGAATCAAAGCAGATCCCTCATAACAAGCTTGATCGCTTAAAGGGAGATCCATCAAGATGAGAAATTAAGAGGGAGTATCTTATATCATACCACCTTTGTTTAATGGAACTAACTTTGCATTTTTCAAAGTCAAAATGAGAGCATATTTTTAGTCACTTGGAGTTGATATATGGGCAATCATTGAAGGAGGATATCAATACCCATCCTCCATTCCCACAGATGATGCAGGGAAGAAACAATATGAGACCAATGCAAAGGCAGTCAATGCTCTCTTAGGAAGCTTGGTTGAATCAAAATTTGTGAAGGTCATGCAGCTGAATATAGAAAAGACTATATGGGACATGATCATCCAAAGCTATGAAGGTGTGATCCAGGTGGATATTAGTGGCCACCCACATATTCCACTTATACCCCCACCATTTTTTCCTTTAGTTTCCTGAATTATAGCACAATTTCAATTTCCTTAATTGTAGCACAGTTTACTATTTTTGACATTTTTTCGGGTCCCGAAATTCCAAAGCAGTTTTGAGGCCCTAAACGACACTTTTTGGAAAATGGGAAAACATGAGTCTTTAATTTTCATTTGTAGTCAAAAGTTGTATTCATCAGATAGATCTTTCGCACAAGGTATCATACACGTCAAACGGAGATCGTATGCCAAAGTTACAACCCCAGTAAGTTGATGTACCAATTTACCCCAACGGGGCCCATAGTTTTGGCGCTTCATCTCCTAGGGTTAGGATTTTGGATGTTTATGGTTTTCCATTGTTTCTAAACGATCAATAGGCATTCAAACCTCATTGTAACACAACTTAGAGGCATGTAGCCGACACATCTCTTCTGAGAGCTAAGCTACCATCGCCCAAGCTAGTTTATTTCCATTTTGTATGTAAACATATTTCAGTTCTTTGATGTTAATGAAATGAAATTTTATTCCTGCTACATCTATGTGTTTATGTTTATATTTGTATTTTTTTGCATTCTTTCATAAGTCCGTATCAAGATGACACTAAGGTAAAAAGCACTAAACTTCAAACATTTAGAATTCAATATGAGACTCTCATAATGCATGATGATGAAAGTATCGCAAGCTTGTACCTTAGAGTAGATTAGATCGTTAACTCAATGAAAAATATTGGTGATGAAATAAAATATTTTATTGTTGTTGAGAAAATTCTAAGATCTCTAACCTCAAAGTTCAATTCCAAAGTCTTTGTCATTGAAGAAATGCAAAATTTGAAGAATCTCACTATTGAATAGCTCCATGGGATTTTAATAGCTTATGAAATGAGAAAAGGGGTCCATCAGGTGTCAGAGAAGCAACATTCAAAGCTACATACAAAGGGAAGGAAAATGAAGAGATTAAGGAAACAGGTTACATTTCAATGAAGAAGAAGTGAATTTTGTGAAGAAACTTCAAGTAGGAACTGGAAAGTTTAGAGGTAAGCTTCCTTTTAAATGTTTTTCTTGTGGAAGGGTAGGTCACTATGTTGCTAAATGTCCTTATAAAGAAAATCATGAGAAAGGGAAGAATTCTCCAAAAGGGAATGTTAAAAGAAGTTTTGATAGCAAGAAAAGTTTTTATACTCATGAAGATAGTGAATATTCTTCCAATAATGAGGATGTTGAATCCAACCAAGATTATCATTTGCTTATTGCATTTGAAGAAAATTTTGTAGATGAATCTGATGAGGTCTTTATGGATGCTCTAAAAGAAAAGGAAATTTGTATGTATAAGGAAAACACTCTTGTTGAAGAAATAACTTAGCTAAAAATCTATCAAGACGAAGCTAAATTAGTTGAAGAATTTTTGAAGAAACAATTTCTAGAAAAGGAAAGGCACTGTGAAAATTTAGAACTTGAAATAGTGGGTCTAAGAAAGGAATTTTAGAAAACAAGGGCTCTAAATTTTAGATTTTCTAAAGGATATGATACTTTAGAAGAAATCATCAAAGTACAATGCTCTCCTCTAATCAAGATAGGTCTTGGATACAATTCAAATGGTGAAACATCAAGAAAATTGAAATCTTCTGAAACAGGTATAGGAAGCTACATCAATGTAGTAAAAGGAAGCAGTCATCAAAATTGTAGTTCTCAGCAAAAGAATGAAGGATCAAATCCTTCTCATGCAAAACAACCTTACCATAATCAAAGGGAAAGCTACTCAAGAAGGTATTATACTCCCAGGTATTCCTACTTCAATGGTCAATGCTTCACTTGTCACAATTTTGGTCACAAAGCTATTCATTGTGTTGCTTATAAAACTATTATGACTAGAGAAGCAAGAAAACAAAAGAATGAGATTAGGGCAAAGAAATCTTCTTATAATGTTTTCTCACCTCTTCAAGATGAAATTGAATGTTCTCTTTGCAATAACTTTGGTCATAAAGAAGCAGAATGGGACCATCTTACCAGCATGAACAGAAGACAATACCCCCCAAGGTATGGAAAAAGAAAATTACAGATACTAAAAATTATGGTCTAGTTTTGTATGCAAGAGATCAAGAAAATCTATGGTACATTGACAGTGGATGTTCAAAGCATATGATAGGTGACAAAGATAAGTTTATTTCTTTTAATGAAATAAAGAAAGAAAAGAATGTAACTTTTGGTAATAACTCACTTGTTGCTATCAAAGGAAAAGGAATTGTGTTGTTGAAGAAAAGGGTCAAGGCTGGAAATGTATTATTTGTTGATGGACTAAGACATAACTTATTAAGTGTTAGTCAAATGTGTGACCAAGGGCATGAATTTATTTTCAAATCAAAGAATTGTGTGGTAAGAAATATGGATACAAGCAAGATCATAATAAAGGGAACAAGAACTCCAAACAATGTCTATGTCTTAGAAGGCGGCCAAGAGCATTGTTATTTAAGTAAATCTAAAGAAAGTTGGCTTTGGCACAAAATTTTGGGGCACCTTATCTTTTCTCAATTATACAAGTCAAACGGAATGGGAGTAGTTCGTGACTTTTCCAACATCTCTCCACCTGAAAATAACATCTGTAAATCATGTCAATTTGGTAAGAAAACCAAAGTTCAGTTTAAAGCTAAATATGGTACTTCAAATAAGCCACTTGAACTTATTCATATTGATTTGTGTGGTCCTATGAGAAATAAGTCTCCTCGTGGTGAACAATACTTCATATTATTCATTGATGATTTTACAAGAATGTGTTGGATTGGCTTACTAAAACATAAATATGAATAATTTGATAAATTTAAAGTATTCAAGGCTCTAGTAGAAAATGAGTTAGATTTGAAAATCAAATGCCTTAGATCAAATAGAGGAGGATAGTTTATATCAGATGACTTTTTCAATTTTTGTGAACAACATGGCTTCAAAAGACAATTTTCCATAGCTATGATTCCTCAACAAAATGGAGTGGTAGAAAGAATGAACAGAACAGTCCAGCAAATGGCATGTGCCATGCTTGATGAGTCAGGAATACCTCATACCTTATGGGGAGAAGCATCACATATAGTCGTGGATATACTTAACAAAGCTCATGTTCGAGTAAACAATGATAAAACTCTGCATGAACTATGGTTTGGTAAGCCTGCAACTATCAAACACTTTAGAATTTTTGGAAGCAAATGTTACCTAAAGAAAAATGATGATAAGCTTGCAAAGTTTGAATATATAGTTGATTAAGGAATCCTTCATTGATACTCTTCTAGAAGCAAGGGATATAATTGTTATAATAAAAGGCTTCAAAATATTTTTGAATGCATAGATGTTATGATTGATGCAGCATCCACGGGTACCAAAAGACAAAAGAAGGAAATGAAAATACAGATACATCAGAAAAGACTCCTTCAAGATATGTTCAGAAAAATCATCTTGAATATCAAATTCTAGGTGAAAAAGAAGCAGGAATAAAAGCTAGAATAACTTTTCTTGGAACTTCTAGTTACTTAGCCTTATTATCCACAATTGAGCCTCAAAAATTGAATCAAGCAAGCAAAGATGAATGTTGGGTTAAGGCAATGCAAGAACAACTTGATAAAATAGAAAAGAACCATACATGGGAATTAGCACCAAGGATGCATGATAAAAAAAATTATTGGGACAAAACGGGTGTTCAAGAACAAACTGGATGAAAATGGAGAAGTAATTCAAAACAAAGCAAGATTTGTATGCAAAATCTATGCTCAATAGAAAGGGATAGACTTTGAACAAACATTTTCACACGTAGCTAGACTTGAAGCCATAAGAATGTTTTTTGCATTTTCAATATTTGCGAGTATATCAAATGGATGTTAAATCTACATTTTAAAATGGAGATATAGAAGAAGAAGTTTATATTGAACAACCTGAAGGGTTCATTCCTGGAAATGATAAAAATCTTGTTTTCAAACCTAAGAAGGCATTGTATGGGTTGAAACAAGCTCCTTGTGCATGGTATTATCAGCTTGACAGGTATCTTCAGCAACAAGGCTTCAAAAAGGGGTCTGGAGACAACAACCTATATATCAAATTTGATACAAAAAAACTATTGATAGTTGTTGTTTATGTAGATGACATCATATTTCAAAGCAATGCAGAATCTATGAGTCAAGGATTTGCTTTAGTTGTGCAGCAAGAATTTGAATTTCTCTACTTGGTGAACTAACATACTTTCTTGGTCTTCAAGTTCAACAAACTAAGAATGGTATCTTTCTTTCTCAAAACAAGTACCTCAAATATATTTTAAAGAAATACGGAATGGAAGACTACAAGTTGGTATGCACACCAATGGTAATATGATGCACTCTTAGTCAAAATGTTGATTCTCCTTTAGTCAATCAACTAGAATATATATATATATGATTGGAAGCTTTCTCTACCTTATAGGTACAAGACCAGACATTATGCATGCAGTTGGAATTTTTGGACGATTTCAAGCAAATCCTAAGGAAACTCATCTCCAAGAAGTTAAGAGAATATTCAAGTATCTACAAGGAACTCAAGATTTTGGTCTATGGTATCCCAAAAATGCAGACTTTGCACTTCATGCTTACACAAATGCAGATTGGGCAGGTAATGTTGATGATCGCAAGAGTACTAGTGGAGGAGAATTTTATTTGGGACCCCGCTTGATTTCATGGTTCAACAAGAAACAAAGCTCCATCGCTTTATCTACTGTTGAGGCAGAATATGTTGTTGTTGCATCTTATTGTACTCAACTTCTATGGATGATCCAAACATTGCAAGACATTCAAGTCACTTGTCCCAGCCTGTACCTATTATCTAGTTCCATAACTATCTCTAAGAATCATGTCATGCACTCAAAAACCAAGCACATTGCAATCAAATATCATTTTCTGAGAGGGAAGGTGCTTGAACAAAAGGTCAAACTAGAGTATGTTCCTTTAAAGGAACAAGTTGCAGATATATTTGCAAACCCACTTCCATGTGATTCCTTTGAATATCTCAGATAGAAATTATGAATGATTCTTGCATCATCACTCTGCTGATTTTTATAACAGGTATGTCATGTTCAAGGGGAGTTGTGACTGTAAATTACTACAGTTTACTTTCTATATGAAAATGGTGTGAATGACAGACATGTATATACATGGTTTTTGAGTTAGACAGATGCGTATACATATCAATGATTAAAAAGAAAGTGGCACAGATTCAAGGGGGAATCCTATATGCCTTCATCATTTCATGTTTGGTATTCTGGTTTGAACAGTGGTTTGTTGCAGTTGTTCGTTCAAGGGGAGCAGTTGTTATGCCCCTATAGTTCCTTGTTGGAATTATGGTTTCCTGAGCATGTCGTGTTGCATATCCTTGTTGATGTAGAGATACTTCTGCTACTACTACTAAAGATTTATATGTTGTTGTTTTGTCACTAGTTATCAATGATGCATGGATTCCAAATGATAAAGTTATGAATGATGCCTATATGTTGATATGCTTGATGAGGAGAATGTGTATGTTATGGTTGGTATTGATGATTGGTTGTTGAAGTTACTTGGTGATGCTTGGAAGCATTTCATACTTAGTCCCATGTTGATGATGCTTATTTTATTTCATATTTTTGATGAATGAGGATGTTCATGTTGCTTCTATGTTTTTGCGATCAAATGTTCATGGTGCAAGTTCTTATATGGTGTTGGTGGTCGTTGATGACAATCATGGTTTTTGTTACCTAATTATTTCGGTCTCTGGTTTTGGCTATAAGTATCACATATGTGTCTTGATGTAAAAGGTCATCATTGTAATATTCATTCATGTATGGGCTACTGGAATCAAGTCATGTCATATATGTAATCCCATTATTTTGGTACATTGATGTAAAATTTGTTTCAAATATGTAACCCCACTGTGTTGGGTGATTGATGTAGTCATTAGTCATTGGTGATAGGAAAGGTCATATTTGGTTGTCATAAATCCTTGTACTTTTAATTTATATCTTTAAAGGGTTCAACATATGCTTAGGAAGAGCATGATCAGTATGCAAATTTCATGATTCATATTCAGAAAATCATACCTACATAAATCAACACTACAAGGGAAGTCATTCATTCAGTCTAGTTCAATCCTTTTCCCTTGATCTAAAAGGGGGAGAGAATCTTGGTGTTTGGAGAAGAATTCTTGGAGAGAAGTTTCATGTGTTTTTGGAGAGGACTTAATGTTTGTAGGTGTATTTACAAGTAGCGTCCAAACACTAAAGTGATTGTCATCAAGTCCAAAGGGGAAGATTGTTGGCATTATGGATAATGCGTTGTCCTTGATGACAACTTGCTTAATAAACATGTACTTGATGTCAACATATGATGATAATGGAACTCATGAAGATTGGTACTTATGCTACTGAAGCTATGAACACAGAATTGACAGTTTAGAGACAGATGGATGACAAAGGTGAAGTTTGAGAAAGTATATGTGGGTCCTGTAAAGAAGATTCACGTACATATGCAATTTTTATGAAGCAAATTCGTGTATAGAATCTGAACCATGGTAATTTTGATACCATGGTATTGGCCCATAGTAATCAGAGCCATAACGATTATTTGATCCCGTCAAAAGACACTACCAAGTATTTACCTCAGGTGTTTTCTAAGCCAAATACTATATAAAGAGATGGATATCAAGGTGTTGTGTGTGCAAGAATTGGGTTGTCAATGAATAATTTGATCTAAAACGGGTGTGCACAAGGGAGGAAGGAGAAGACTCACATCTAAAAAATCTAAAGTATGTCGACATATATTCTTGATTGATTTATTCATTACAATTTTCTAAGTAACTAACAATAATAAATTTGTGCTTATAATGATATTGTATTTAGAAGTTTATAGTTTTTACAGTAAAGGCTGCAGAGAGTGAAGTTGTATTTTGCAACTAAAGTTTTCAGATCTATACGCAGGTTTGTCTTTGGATAGTCGCGTACATTCACGGATATGTTTCTAGGTAGTCGTGTATAATTTCTGTGAATTTATTCAGTATGTTCAGATTTGTACGCGAGTATGCATGGTAGTCGTGTACATGCACTAATATGTTTCATGGATATCACGTATATGCTCTAGGGTTTTGCAGTGTGGCCTAATGGTGACATTTGATCAGTTATGTTCTGGTTGTTTTTGGTTTGTCGATGATGTCTCTCTCTTGACGATCTTTGTTTGACATTACTAATTGGGTTAGTTGTCATGATTAGAATATTGGTTAGTTATGATGTTATATTTTGGTGATTTGTTATTGGTTCAATGGTCTATGATTGATTCAATACATGAGGAAGTGATTGGTTTAGCATTACAGTTACTCATGATTCAGTTTGCAGTAGTTTAAGATCTGTATGTAGGTGTTATACAGATGAGGCGCCTACATATGTGAGTCTTATTCAATATAGTCGCACCCAAAATTTGATTTTTTTTGTTTCTGGTTGGGTTCTAAATTCAGTTATTTGATGCTTCAAAAAATCAATTGATTTGCAGTGTTACAGTGTCTCAAATTTAGTGCTTCAACTTGACACGTTTGTTTTGAATTATTGTTGATATGGGTCCAGTTTGAAAATATAATGAAAGGTGTCCTACAGATTGTTTGATGATTATTTAATAAGTGGATCTAGTCTGAAATATTATGAAAAGTGGTCCACAAGGAGTTGAGGGTTGCAACCTTCAAAAAGGGGGTAGGAGCTCCCTTCCAATAGGATCTGGTAAACTAGTTCAGGGGGTTGTAGCTCCCTTTCAGTGGGTGTTCGAGAATGAGAGAAGTTTGTAGCCTTCTGCAAGTGGGTGCATGTGTAATGATAAGTGTATGCATCAGTACAAATGTAATGAAGCTTTTTTTATATATCATAAGAAAGAAGACAGAGATAGCAGCAACGGTAGTTTTCTCCCACATTAGGTTTCCACCTAAAATCCTAGTGTTCTATGTGTGTTTCTCATTTGTTATGATTTCTTTATGTTCTTTATTGCATACTGAAAATTAATTAATCTATTGATGCAATGATTAAAGATAATCATCTGATAGAATACATGAAAAATCAGTAAACTGGATATATGTTGGTTTCCTTCTCTAAAGTAGCATACATACACAGGTTTCTTTAATAATAGTAGTGTACATATTTCATAATATAAAATTTGAAAGTTTGAGTTTAAAATATTGATTCAAACCCCCCCCCCCCCTCCTTAGTATTTTTCCCAACAAGTTATAGAACATAAGGGATATGCTAAGTTGTAAAGAAACAATACATTATAAAATATGTCAATAAAAGGATTATAAATGTATAAGGGGTACTAACGTACCAAAAACTGAGGATGGAAAATTTTACACATGAAAATAAGAGGGTTAGAGGACTATTTAATATTATGATCAATGATATACCATCTGAGCATGTTAATAAGTCTATAATATGTAGTTAGGAAATTTGGATCAAAACATATAATAAGAATGGAGCGAGAAGAAAATATGATGCTCAAACATCAAAATCCTAGACATGGCTATTTAAAAAAGGATCCTTGTAGAGTTATTACAAAATAAATAAATTAGTCCTAAATTTCAAAGATATAAAGGAAGAGTACAAATTAAACGTTTGTACCATTCTTACTTTAAAAAAAATAGGGTGTAATTAGGGACGTGTTACGTAGTGTTCTTCCTCATTAAATGAGGTATCAAGTGATATTTGACACCATCTAAGATGATGAGCTTAGCCTTTGAAACAAACTCTTCATAAACTTCCAACTCGATTTTGTTTGGTTTTTGAATATCTTTGTAAGAAAACTACAATATCTTGTTCACCAACAATACAAGCCTGATCATTTTTTTCCAAGGACTATAGTTGGACAAGCCATCTAATCTATCTTAATATCTCAGACTAGTGACCAACTTCACCATGTTGCTAGTCCATCAGCAACAAGGAAACTAACTCCCCCTTTAGTTGTACATTATGCACACTCTAATTTAGTTGTCCTTCAAAGTAGCTATGATACAATGTTGATTTTTTCCTTGGCACTTCAGAATTTGGGCTATGTTTAAAACATAATCACAAACTGTTGGAAATACTGAGAGGGGGGGTGAATCAGTATTCCTTATCAATTAACACTTTTAAATATTTTTAGAGCATTAGTTAATCTTCAATTATTATTAATGTTTATGCAGTAATAACAGTAAATAAAAGAACACAGTAGGCACAAGAATTTTAGGTGGAAAACCCCCTCCGGGTCAAAAACCACCGAATGCTTTTCTAATAAATTATTTAATCTTCAGCCCCAACTGAAATGAAAGCAACAACTTCCTAGAATTATAGAAAATCATTCTTCTCTAGCTCCCACTGGAAGGACGCCCCAATGCCCTGGTTTCTTCAGTAATCAACTGAATGGATGCCCCAACAACCTAGCAAGCCACAACTCGCCTTAACACCACCCTACCACCCTAAAGTGTTCATAGGCCCCAACCTGAAGGCGACTTCATACACCTACCTAGCACCTCCTTGCCACCCTATAATGTCTGAAATAAGACAAGATTGTGGATTCCAAAACTAGGAACAACAATCCACGATACAATAAGATGTACAATAATTTTCATGTACTTGACACACTACCCAATCACTCTATGACCTACAACCCAACCATGACATCATCCCAACAATGACTCCTATACCTCCCAACACTGCCTCTTCGAATCTAGGAAGAATGACTCTTTCACAAATGACTCTTTTACAATATTTACAATGATGACTCTTTTACAACTTTACAATGATGTCTCTTTTACAATGATGACTCTTTTTGATCTGATAATCACCCTATGAGTGACTTCAGTTAAAGATTTATTAGAAAAAAGGTATTACAGACTCATGTGATGGTGTGTGTTCTGTGTTCTGTGTTATTTAAGCAACGGATCGATCAGATTGCCAATACACAGAAAATAAGTGGAAAGACAATAGAGAAATACAGTAAGAAACACAAAGACACAAACAGTTTTTAATAAGGAGTTCACCCTATTCTCCAGGGCTACGTCTCCGGTCCAACTTCAATGGTGGCCTTGTTTTATTGTGTCTTACAACAGAGAAATTACAATACAGGGACTCAATGTGAGTTCTCCTGAAGCAGATTTTGCTTGGTAGGGTGGTTCTTGGATTCCCCAAGCCACTCGGAGTTCACAGACTCTTTTTCTTCCTACCAGCTCTGTGACCCTTGGTCTACAGTGGAAAGAGCCAAATGTGATGCTCAGTCCGGACAGATTCCTCTAGGGAAAGGCTTGAATCTTCAAGCTCTTTGGTGCTTGACGCTGCTTGTGGTCAGCTCGGCCCTCTATATCCTCTGCTTGACTTTACTATTCTCTGTGTTCAGTCCTCCTCTCAGGGTTCACTATACAATGTCTCTCTTGGTCGCTTGGACTCGTCTCTATTCCTCCTCTCTGAATCTGAATTCGATTGTCTTTGTTCATGGCTTTAGTCATTTGATCCCTGTGCCTGTTTGGTTCCTCTCCCGCCTACGTCAATTCGCCTACCTCCTGCGTGCTTGGAGTTCCCTGTTCGGTATCAGCATGAACGCTTGGGAAGTAGCCATGCGTCGCCATCGGAATAGCGTCAGCCTACTCATCAATTCGTTTCTTCGATTATGTCGTGGATACATTCTTTCTCCATCGTGGCGATCAAACAAATTCCAAATCCCCTTAAATCGCAGCTTAATTCCCTATCGATTCCACTTCTTTCTATTGGGCGCAATCTCAGTCGTCTGATCTGGGCTCCTCCAGATCCAACGTCATACGCACGTCGAGCGTGGTTGACTTGCTCGACCGATAGCACGCGATCACGGTGGTTTTTCTCTCACCTCTGCTGCCACGCATCGATCGCTGAGTGGGATCGCTCCGCTCTCTTCCAAAACCTCTTACCGTTCAAGGGCGCCCCGATCAAAACCGTCGGTTTCCAGGTCGTGGGTCCCACCTTCATACGTTGGCGCTTTTCGTTTCTCCACCTGTGGTCCTCTGGTCCCCCCACGCGATCGGGTGCTCAGGCTTTCCCATTTTGGCCATGTTTGCCCAGCGATGCGCGATTAGCACTAGGCACTAATTGTGCATCGAAGATCAGCTCCTTTTCCTGATCCGAGGCTCCCAAGGGCTATTTTGGCATCCCGTGCAGTCTCCATGGGCCTTAGTCAGTGCGCTTTGACCGATGTCCTCGTCATTCCACGCTGGCTGCCATGGCCATTGGTTCAGGGTGTTTTCAATCATTGTTTTGGAATTTTTAGAGATTTTTTCAACTCGATACAGTCAAGGTTCTTGACAATCTTTTGTGGATCCGATTCGGATCACTTTTATAAATGACTCTTTTACAACTTTACAATGATGATTCTTGGCCTTAACAATACTTCATGATATCTGGATGGTTGTCATGTCTTCAAGGATGTCACGTTGTAATGCTTCCTTTTATTTGATACTTTTTCTCTTGAATTCTTGCTTGATATTTACTTGAATCTTCTTCTACCTACATGCAAAATTTTCCCTTTGAAACCAATCCCAAAACAAAACAAAATGCCCTTCAACTTACCTCTGCCTGCAAAACACATGTGAGTGCATAATAATGAATAAATACAAATTAAAATTACAATGCGTACCTGAAGTGCACTTGTCACTTTTGTTGTTGACTTGTTGTGGCAGTAGACAAAGACTCCCACTCTTGATATAGGCTTGGACTCTATGCAAGACTATATCCAAAGCTGACCTAAAGATATATACAATAAAAACTGATGACGGACCCTAGAATTGTGATGGACCAAGTTCTAAGTACAACAATAGAGACCATTATATCAACTATGACAAGACAAGTAACATGAACTTACAACATCATATAGATTTACCAAACTTGGTGTAGCATCAAATGTGTAGTATCAAGAATAGGACATCTGAAAAACTAACTGTGACATATAGAGACATAGAGATATAACCTGGACACTGTATATACTTACGTTTTCCTACAAAAACATATGTTAGAGATGATACTCAAATTTCAAATGTAAACACTAATCATGCATGCCTTTTTGTAGGAGATTTACCCTTGACTATTGATGTGTCGTCCTTACAGTAGTGATCCTTGAATGCATGTTTTTTCTTGCCTTCTAGGAGCTCGATATTGAATTTATTGTATCTATGTAATTTCAGATCTCTAGTGTCTGAAATTTAATCCCATGGTATCCCTCTGAGTCCTCTTTCCAACCCCACAGGTTTGATCAAGATTGGATTCTTAAAGAAAGCATTATGCCCAATCTCCCACAATGGCATGATTATATATTAGTTCAGTAGAGCGAAATTGTACAAAGTGCCACGTGTCACTATTGTGACCTTCGGCCCTAAAAAAGATACCAAACAAACAAAATTTTGTCTTATTTATGTCACTATTTACGAAATTTTAATCCAATGCTCAGAGAGAAAGTTATGACGATTTTCCCAACGTCATATGTTTGACATGGAAATTGGGAGCCTACAAAATCCCTAACTTTCTCAGATCATATATCCGAAAATATAGCAAAAAAAGATCTTAAATTAGGTCACAAGGTTCATCAAGATTTCATCTCAAATGGGTTTTAATTTCAGCTTCTGAAGCTTCGCAAAAAAAAAGTTATAGCGAAAATTCCACGATGACATGTTTGAAGCCACAAAATCCTTACTAGAGGAGGATATGAGGGTCACTATTTATATGAATGTCTTGAGTTGAGAGGGTCCTCAACAAGTGAACGTAGGAGGGATTTTAGGAGGAAAAAAACATTATTCATTATTGAATATTCAATGACCACAACCAATTATGAGTGCCATGCCACAACCCCATAATGTTTTAGCCCACTAAATGGGGTTACTAACTTCAAACACGAATATCTCTCAAACCATGAAGAATTACGTGGCATGCAATATATCAACGGAAACATATCAACGAGTAGACTCCATATAGAATATCCTTGACTAAGAATAGAGTAATTTTTCAAGTAGAAATTCCCATGCAAGATCTAGGTAGCCCCTGGTGCTACTTGGGTTGACATCAATGACAACCACTGATCAACGATCTCCCCCTTTGGTATTGATGGAAACACAAGTACTCCCCTAGCGATCATGACACCTCTTCCTACTGCCTTCTCTCCCCATTTGTCGTTAATGGCAAAGGGTAACTCCCCCTGACAAACTGTCATCCTACGAGCCTGTACACGCCTCCACTCCCCCTTTCTAATTAGTTAGATAAGAGAAAGATTCTAATGAGAACTTGGGAGAATCCCAAGCTTTTGCTGAAGATACTCAAATTCTTCATGATTTAATGGTTTGGAAAATATGTCAGCAATTTGTTCCTTTGTGCCAACATATTCAAGCTTGATATTCTTTTCGGCGACCTTTTCTCTAACGAAATGATATTTGATCAGACTGTGCTTTGTTTTGGAATGCATCACAGGATTTTTGGAGATACTAATGGCACAAGTGTTATCGCAGAAGATGGGAATAGGCTCATCAAACTTAACTTGAAGATATTTCAAGGTTTTCTTCATCTAGAGAACTTGAGTACAACAAGTTGTTGCCGCGATGTATTCTGCTTCCACTGGGGATAACAAGATTGAAGATTTATTTTTACTTAACCATGAGACAAGGCAACCACCTATGTAGAACATTGCTCCATTGGTACTCTTACGATCATCAACACTTCCTGCCTAATCGGCAACTGTATAGGCTTGGATGACCAGATCATTTCCTTTGGGATACCAAAGACCATATTCAGTTGTGCCCTTAAGATATCGAAGAATTCTTTTGACGACAATGATATGAGATTCTTTTGGTGCTGCTTGGAATCGTGTTGCTTTTCCAACTGCCTGCATCACATCTAGACGGAGGTTGTCACAGATAGGAGACTAGCAATATGGATCTATACAACCTTTGGTCCACATATTTTGATGAGTCTTCTAAGCTTAACTTGCAACCTGTTACCATGGGGGTAAGGACTGGCTTGCAATCTTCCATTTGGAATTTCTTGAGCATTTATTTGATGTACTTAGTTTGATATATGACTATTCCTTTATCCTGCTGAGAAATATGAAGCCCTAAAAAGTATGTTAGTTTTCCAAGCATAGACATTGAAACTCATTTTGCATTTTTGTGGCAAAGACTTTACTTAATCTGTCATCACTGCTTCCAAAGATTATATCATCCACATATACTTCGATAATTCTTAGGTTATATCGATCCACTTTCACATCAAGATTGTTGTGAGCACTTCCTTCCTTGAATCCCTGTTGATGTAGATATCCATCAAGATGATCATACCAAGCCCTAGGAGCTTTCTTGAGACCATATAGAGCCTTCTTTAGTTTGTATATGTAGTCTTCTTTGTCAGAGAGGAAAAAGCCTTTGGGTTGTTCAATGTAAACTTCTTCCTCCAATTCACCATTTAGAAAAGCCAACTTAACATCTATTTGGTAGACCTTGATTTTTCTCGAGCAAGCGTAAGCGAGAAACATCTTGATAGCTTACATTCTGGAAACAGGAGCATACATTTCTTCAAAATCAATTCCTTCAACCTGTGCATATCCTTTGCAGACTAATCTTGCCTTCTTCCTTGTAACCTATCCATCCTCATTCAATTTGTTTCTAAAGACCCATTTAGTTCTGTTGTGCTATACAACAACCCCCTCCATTTCAAATTTTTAATCTTAGTCTAAAGATGCTAAATAAGAAATAGGTCCCCTTTAGGATATAAAAAGCTATAAAACTTTTTGAGTAAAAATAGATTTTCCATACTTTTCATATAAAAGTTACTTTATGAGTTTTTGGAGCCGCTCATCACAAATCGCAATTGCTTAAGACCATTGAACATCCATTTGGAAAGCTGCGATGCAATCAAAGTCATCTCAAATTCCTCATCGCAAAGTTTTAAATTGAAATGATCCATTTATAAACATGTGATGTGATATAACTATCGCATTTCACATATCGTTAATCCTCAGGAATAAGTTATGGCATTTCGTTGAAACCTTGCAATGTGATAAGGCTATCGTGATCGCATATTTCCAATCCATAGGAAAACATTGAAACCACTCCATTGAAACTTTGTGATGCGATATGACTATCGTGATCACATATTGCATATCGCACTCCCAATAGAAGCAAGTAATATATACTATGAAGACTCGCGATATAGTGTTAAATCAATTATAAAGGAAAACATGATTTGCCAAGTTTGAAAAGGAACCCGCCAACTCTACGTGCCAACTCATCTCTCATCACAATCGCAACAATACAAAGAATTATTGCGAACATAGAGCTTGTAACTCCCAATTTTTGATATGTGATGGCTCTACAAGTATTAAAATAATACAATCGCTAATTGTAAAATCGTAGAGTTATGGCACATGTTCTAAAAGGACCGTTGAAAACTTGTGATGCAATATATATTAATTCAGCATTAAAGTTTCACGTCATGAGGATACGGTAAAGCATTAAGAGGTAGTTATGGTTACAATCCTTTAAGGATTTCATCCTATGTGACTATGTACAATATGAGATATTTCGCATCTAATGCGCATACACTGATTTTAGTCTATAATTAGTTGTATTGGTTGCTCTCAAATTTTTTCGCCTATCATGCTCCTCTTTCTCAATTTTTGCAATGTAAATCTAGAATCACGCAGTCAGTCAAGATGTCTAAGAAAGCTCGAAAGACAAAGGATCCCCTTACAGTGGAAGAAGGACAAGGAAAATTGGTGTTAATCTCAGATACTACCTGTCAAGGCTTTGGTAAGATCTCATGGGAAGGCATATATGCTTTTCTTGAAAATAAAAATCAGAAGGAGATAGAAGAAGGAACAACAGCTGATGGAACTAATGAATCAGAAAATGCACTAAATGATTTGGCTAGCTCTTTCCTCCATTGAATAGCGACCTGTGCAAAGATTTTACCATATAATGATATGGTAAGATGGGTAATCGAGAGCATTAACATAACGGACAGAGCTTTCTTCACAGCTGATGGAAGGATGTTTGGATCCTTCAAACTTGAAGACGTCAAGAGAATGTATCACTTGCCAGATCCCCAATGACACTACAACAAATCATTCATGGAAGCTTTCGCCAAGGAGAATCAGATTGAATCAAACCCTATCAAGCAATGGAGACACTTTCCTAACAAGCACAAACATGAATCATCCGGTATGTATTCTGTGGACTATTTAGTGTCTCCATATTGTTATGTTTCTGCTATGATGTGTAGACTCTTTGGAAGCCCCGATTCTGCTAGATTTTCTATTGAAATGGTTCCAGTGATAGAAGCAGCGAGTAGTTGGTAGTAGAGCATCAAAAGATTAATCAGCTTGAGGAACAGTTAACGGTAGAGAAACAGAAGAGTGAGCAGCTTAAAGAACAATTAAACCTGGAAAAACTGAAAATTGACCAGCAGGCCATTCAAAGACAACAATAGTTGTCTCAAGAGCTCTAGCAGCTTAAATTGACACATAAACAAGAGATTAAATCTAAAGAAGAGCAAATCACACAGTTACAACTCTCTATAGAACAATTCAAAGATTATTCCAAGGTTGAAGAGTTTAGGAAGGAAGCCTTAGAGGCAAATAAGGCTTTATCTCAACAATTGAATCTACTCTGCCAGAAAATATCTCTTATTGATCCATTATGCATCACAACGACATCATTGATTGACCAAGCAGTTAATACCAGGTTAGAATTTGAAGATGCGGATGATAAAGTCACAAATTATCTCTCCTGGCAAAGCACAAAAGATGGAAGAGCTGCTAAATTACCTAAAATTGAAGAGTCTCATAAAGAGATATTGTTTTCAAAATGGGAAACACAGTTGATAAAAGCAAAAAGAGCTACCTCCAGGGCCAGGGCTATAATGAATAATGTTATTGAGCTGGTGAATGATAACTTATATGGTGCCAATTTAATTTCTGATTGTTCCCCAGGAAATCTTCCAAAAGCGAAAGTTTTAACGAAGCAATGGAAGCAAGATTTGGACACCAAGGAGGAGCATCTCAATAGAGTACAAAGTCTTAACTGGGATGTGCATTGGTCCTTTATGGTCAAGCCACATAGCCAACAGATGACTATCAAGTGCCTTGTTGATGCCATTGATCGCATGATTCCCAAGCTCTCAGATGCCACATACACAGGACAATTACACTCCAGGATGAGTCATCCTCCAGAAATCCAAAACATGCTCTCAATTTGTTGGTTGAAGATACAAGAGAAAAAATAGATGTGATGAATCTCTTCAAAGGTTATCGTGATTCTATTTTTGAAATTCAAATCCCATATTTTGATGAAGGCAATTCCAACAACTCTCAATAATTTTTATGGACAGTTTGTTTTTAATTTTACTATAAAAACCCTTTCATGTTATTTTAGAAAGGGTCCTCAATTTGTATAAAACTAGACTTGAGAAGTTTGCACTTCTGCACTTCTTAATTTATTTTTTATAAGTTGTGGATCGAGGTTCAGACTTGTTGTGAAAGAGCTTCATAAAGACTTTCATTTTTGTATCTTCTTGGAGTTTTCAGAATAAGAATATTGAACCAGATTGTTACTTGCATAACGAGATCCAAATGCATATGGTACTTCTATCGTTGTTCTTTTCATCTTGTTTTATGTAATTAGAATTCCATTGATTTGTTATTGTTGATATATTCTCATGTCTCAAACAACTTTGTATTATTTCACTTTTGAATGATCTAGAATTGCTATATTGTATAGATATGTCAACAATAAATATTAGTATGTTAGGCGATATGTTTTCACATTACTTTGTTTAATTTCTTATTCAAAGTAATCATCATTTAAATGCATCTTTCTGTAGATAAGTGAATAATCTATATTATCATTTGTCTGCTAGGAATCATCAAGAATCGCATTATTATGAGATCACCCAGGTTATATAGATATATCTGTATATTTTAGAGCTTATAGATTAAACCACCTATCATCTTTCTATACATTTAAAACACCCATTCATCAAATCATACCTTTTTGGGAAACTGGTCCCATAATATCCAGTCGGAGCCACCATACCAAAAGAAGAAGGAGTTGCACTAAGGTCCGAACCGAGTGGTTATCTCCCAATGTTGGTGCTATGATTTTAGAGGCATCAACAAGTTCCAATAAAAATTTTATCCTTCGGTCGTGGAACCAATTCCCAAGTGTCATTCTTCTCAATTTGATCCAATTCTTCATTCATAGCTGCTACCCAGTGTTCATTTTGACTAGCTTCCTCAAAATTACTAGGCTCAAAAGTGGCTAATAGAGAAAGATGGGCACACTATGATGAACGAAGTTGTCAACTTATTATGGTTCTAATTCTTTCATTTATGTTGTCGATGATTTGATTTGATGGATGATTCTTTTGACACAATTCTCTTAAAACGTTTGGAGAAGTTTCTTGTCCATCCTGCTGATCATTTCTTATTTCCTCTTAGTTGACTGTTGCTTCCTTATTTAATTGGTCTTGTTATGGAGCTTCTTCTTCATCCTTCATAGATTCTACCTCAAGTCCCTCACATTTTCTTGGAGAGATTATCTCATTGTTATCCTTTAGAACACCATTTTCGTCGAAAGTAACATTTATGCTTTCAACTATTTGTTTTCACCTCATATTGTAGCATCTATAAGCCTTTCTTTTGCATGAATAACCAATGAAAATAACTTCGTCAACACGAGAATTGAATTTGTCCAATTTTTGGTATTCTCTTTTGAAGTAACATTTACTTCCAAATATTTTAACGTATTTGACGTTAGTTGGTATTTCTTTCCATACTTCGAACAGAGTCATGTTACAATTGTTCCTGAGAAGGCTTCTGTTTAAGATGAATACAACAGTATCAATTGCTTGAACCCAAAATTTTTCGTCTAAGTTTGAGTCCTTTATCATTTTTCTAGCCATTTCCTATACATTTTTGTTTTTCCTTTCAACAACTCCATTCTGTTGTGTTGTTCTGGCTGTTGAGAATTTCCTTTTTATTCCATTTTCGTCACGGTATTGTTGAAATGCTTTGGATGGGAATTCTCTGCCATTATTTGATCCCATAAATTTGATCTTCAAATCAGTTTCATTTTTGCCCAATTCCTTGTCTATTTTGAAACACTCGAATGCCTCAAACTTTTTCTTCAGGAAACTGGCAGCTGTCATTCTAGTGTAATCATCTATCATTAGCATAAAGTATAATTCACCGTCTAAGCCTTTTGTTCTCATAGGACCACATAGATCAGTATGTATAATTCCAATGGATGTTATGCAAAGTGTTCCTTTTTCTTGAATTATAATTTTTTATATTTGTTGTGTCGGCAAGATTCACATGTCGTATTGGAAGGTTTTGAAATTTTCGGCATTTCTCTAACTGCTTCCTTTTTGCTGATCTTGACCAAATTATCGAAATTTATATGTCCCATTAATTTTTTCCCTAACCAACTCTCATCTTCTTTTTCCAAGAAACACCCTTTAGGTGTCTCATCCAAAATGTATATGTCATTTGGATCTCCGCTTTCTGTAGCCACAATTTTACCAAACTTTCCTTTCCTGATTTCACATTTCTTTGAGTTGAATAGCATCGTGTGCCCTTGATCGCACATCTGTCCAACACTGAGAAAATCATAATTCATATTTTCAACCAGCATCACATCATTTTCCAATGCATCCTTGCTTCCAAGAGTGATCGTACATGTTCTTATGATGTTTGAACCCCCATCATTTCCAAAAGACATTGTTCCATCCTTCTTTTCTTTTAAGGATATGAATTTATTCTTATCTCCAATCATATGAGTTGAGAAACCGCTGTCAACATACGACATGTTTATGTTTCTTTAAGCCTTGAGAGCGAGAGCACACCTTTTAGCCTTATTTTTCCATATGTGTTCATTTTGATTTTGTGTGAACTCCTTTGGAGATCTTCCAAGTCTGCAATCTTTAGTCAGTTGTCCAAAATTGTTACATTTGTAACATTCGACATCATCTCTCAAATAATCAAATCTATTGATATCTTTATGAGTTCTGGAATATCCATTTCTGAAATATCTCTTGGAATAATTTTCATACATGCTACATTCTACAGCTCTATGTCCAAACCTTCCACATGAATAACAGTGACCATAAAATATAGGTTGATACCTGGGAGGAAATCTTCTTCAAGGAACTTTCTTCCAAGGTTCTTCCTGTGAGTCTTGATCTCTTGATCTAACTGGGGGATCTACCCCTTTTGCATATCCATATTCTTTAGTTGTCATATAATGACTTGACTCCTTTTCAGATTTGTAACCAAGACTAGTCTTGTCACTATATGGTCGCTGGTGCTGATGAGTTCGTCCAAAGCCTTTGAACTATTGGCGTAGTCTTGAAGATTTTTTCCGCTTTTTACTTCCTTTCGCAGAGAAACTATTTTAGCTTCCAATGATTCTCTCTTCTTGTTACTTTCCTTTAATTCTTTCCTGAGTGATTATTCAATTTTTTTGTATTTTTCAATATTTATTTTAAGATTGAGGACTTGTTCCCTTTCTATCTTCAATTTGTCTTCAAGAGAGTTAACATGCTTCTTTTCGGCCTTGAGCTCTTTGATAACCCTGATTACTTCATTTTTAAATTCAACTTCAATGATTTCTTCTTCTTCATCTCCTTCTTTATTAAGTGCCTCTTGTTTATTGTGCTTGGCCATAAATAATACTCTTCCGTCGAATTCTTCTTCGTTATCACTGTCTTCTTCGGATGAGGAACTAACTTCTTTGGAGAAGAAACATTTCTTAAACCATTTCTTCTTGCCTTGCTTTTTGAACTTCTTAGGACTTTTCTTTCCTTTTGTAACACCCTAATTTTTGTGAGGACATTTGGCTACAAAATTCCCAACCTCACCACAATAAAAACATATTAATGGAAGTTTACCTTTCAATTTTCCCATATCTATTCTCATTTTCTGCGTGAAGTAGACAAATTCTTTATCTGAGAATTCTTCTTCACCTTATTCCTTTTCCTCATCCTTACAATTGCAAGTTTTTTCTTTCGGAGTCTACTTGTCCTTACTATTCTTCTTAGATGCAGAAAATGTTGTTTCTAAGTGAGATGTTCCATCCTCTTCTTCAATCCTCATTTCATATGCCGTAAGAATTCCATGCAATTCATATATGTTGAGATTGGTCAGATTCGATCTATCTTCCAAGATAGATACCTTAGGGTTAAATCTTGTTGGCAAGGTTCTGAGGATCTTTCGGACAACAATTTTCATTTCAACAGGTTCTCCTAAACCTTCCAATGTATTTTTTGTTTCATCAACACGCTGAAAGTATGCAGCAATATCTTCATCTTCCCTAATTTTGATTTTCTCAAATTTTGCCCTGAAAATTTGAAGCTTTGCTTCTTTCACCTTTGAGTCACATGCATATATATTTTAACGCTTGCCCCATACCTCTTTAGCAGTTTTTCAACTCAATACCTTAAGATAAATAGACTCGATAAGCCCACTGATAATAAGATCTTTATCCTTTGCATCATATACCTTATTTTTCTTATCTTGTTCATCTTGTGTCGATGTGAAGCCTTTGTCAACGATTTCCCATACTTTGTATCCTTGTGCCAGCAAATGAACCTACATTCTTCCACTCCAAAGTGCATAGTTATTTCCATTGAACAAACGAATTCTATTCTTAGTATACTCCATGATCTCCTTCCAGTTGTTAGACTGTTATTGAAGGAAACAAGCTCTGATACCAATTTTGGAAATACCGAGAGGGGGATGAATCAGTATTCCTTAGCAATTAACACTTTTAAATCTTTTCAGAGCATTAGTTAATCTTCAATTATTATTAATTTTTATGCAGTAATAACAATAAATAAAAGAACACATTAGGCACAAGAATTTTAGGTGGAAAACCCCCTCCGGGTCAAAAACCATAGAACACTTTTCTAATATATTCTTTAATCTTCAGCCCCAACTTAAGTGAAAGCAACAACTTCCTAGAATTCTAGAAAAGAATTCTTCTCCAACTCCCACTGGAAGGACGCCCTAATTCCCTGGTTTCTTCAATAATCAACTGAATGGATGCCCCAACACCCTAGCAAGCCACAAATCACCCTAGCTCCACCCTACCACCTTGAAGTTTTCATAGGCCCCAACTTGTAGGTGACTTTATACACCTTCCTAGCATGTCCCTGCCACCCTATAATGACTGGCATAAGACAAGACTGTGGATTCCCAAACCAGGGACAAAAATCCTCGATACAATAAGATGTACAATGATTTTCGTGTACTTGACCAAATACCCAATCACTCTATGACCTAAAACCCAACGATGACATCACCCCAACACTAACTTGTATACCTCCCAACACTGCCTCTTCGACTCTAGGTAGAATGCTTCTTTCACAAATGACTGTTTTACAATCTTTACAATGATGATTCTTTTACAAATGACTCTTTTACAAATTTACAATGATGACTCTTTACAAATGACTCTTTTACAATGATGACTCTTTTATAAATGACTCTTTTACAACTTTACAATGATGACTCTTGGCATTAACAATACTTCACAATATCTGGATGGTTGTCATGTCTTCTAGGATGTCCCACTGCAATGCTTCCTTTGATTAGATACTTATGCTTTTGAATTCTTTCTTGATGTTGTACTTGAATCTTCTTTTACCTGCATGCAAATTTTTCCTGGCGAAACCAATCCCCAAACAAAACAAAATACCCTTCAACTTACCTCTGCTTGTAAAACGAATGTAAGTTCATAATAATTAATAAATACAAATTAAAATTACAATGGGTACCTAAAGTGTGCTTTTCACTTTTGTTGTTGACTTGTTGCCGCAGTAGAAAAAGACTCCCACTCTTGATATAGGTCTGGACTCTATGCAAGACTATATCCAAAACTAACCTAAAGATATATACAATAAAAACTAATGACAGACCCTAAACTTGTGAAGGACCAAGTTCTAAGTACAACAAAATAGACCATTCTATCAAGTATGACAAGACAAGTAACATGAACTTACAACATCATATAGATTTACCAAACTTAGTGTAGCATCAAGAATATGTAGCATCAAATGTGTAGTATCAAGAATAGGACATCTGAAAAACTAACTATGACATATAGAGACATAGAGATATAACCAAGACATTATATATATTTACGTTGTCATACAAAAACATATGTCATAGATGATACTCAAAATTCAAATGTAAACACTAATCATACATGCCTTGTTGTAGGATACTTACCCTTGACTGTTGATTTGTGGTCCTTACTGCAATGATCCTTGAATGCATGCTTTTTCTTGCCTTCTACGAGCTCGATATTGAATCTATTGTATCTATGTAATTTCAGATCTCCAGGGTCTGAAATTTCGTCCTATGGTAGCCCTATGAGTCGTCTTTCCAACCCCACAGGTCTGATCAAGATTGGATTCTTAAAGAAAGCGTTATGCTCAATATCCCACGATGGCATGATTATATATTGGTTCAGTAGAGTGAACTTGTACGAAGTGCCATGTGTCACTATTGCGACCTTCAACCCTAAAAACAAAACCCAACAAACTAAATTCTATCTTATTTTTGTCACTATTTATGAAATTTTAATCCAATGCTCAAAGAGAAAGTTATGATGATTTTCCCAACGTCATATGTTTGACATGGAATTTGGGAGCCTGCAAAATCCCTAACTTGCTCAGATCATATATCCGAAAATATAGCTAAGAAAGATCTGAAATTATTTCATGAGGTTCATCAATATTTCAGCTCAAATGGGTTTTCATTTCAGCTTCTGAAGCTTCGCATAAAAAAAGCTATAGCGAAAATTCCACAATGACTTGTTTGAAGCCACAAAATCCTTACTAGAGGAGGATATGAGGGTCATTATTTATATGAATGTCTTGAGTTGAGAGGGTCCTCAACAAGTGAACGTTGGAGGGATTTTAGGAGAAAAAAAAACATTATTAACTATTGACTATTCAATTACCACAACCACTTATGAGTACCATGCCACAACCCCATAGGGTTTTAGCCCACTAATTGGGGTTACTAACTTCAAACATGAATATCTCTCAAACCGTGAAGAATTATGTCGCGTGTCATATATCAACGAAAACATCTTGATGAGTAGAATCCATATAGAAGATCCTTGACTCATAATGGATTAAGTTGTTAAGTCAAAATTCCCATGCAATATCGGGGTAGCCCCTGGTGTTGCTTGGGTTGACATCAATGACAAGCACTAATCAACAAAAACACACTGAAAAACGACAACTCACAAGCACTTTGAATAGTGGAAAATTTGAAACAATGAATCAATGAAGTACACAAAAGAATTACAAACCCAAAACTTGCTTGTATTAAAATTTTAATACAACAAGCATAGGGATCTCGTGCCATAGACCATGGCCCTTACAGTTAGCCCTAATACAATGAAAACTATGGCTTGAAGTCAACAACACTTGACTATCAATCTACCCAACAACAAGAAAAAACTTGACTTACTTATTGAAGAAGCGCTTACACCAACCCTTTCAATCCACTTGTCTTGAACACCTGGAAGGTCCTTTGCCACCTATACATGCAGAGAATATTTTTGCTTCAATACCTATGCCTTAGCTTCTCACAAGATCGTCTCTCACTTCATATTCCCTTAAACACTCTAGCTCCACTACTTAGCATTCTTTCAGTGACAATGCTCCTCCATGCTCATTATTCATAGGCCCAAATACCCACTACATTCATAGTGGTTTGCAACTTCAAATTCCCTCTACATAAGGTCTTCAACAAAAAACCTTTACAACAATGATTTTCCACCTCAAATCATTGTAATAAGGGTACAAAACATGTTTCCAAAATCCTTCATATTGAAAGTACTTCAATACATTATCAACTCTACAATAATCAACTTAGACACAATGTCACATACCTTTTCATGAACTCTGCACAATCCTGAAAAGTATCAGTCGTAAGGCACTCTTCATGAGGTTACTCATCCCTGGACTTCCTTCTGCAATACCTTAGATTCGTGCCTCAAGTACAGACCTCAACACTTCTATGTATACCTCACTTCTTAGCCCTTTATACTTACCCATAACCTTCAGGGAACTTGGCCCAAACTCCAACATTTCCACAAGCCTCACAGCTCCACTATTTAGTTGTACTAAGGGTCTAGGCCCTCCTCAATGCAAAAAAATATGCTTAGCCCTGTGCACAAAGATATACCACAGAACATATGCCCAAAATCACACCAAAACAAGCACGACCAAACCCTCCAAACCTTGACCTGTACCATAAAATAAGAAAATAGAAAACTAGTCCTTCTTCTTTCACTCCAACTCGACTCCTTGAGGATTTGCGACCTTCTAAGGCTCTTTTATTCACATTAGATGAGTTGCACTTGATGTGTGAGGAATTCTCTTAGGTATCCTATTTTTATAGGATCTCTAATCATTAGCACGGGGCTTCTTAATTCCATCAAAATTATCTTACATAATAATTAGAATAAACAATGTCTTTATTCTGGGTCTTTAGCCCACGTCTTTGGGTCTAAATCCCACCACTGGGTCAACTCCTCATAAACCCAGTTCCCCAAGGGTTGTGGGAGTATCGTCCAAGCTACACTTCTCAACAAACTTGATATTATGTGATTAGTTGAGGCCTGAGTCCAGTCAACAAGTTATAACTTGCGTATGGTCGAAAGGCTCGAAATTCCACAAGGAGGAATCATTAGCCAGTGTGGGTCCCTTGCAAGAGGACCCAGATTATTAACTAATGAGGTAGTGGTCTGATCGTCATTCACGAGTCTAAAGTTGCATGTGTAGAGTAGAGGTCCCTAGAGATCATGGGATACATTCCTTTTTATCGACCTGTTGTAGCAGCTACAACCACACTCCAAAATTTTGCCTTTCCCTCGTTTTGGACCCTCCCTCCTCGAAATCATCGCAGTTATCCCACACTAATTAGGTACTTGTGCTTATTTAATTTCATTTGTCGTTTAACAACTTGTGTTCAAATCACTTGTCCCGTTGGTTAACCACAAGCACACCTAGCACCTGGTTCATATCCAGTCAATCAGTTGTCAAGAAAAACTGCACAAACCTAGAGGACAACTTATCTTCCCCTTAGGAATTGCGCAGAGCAGCCCAGCAGTTTCCCTGTACTCAGAAATTGCGTAGAGCAGGTCAGCACACACTTCCCTCCAGAAATGCGTAGAACTAGCCAGCTACACTGCTCTCTAGAATTGCATAGAGCAGTTTAGGTCAGTTGCATTGCCCTCTTGAAATGCGCAGAATTGGCCAGCTGCACTACTCTCTAGAATTGCGCAGAGCAGGCCAGGCCAACTACACTACCCTCTAAAATTGCGCAGAGCAGCCCAACATCTTCCCTGCACTCAGAAATTGCGCAGAGCAGGCCAGGCCAGTTGTACTACCCTCAAGAAATGCACAGAACTGGCCAGCTGCACTGCTCTTAGGAAATGTGCAGAGCAGCCCAGCATCACTACTCTAGAAAATTGCAAAGATTTGTCCAGTCAGCCAAGGCCTCTTAGTCCAAATACATCGTAGAAGTTGTTGTCCGTCACATGTGTCAGTAGGTTGCTCGGTTCCCTCCAGTATTGCGCAATCCTTATTTACATGCTAGGGAGCTTTTCCCAAAAAATCAAAAAGAAAAAATCGAAAAAGCATCCCTAGATTTTAGGGATCTATTTTTAGCAACAGGAGTTACATGCAAAACTATTTTTAGAAACTCCCTGCCAAGTGTCGCTTTTTCCTAGATTTGTGGCATGTGCATCATAAACCTTAATTTTTCCAAATATATTTAAATGATGCCTCAAATCTCGTTCTTCACATTCAATCTTGGAGCTCTGGCATTCCCAAGGCATCTAGGAACCTTCAGCATACTCAGTGCAGCTTCTCCGGGTAAGTTTTTCTTTTCATGCCTTTTACCGCTTTTTCTGTCACTTTTTATTTTTCGACTTGTATGAGTGTTGTTTCCTTGGTTTTATTGAATGACTGCTGGCATTTCAATCTATTTTAGCTTGTAGAAGTTTTGTTTCAAGTTTTTCATTACCTTTCCTTAGTGATGCACGCATAACATTGTTTTTGCACTCATAGACATCATTTTGGCGACTTGCTTCATGAGCTTCTTGGTTTTGTAGTTTGACTGATTTATGCACTTGCTTGAATCGCATGCATGTTTATTTCACTTATATCTGCACCAGCTTCGCACACACATTCACTCCTTCATGTTTCCAGGTTTCCATTGGGAAGATTTGGGTTGGCTTGGTCTGGATATTTTCTCTCCTAGCATGCTTTACGCATTCCTCGTAGTCAAGGGTCTGCCTTGCCTCTAGGAATTGCACAGAGGTTTCCCACACTATCTCCCAGTTGTGCTCTGTGCAATCCTAGGAGGTAGTGCCCAATCCTACCCACTATAATTATGTAATGTGAAATTCCATCCAGCAACCCAGCCTGATTGTTCTATGCATTGTGCAGTTTCAGTCTGCAGTCAACCTCATTGGACTGCGCATTGCGCAGTTCCAGCCAGCAGTTAACCTCACTGGCATCTGGGACTACATAATGCGCAGTACTAGCTGAGAGTCTCTCAGCTTCTCTAAGTCAGTGTTGTGCAATCTTGTCTAGCAGTCACCAGTTTGTTGACCGAATGTTTCTGGAGTTGTTTGATGTTTTTATCTGACATTGTCTTGCCATGAATGTATTCTCTATCTCTAGGTACCACAAGTTTTTTAACAACTTCTCAGCAGTATAGGTATCATGGCCTCCAAGAGAGATGGATCAAAAGACATAGTTGAAAGTAGTACTAGAGATGTAGTTGAACAAGGGTCTATGAGCTTTCCAATATACATAGACACACACTTTTTCATTCAGAAGGACATCAAGATCACATGGCAAGATATTAATACTACTTTCTCAGGAAACTTCGACGAGAATCTGGAGGACCGACAAGTCTATGTGAACATCCATAAGTTAAGATTGTACAAGGTTTCATGCAGGTTTCTCATGTTCCCATGCGTAGATGTGATCCACTGGATTGTCTCACACACTGATCTTGAGACAATGATACTAAGCAGTGTCAGTGGAGCAAGGGTTGCTTCCTTTAGGACATAGGATTATCAGCAGATATATCATTTTCCTTTGCTAGTGAGTACGATGGATGCACCATTCTACACTCCCAACAGCATCACGAACACAAGAGACATCTTGAAGTGTTGGGAAAAGGATCCAAAAAATTTTAGGATGACACCCAACCATATATACAAAATGAAGACACTTAGGAATGCATATCAGTTCTTGGTCATCTTTGCATGCCGCTTGTATGGCCAAGGGAGTAAAAAGACCTTCCCGCAGAGTTGGGTTGCTATGTTGGATCAGCTGACAAGTGAAGGAAAAATGTTCTACTGGTCTGACATGTTGGCTCTTCAGTTGAAAGTGAATCTATATAATGCTCAAAGTCTGCCCAAGGATCAGTGAGAAAAATTCTTCATGTCTTCCTACTTGATGCAATTTGTTCCCGTCAACAATTTCCTGGCATGGGTTGGGCATGGACACCTTCAGAGAGTGTTGTGAACGTATATTGCAAGTTTCTCTCAGATTACAGCTACCGAGGATTCATGGCTAGAATATCTGACCATTTCATCGCCCCTCTGTACACGATGATCTTTGAACAAGATTTGCCTTGCATGTCCCAAGAAGCAATGGAGGCGCTGATGAACATTGTAGATTGGTACGCCTCACCTGAGGGCACCTTCATTAGGATGTACAGTGCGAAGAAAGCTCCAGATGTGTTTCCAAGGTTCGCCACAGACAATTTGGTCATGAAGGAGGTTGCATACCACATCTCAACAGGGTTATCAATTAGATCACATAGGAAGAAGAAGGCACCATGGCCTATGCTTCCTGTGTGAATTGGGATGTACTCGATTGGGAGTTTGAAATAAGCGGATGCAGAGCTTGTAGACTTCAATAAGTTTAAGTTCGATACCAAGAGTTTCAATCCGTATGATCCACATGGTTTATGCAGGGACCACTATGCGAGAGTGTACTACTCTTGGATACATGGGGCGTGTCATTGACCAGAGGAAGACCCATGGATATATTGTTATAACTCCTCTAGGCTCAATGAACCAGTCAGCATTGCAGTAGAGTGGCTAGCAACACTCAAGGTAGTAGCACCACAGGGAGCAGCAACAACAGTAGCAGCAAGCAGCAAACCTATGCAAGACAAAGGCAAGAGGAAAATAGTTGAAAGCATAGAGATAAAGCAAAGCTACAAGTTTAAGGAATATCCTCTTGTGGGAAAGGTAGCTTTGGAGATAGATGCAAAGAGGCAACAGTGCGACACGAGTATAGCACAAAGAAAGAGAGAGAAGAAAATACTAGAAGATGCAGAGAGGATGTTGCAGGAACTCCAGCAGAAGCTCAAAGAAGAATAAGAGTTGCATAAGAAAGAAGGAAGTGCAGCATGAACAAGATCAGGAATAGGAGGAAGTGCAAGGTGTGCAAACAGTGCAAAATGCACCGATACGGGTTGAAGATTTTGAACCAACAGCATATGAGGAAGAGGGTGAGCAGTCGCAGGAACAGGAACTTTCTCCGCAGGATGAACCGATAGTAGAATAGATGGGCATGGAGATGGAGCAGTTGGAACAAGATTAGGATACCGACCTCATGCCAAAAGCAATCGAGGTCATTCCATAGGCTTCACCAGCTCCAACAACAGATCAAGTCCTGAGTGAACAAGTGATCCAGGTGGCTCCAGAGACACACATAGGATAGAGGACTCAGGAAAGCTCAAAAATCAAAGTGTTTGGATTATGCTTAAACTAGGACCAAAGCATGGATCTCGTCGTCCTAATCATGGCGGTGCAAACAGTTCATCAATCCGAGTCCGGATGAGGAAGTTAGAAGCAGTCAAAGTTGGGTTGAATTTTTTGCTGACTAGGCAGGCTTAAGGAGGCCACAATTTGGATAGAACCCGGCCACCGGATTCCAGCCAACTCTGGCTAGATTCTGGGTGAAATTGTGGCCTAGTTAAAAAGACTCCTACGGCTAAAAACGGAATTTCAAAAAAATGCATAATGTTGTTATTAAAATATATATATATATATATATATATATATATATATATATTAAAAAAAATGGGGTGGGGGCCACCAACCCCGCCACCCCCCAACCTTCATAACCGCATATATAAATATGGTGGAGGGGCGGGCCACAACCCTAGCCCCCTCCCAAGGAACTGTAACAACACATTATGGGTGGTGGGCTGACCCTTGGGGCACGAACCCAACCACCCCACTCCTTAAACATAGCTGTTACATGGAGGAGGGCCGGCCTTGGGGCATGGACCCTCCACCTCATAAAACCTCACCATTAACATGAAGTGAAATGATGGGAGAAGGTACGAGGGTGGGCCGCCCAAGGTAGGTCCAGCCACCCGAATATTGTTTTAAAAAAAACAAAAAAAAATTGTGTAAAAAAAGGAGGAGGCGAGGTTTGGCTGCCCGACCTCCTCCCTACTAAACCGAATCTTAACCAACCTAGCTAACCACATTATTGAGAAATTCACCCACGATATTCTAGTTAAACACAGTTTTTCATTTCTCTCAGGAAGGAAGGCAGCGCTGATCCAGATCTTGGGAGTAGGCCCCCAAGATCTAAAAGATTGAAATGGATCTTGGGAGGAGAGACCCCCAAGATCTGAAAACTTGCATTGCCAGAAGAAAAATAGGAGAATTCCCAATAAACAAAACCACAAAGAAACTTTTTTATTAAAACCAATAATAACTATAAAGGCTACATTGTGGCGAACCATCTGCCCTTTTACAAAATGTGACTTGTTACTTATAGTATTTTTCAGTTACAATACCATGGGTCAATTCCATGGGTGAATGAATACCATGGGTGGATTTTACAATACCACAGGCAGATGCCATTTACAATACCACGGGTCAATTCCATGGGTGAATGAATACCATGGGTGGATTTTACAATACCACGGGCGGATGCCATTTACAATACCATGGGTCAATTCCATGGGTGAATGAATACCATGGGTGGATTTTACAATACCACGGGCGGATGCCATTTACAATACCATGGGTAAATTCCATGGGTCAATGAATAATATGGGTGGATGAGTACCATGGGTTGATGCCATTTTCCATTTGGATCATTCCTCCCTCCTTAAGAAGCAATGGTCCCCATTGCATAAAGTTCCCTCCTGTGAAGCCTTTGTTGAATATGAAGAGCCACTAAAGATAAGGGTTTTATGTGGTTAACCCAAAACCCTGATAAACGAAGATCTGAGGATAGAGATACCCTGTAATGCTTGTGACCAACTGTGATTCTGACAGTGTGTGGCCTAGCAAATGGACTTCGATGACAAGGATTTTATGCGGTTGACCCATAACCATGATGTTGGTTGCTGATGAAGTAGCAGGTGCCTACATAGCCTAGGGTGGGAGGGCACGTCTCCAAATAACCCAAGCCGAATGCTGCTATGTTGAAACTGATGAATGTGAAGCAGGTGCCTACTAAAGTGGGGTGGGAGGGCACGTCTCCAATGGAAACCCACTCCGAATGCTGCTCCAGAATTAAAATGGACATAACTCGGCCAATATAACTCAGAATATTTATTATAACCTGTTTTTGGAAGCAGAAGGACCATTTTTCATCTTCCCATGTGATGGAAATCCTTATCTGGGCACTCTGAGATCTCAGATTTGTGCTGCAACAGTTCCGCCGTCACAAAAATTCTGATAAAATAACTGATTTTAAACCAGCGATATCTCCCACATTCGGACTCCGATTTGACCCTTTTTTTTTTTGAAATTGGGTGATTTTTTGAGAGGAATCCAGATCTGGTATTTGATTTTGTAATTTTTGTACCAAATGTTTCAGATATGATCTGCAAAGTCGCCGCCCAAAAAAAATCCTGCAAAAAAAATGAAAAAAGAAAAATTCTTCCTGCTTGAACCAAGAAAGTGCTCTGTGGAGGTTGTAGCACATGCCTGAAGTTTGTTGAATATTGCTGCAAAATTTGAAACTGAAACATGCATCAAACCCTCGTTCCCATGGAATCATAACCTGCTCCGATACCATTGATCCAGATCTTGGGAGTAGGCCCCCAAGATCTAAAAGATTGAAATGGATCTTGGGAGGAGAGACCCCCAAGATCTGAAAACTTGCATTGCCAGAAGAAAAATAGGAGAATTCCCAATAAACAAAACCACAAAGAAACTTTTTTATTAAAACCAATAATAACTGTAAAGGCTACATTGTGGCGAACCATCTGCCCTTTTACAAAATGTGACTTGTTACTTATAGTATTTTTCAGTTACAATACCATGGGTCAATTCCATGGGTGAATGAATACCATGGGTGGATTTTACAATACCACGGGCAGATGCCATTTACAATACCACGGGTCAATTCCATGGGTGAATGAATACCATGGGTGGATTTTACAATACCACGGGCGGATGCCATTTACAATACCATGGGTCAATTCCATGGGTGAATGAATACCATGGGTGGATTTTACAATACCACGGGCGGATGCCATTTACAATACCATGGGTAAATTCCATGGGTCAATGAATAATATGGGTGGATGAGTACCATGGGTTGATGCCATTTTCCATTTGGATCAAGTGCACACAATTCGAGGTAGCATTTTGTAGGAGGGCCGAATTTTCAGTTTGTCATATTTTGACAAATTTTATATGGTTTCAGCACTTCTCAACGCCACGAACGCAATGGATTTGTATGTTTCTCCATCAAAGTTCTGCATTTTTGGCCATTTTTCAGTATGTAGATGGAACCATGATTGCTGCAGAAACAGGGAGCGGAACCATGATCCTTGCAATTTTCCCAAGGAGATAATTTTTCTCCATGTCAGAATATAGTCAAGTTTACAGTCGTTTTTCATGGTTTTTCGTAGGGATCACAATGGCGAAAGCAAATTCACCTTTTGAATTGCATATTTCCAACCCACCCATGGCACAAAATCTTTGAGGAATCTAGGGGGAATCTAAAAGATTCCTTGAACCCCAAATTCTCAATTTCTCAAAATTCAGAAATTTGGCAGTCGATTTTTCCCTATTCGATGCCACAATCTCATTCTATTCTTAAACCACTTTTCTAAGTGGGATGCAGGTGTTAGCATTTATGTGTGAGCAGCCATTTCCATTTGATTCGATGTCGTGAGATCGGTGGCACAAACAGCTTCAACAGTATGACATTCGCTTCTTCAAATGGCCTTGGTTGTGAGGTATATGCAGTGTTCATGTACTTATTTTGCTATGCATTGTGCTGCACAGATCCTTGCTTGATGTTTGATGTGGGATCCTATTTCTTACTCATTTTCATGATTCCTACTTGATGTGACGCAGAATCATCTATGTGATGTACTTGTTGTCATGATTCGCCATGTTTTGTTTTGAGATCCCTTTGTTGTATGTTTATGGGATACTCATGTTGTCGTCATGAATTTTTTCTTTGAGATCCCTTTTATGCCATGTTGGTGGGATGCTCATCGTGCATGAGTTTTGTGTCATACTGATAGGAGTCTTTTGACTAAGAGTTCCTGTATTGGAACATCTTTTGAAGCCACTCCTGCGTGAGGGCATTTTTCCTTGTATGATAGTGACATCACCGCTTATGTAAATCATCACTATTGATAGCACTTAATGTAGCAGCCTACACCATCTTGACACTGGGGCCTGGAGACGTAGTCCCTCCTGGATGAACTTCGTTATCGATGCTTATGTTATTATGTTTTTGATGATTGTCATGTTCCTCTTCTTTACACCATGCACATGTATTCATTTATGTTCTGTTAAAAATGAAATTTAACACATCATGAAAGTAAAAGGTCTTGGAAGGGTCCTTTTTCACACCCAGACCTGGATCAAGTGGTATCAGAGCGGTCTTTGCGTGGATGTGAATTGCAAGCGTGAAAAATGGAACGTGCAGCGATAGAGGATGAAAAAGCGATGTACGAAACCATGCTCAAAATTTCCAAATGAGTGGAAATAATGTATGAAACTCTACAGAAAGAGGCAGAGGAAAAGGAGTGAGCCATGGAAGAGGCCCAGGAAGAACTGAAGCACAACAACCAAAACTTTCAAACAGAGAATGTTGAAATGAAGATGCTTCTACATGAAGAGAAAGAGGAGAGACATAGTTTTCTATGACAGCTGCAAGCAAAGGATGAGGCCTTGAAAGAGCTATGGCGTAACCCATGTGAGGTAAAAAGTAGTTCTCTGAATTCATGTATGTGTCCTGATGATGATTTCGTTGTTTTTGAAAATCATACCACAGGAACTGGCTCCAAACTGTTGAAGAAAATGGGGTATGAAGGAAAAGGCTTGGGAGTTAATGGCCAGGGCATTGTCAACCCCATCAAAGTAGAGGAATTACCTCATCGGGCAGGACTTGGGTATGTCAAAAGGGAAATTGGGGAATGCGCTGAGACAGCTAGCGAATCACCAACAAAAAAAGATGAGAAGCCATCAACAGTTCTTTCCAAATCAACAGAGGAGGTAAAATATGTTGATTTCCTTTCGGTTTCGTCTTCACATTGTAGGTTTTAACCCCGTATAGAAATTACCTACATACGAATTCTAAAACACAGAAAATAAACAATGCGAGAGCATAACACATAAAACACATATACACAAAGATTTTCCCCTGGATCCAAAAACCGGGACTACCATCTTGATTTTTCATTATGTTCCTTTCAATGTTACAATACATATTTATACATTTGTTGAATTGAGGCTTCTGTGATCCATATCAAGTTAAAGAGAAATTCTTTGGCGTAAATCACAAGATAAATCATTTGCCGACGCGTTTCGAACCAACTAGTGTGGGTCATCGTCAGGACAAGTTGAAGAGACAGATCCAGCTTAGCATGTTAAATAGTTTTAGCAGAGCCTCCAACGGCAATCACGACTAACGGCTAATATTTATACATGCCGAAGCATCCAATACCATGGACTGAAAAACCATCGCATCCAAAACCATGGATCGAAAACCATCGCGTCCAAAACCATGTGCGAAAATCATGCACAAAACCATAGGTAGGTCCACCCAACCTAACATAGCGTCCAAAACGAAAATTTTTCGGGGTGCTGCCCCGGACCCCATAGAGTGGGGTTACTTGCACCCCTCAAACCCCCTGTGACCCCCTCGCTATGCAATCAGCACAACGAAGGGGGGGCTCTACCCCCCTCCTAACCCCCCGGTTAACTACGTGGGCTAGTCGTGGAAAGAATATAACACAACCCAACATTCTCCCATTTGTTATTTTCTTTCCATAGGGGCCACAAGACAGATTAATCATTTATCCATCCCTGCAATGCCCATTGTTTCTCTACACCAAGAGAACTTCTCAGAGCTCATAGATTTTGTCGATGCATCTGCAGTATTCTTCACAGTGTCCACCTTTACCAATAACACCTTTTTTTCTTCTATCATATCCCTCACAAAGTGATACTGAACATCAATGTGCTTTGTCTTTGAATGGTAAGCAGGGTTATTTTCCAAGAAAATTGCACTTTGGCTGTCACAGTCTATCCTTATAGCTCCCTGTACTAACCTCATACTTGAACACAATCTCTACAACCAAACTGCTTCTTTGCTTGCATGAGTGGCTGCCATGTATTCTACCTCTGTAGTTGATAGTTCCACTACAGATTATTTCTTACTCATCCAACTGACTGCACCTCCAAATAGGTTAAACACATACCCACTTGTAAATCTTATCTGAGCCAGATCTCCAACCTAGTCTGCATCAACAAAGCCATGGATATCCAAAACTTTGTCCAATCCTGGTCTTCCTTGGTAGCACAAACCATAATCACTAGTGCCATGTAAATACCTGAAAACCCGCTTCACTATTGTCTAATGCTCCTTCCCTGGTTTTGACATAAACCTACTCAATACTCCACTGCATGTGCAATGTCTGGTCTAGTATAGACCATCGCATACATCAGGCTACCGACTGCACTTGCATGTGGAACAGGGGACATATCCTCTTCCTCTTCTTATGTCTTGGGACACTGTTCGGCAGATAACTTTACACCTACAAGAATAGGAACCTTCACCGGTTTACTATCCTGCATATTAAACCTATGCAATATTGTCTCGACATACTTCCTCTGGTTTAACCAGAGCTTCCTCTTTTCCCAATCTCTTTTAATTTCCATGCCCAAAATATAGTTTGCAATACCAAGATCTTTCATGTCGAATTTGGAGGACAATTGGGTCTTCAAATCCTAGATAATTTCTTTGTCATTTCCAACCAGCAACATATCATCCACATACAAGACCAAATAAATAACACGGTCACCAATTAATTTAAAATACACACAGTGATCTGCTTTGCTTCTAGTGAAGCAAGTCCCCATATAAATGTATCAAATTTCTGATACCACATCCTTGGTGACTGTTTTAACCCATACAGAGACTTATTTAACTTGCATACCAATTCTTTCTTACCCTTCACCGCAAAACCTTCAGGTTGCTTCATGTAGATCTCCTCTTCCAGATCCCCATGAAGAAATGTTGTCTTCACATCCATCTGTTCTACCTCAAAATCACAAGCAGTAGCAACAGATAAAATTAATCTAATATAAGTTACCTTGGCAACAGGAGAAAAAATATTACCAAAATCAATTCCCGGCACCTGGGAATAACCTTTTGCTACCAACTGAGCTTTTTATTTCTCCACCTTTCCTTCTGCATTTGTCTTCTTCTTGAACACCCATTTGCTGCCAATGGGTTTCCTTCCAGCCGGCAACTCCACGAGATACCAAGCCTCATTTTTGTGCAAAGATGCCATTTCATCAACCATGGCCTCTTTCCAGAGTTTTCGATCCTCTGAATCTACTGCTTCCTTCATAGTTATGGGATCACCATCAGTAATAGATAAATCAAAATTTGAATAGAAAGCAGATGGACTATACCTTTCTGGTTGCCTTCTTTCTCGAACTAATCTTCTCACACCCGGAGTTTGTGGCTCTTCATCTTCTGATTCCTCCTCTATTGTAGAGTCTGATTCTTCCTCCTTTAGCTCAAACTCTATCTTCTTAGGTTCCTTTGGTTTGACTTCATGTTTAATAACATCTTTCACCTCTCTGAACACCACATCTGGATTGTACACAACCTTCCTTGTTACTGGGTTCCAAATCTTATAACCCTTTAAAACATCCTTATACCCAATAAAGATGCACTTTTCAAATTTACTATCCAACTTGGTTCGTTTCTCCTTTGGAACATGTACATATGCATCACATCCAAATACCCTCAGATGTGAAAGAGAGGGTTTCTTACCAGTCCACACCTCTTGTGGAGTCTTATCCTCCAACGTTGATGAAGGTGATCTATTGACCAGGTAACATGTTGTCTCCACCACCTCTGCCCAGAATTCCTGTCCTAACCCGGCACCACTGAGCATGCTTATTGCCCTTTTCATCAACGTCTTGTTCATTCTTTCTGCAACTCCATTTTGCTGAGGTGTATATGGAGTAGTCTTATGTCATGCTATATCACACTTCTTACAGAATTCTTCAAATTCCTTACTGCAAAACTCTCCACTGTTATCTGTTCTCAGCACCTTTATCTTCTTCTCTGTCTGGTTTTCCACCAGAGCCTTAAATTCTTTAAACCTGTCAAAGACTTCAGATTTCTTCTTAAGGAAATATATCCATGTATTCCTTAAGAAGTCATCTATAAATGATACATGGTACACAAACTTACCCAGTGATGGAACTTTCACAGCTCTAAACACATCACTGTGCACAAGCTCTAATATTCGTTTCGCCCTCTTACCACTAGAGGGGAAACTCACCCGATTTTGCTTCCCATATACACAATTTTCACAGAAATCAAAATCCAAATAGCTATTACTCATACCTTCTACCATACCTTTCCCATGAAGTATTCAAAGGCCCTTCTCTCCAATATGTCCAAGCCTTTGATGACACAGCATGGTCTTCTCTCCAGAGACGACTAGATTTTCTGCTCCACTTTCAGGAACCACAAAACTATTGCACCCATCAACAATAGTGCTACCTTGCAGCTTGTACAGAGTTCCAATCCGAATTCCCCGCATCAATACCATTGATCCCCAAACCATCTTGCAGGTATCCTTCTCGAACACTATTTTTACACCTGCATCATCCATCTTGCTTACAAAAATCAGATTTCTAGCCAATACAGGAATATATAGAACACCCGGAAGTGTTCTAACCCTTCCACCTTGCAACTTCAACTTTACTTTTCCGCGACCAACAATTCTAGCCTTCCTATCATCCCCTAAGAAGACATCACCACCATCACATTTGTCATACTCGCAAAACCACTCTCTGTGGCGAGTGAAGTGAAAGGATGCACCTGAGTCAATCAACCATGCCTCATGATCTACATGTGTACTTGAAGAAGCCAAGTACACATCCCCACCTTTATCTGAGGTGGTTTTCACCTCTACAGAAGGAGCATCATCAAATCCCTTTCCTTTATCAGGAGATTTAGATTTACAGTCCCTTTTGTAGTGCCCTTCCTTTCCGCATTTCCAGCACACCACCCTTACAGGTTTTCTTGGAGATTTAGATCTCCCACTCGATGACTTATTTTTGTTTCTATTCTGGGACCATCCTCGTACAGACAAGGCATCACCATTCTGGCTCTCATATTTTTCCGTCTCATCTCCTCCATCAGCAAGGATGAGACTATTTCATCAAACTACAAGGCAGTTGCATTGCTACCTATTGCAATAACCAGACTATCCCACGAATCTGGTAGAGAACACAACAAACTGATGCACTTATCCTCATCTAAAATTTTAATATCAACGGATGCTAACTAACTTACCACAATATTAAATGCGTTCAGATGCTCTGTCACCGAATCTCCATCTTTCATCCACAGGTTATACAACTTTTTCCACAAGAACAGTTTATTCACCAGAGACTTAGATTGGTACAATGTCCCTAACTTGTCCCACAAAGCCTTCGTCGTAGCTTCCCCTGATACATTCAGCAATACTGAATATAAGACACACAATACTATTGTGCTCTTTGCCTTCCAATCCAGCTTCTTCCATTCTTCATCAGACACTCCCGTTGGTTTAGTACCCAGATCTACCGTGATCCACTGATCTTTATCCACCAACAGATCCTCCATCTTGAGTTTCCACAACTCAAAACTCTAACCATTAAATTTTTGAATCTCTATCTTTCCACTGCTCGCCATCTTCTTTCACCACCAGAATCGATCTCGCAGATCTCCCACTGAACAGGGTCTACCACAAGCTCGAGCGAAACCCCTTAGCAACAAAGGTGTCCCCTTGAAGCCAAAACAACTCTGATACCAAATGTAGGTTTTAACCCCATACATAAATTACCTGCATACGAATTCTAAAACACAGAAAATAAACAATGTAAGAGCATAAAACATAAAACACATATACACAAATATTTTCCCCTGGATCCCAAAACCGGGACTACCAGCTTGATTTTTCATTATGTTCCTTTCAATGTTACAATACATATTTATACATGTCGAAGCATCCAATACCATGGACCGAAAAACCATCGCGTCCAAAACCATGGACCGAAAAACATCGCGTCCAAAACCATGTGCAAAAATCATGCACAAAACCATAGGTAGGTCCGCCCAACCTAACATAGGGTCCAATGCCAAAATTTTCCACCCCTAAAACCCCCTATGACCCCCCCGCTACGCAATCAGCGCAACGAAGGGGGGGCTCCGCCCCCCTCCTAACCCCCCGTTTAACTACGTGGGCTAGTTGTGGAAAGAATATAACACAACCCAACACACATAATATGATTTCTGTTGGATGTTTGGAGATCCCAATTATAGGGACAAACATGAGGCTCCTTACCAGGATGAGGCACGAGGAGGAAAAAGAACTTGGTGTCAATAACCAAGGCATAACTCAACCATTGGAGGTTGTGCAGAGACCTCAATTTGCAGGCTCGAGATACACTAAAGGAGAATGCTCGAAGGTGTCAGATTCATCTGAGACATCATCAAAATGGTCGAGGAAAGAGAATGATGGGAAAACATCCCCATCATCCCATGGTAGTTTCCATTGCAAGGAAAGAGCTGAGGCAAGCTCTCATCGCCATACTTACACTAGAGACAGCAAGGAAAGGTATAGCCACTCTCGACATTCGAATGTTCATTTCGATTATGATCATGTTGTTAATGATGAACGTAAAACATGGCATCGAAAGACATGTACCTTTTGTGGATTGCATAACCATACATTTTCTAAGTGTTGGAAAAGAATGGCAGCACACAAAAGGATGAGGCGTGAAAAACCCCCTCAACAACAGGTAAAGAAACATGTTAAGCAGATCTGGAGGAAGAAAACCTATTGCAGTCATTGCAACATAAATAGCCATCAGAGCCACTTGTTGGAGGCTCCATCCAGAGCAGCACCTTAAAGACAAATCGACAGTACATGAACCAGGTGAAACAATTGTTCAACAAACCAAGCCACCACAAGGAGGAGACCCATTCACATTGATAAGTGAAAAATGGTTTCTAGATATGTTAGCTTGTGACAGTCATGATTTTGTAAATCATTTGTTGCATTTTAAAATGTAAAAGTGATGATATGTTTTCCATCACTTGTTCAGCAACAATGATGTCTAGTCTTATTTTGAATTGCATGTTGAACTGTGAAAGTGATGTCGTGTTTCCATCACTTGTCAAAACAAATAGTGTTTGGCCTTATCTTTGTAAATCATGTGTTGCAGTGATGATGTGTTTTCCATCACTTGTTGAAGCAACAATGATATGTTGGCCTTGTTTTCGTAGCTGGAGTGTTGCATCCATCTTGATGTAAACTTGACCACCGAGTATGTGTTATAAACTCGTGGCAAGTGTGGGATGCTTGGGTCATTTGTTGGTCATGAAATTCAAGCATGTAATTTGTGAAACAATGTACTACAGGTTGCAGAGGTGGTAGGTGTCGGCTCATCACTTAAGGCTCTGAAGAACAAAGGTGAAGGAGATGGAAGCGAGGCCTTTCAGGACGCTTGTGATGCAAACAAAGTACAAAAAAGTTGCAGATTGTTTTCATGATTTTGGAGGACCAAAAGCTCCTCAGTGGGGAGGATTGATCCAGGTGGCTCTAGAGACACACATAGGACAAAGAGGACTCGGGAAAGCTCAAAAATCAAAGTGTTTCGATTATGCTCAAACTAGGACTAGAGCATAGATCTCGTCGTCCTAATCGCGGCGGTGCAAACGGTTCGTCAATCCGAGTCCGGATGAGGAAGTTAGAAGCAGTCAAAGTTGGGTTGACTTTTTGTTCACTGGGCAGGCTTAAGGAGGCCACAATTTGGATAGAACCTGTCCACCAAATTCCGGCCAACTCCGGCCAGATTCCAAGCGAAATTGTGGCCTAGTTAAAAGGACTCTTACGGCTAAAAATGAAATTTCAAAAAAATGCATAATGTTGTTATTAAAACAAAAAAATATATAAAAAAGGGGGTGGGGGCCACCAACCTTGCCACCCCCAACCTTCATAACCACATATATAAATATGGTGGAGGGGTGGGCCACGACCCCCAGCCCCCTCCCACGGAACCGTCACAACACATTATGGGTGGTGGGCCGGCCCTTGGGGCACGGACCCAACCACCCCACTCCTTAAACATAGTCGTTACATGGAGGAGGGTCGGCCTTGGGGCACAGACCCTCCACCTCATCAAACCTCACCATTAACGTGAAGTGAAATGATGGGAGAAGGTACGGGGACAGGCCACCCAAGGCGGGCCCATCCACCCAAATATTGTTTAAAAAAAACAAAAACAAAAACATGTGTAAAAAAAGGAGGAGGCAGGGTTTGACCGCTCGACCTCCTCCGTACTAAACCGGATCTTAACCAACTTAGCTAACCACATTATTGAGAAATCCACCTCCAATATTTATTTAAATGCAGTTTTTCAGTGCGCTCACGAAGGAAGGTAGTGCACGCAGTTCGAGGCAACGTTTTGCAGGAGGGCCGAATTTTCAATTTGTCGGATTTTGAAAAAATTTTATATGGTTTCAGCACTTATCAATGCCATGAACGCAATGGTGCTGTCCATTTCTCCATCAGAGTTCTACATTTTTCAATATGCAAGTGGAACCATGATTGCTGCAGAAATAGGGAGCGGAACCATGATCCTTGCAATTTTCCCAAGGAGGTAATTTTTCTCCATGTCGGAATATAGTCAAGTTTACAATCGTTTTTCATGGTTTTCCGCAGAGACTGCAATGGAAAAGGCAGATTCACCTTTTGAATTGCAGATTTACAGTCCACCTATGGAGCAGAATCTTTGAGGAATTTAGGGGGAATCTAAAAGATTCCTTGAGCCCCAGATTCTCAATTTCTCAGAATTCAGAAATTTGGAAGTCGATTTTGCCCTATTCGACACCACAAATATGATGGTGTGTTCAGATTTCTCATTCTCTCATTCTATTCTTCAACCACTTTTCTAAGTGGGATGCAGGTGTCAGCATTCATGTGCGAGCAGCCATTTCCATGTGATTCGATGTCGTGAGATTGATGGCACGAACAGCTTCAGCAGTTTGACATCCACTTCTTCAGATGGCCTTGGTTGTGAGGTATATGCAGTGTTCATGTACTTATTTTGCTATGCATTGTGCTGCACAGGTCCTTGCTTGATGTTTGATGTGGGATCCTGTTTCTTACTCATTTTCATGATTCCTACTTGATGTGACGCGAAATCGTCTATGTGATGTACTTGTTGTCATGATTCGTCATGTTGTGTTTTGAGATCCCTTTGTTGTATGTTGATGGGATACTCATGTTGTAATCATCCATGTTTTCTTTGAGATCCCTTTTATGCCATATTGGCAGGATGCTCATCGTGCATGAGTTTTGTGTCATACTGATAGGAGCCTTTTTCTTGAGAGTTCGTGTAGTGGAACATCTTTTGGAGCCACTCCTGCGTGAGGGCATTTTTCCTTGTATGATAGTGGCATCACCTCTTATGTACATCATCACTATTGACAACACTTAATGCAGCGGCCTAAACCATCTTGACACCGGAGCCTGGAGACGTAGTCCCTCCCAGACGAATTCCATCATCAACGCTTACGTTATTATGTTGCTAATGATTGTCATGTTTCTCTTCTTTACAGGATGCACATGTATTCATTTATGTTCTGTTAAAAGTGCAATTTAACACATCATGAAAGTAAAAGGTCTTGGAAGGGTCCTTTGTCACACCCAGACCTGGATCAACAAGGGGATACCATTCTCCTTGAGGACCATCAGGGAACAGATGTGTACAACATAGCCTTTGATGAGTCACAACACAGAGTTGTACAAGCACGTAGACGCGTACCCAAAATGACCATGCATCACCTACGAACTTTGAAGAATGGGTGATTGTGTCAGATGTATGAAGATAGCCAGCCTCCTTGGTCGATGCTACAATGGCTTATGCATAAGCCGCGAGCTCAAGTGTTATTTTCTTAATAGCAGAAAATGATTGCATGGATAAGGAGTTGCAAGCATCCACGCATAGAGAGGAGAAATCAACATGATCTACTAGAGCAGAGATGAAGAAAGCATACTTCTTAAGTATCGTCTCTTGAGATAATCACACGGAGACTGTATGACAGGTTCGTCACCATGCACAAGGAAGTTGTCCATCTACATGGTCATCAACAGTGCTGCACCAAGATAGCGCGAACGCTCATAGATATACATGTCGTAGTTGATCATGTACAGACATGGACAATGAGGTACAAGGGAGCCCCACTTCACTTGCACAAGATGATGAAGACGCAGGTAGAGTTGGACAAAGCATGCATCCGGAGTCTGATCCAGAACTATGAAGAACTCTCGCCACTCATCACCAGTGTTGAGGCTTCATATACATGGTTGTACAAGAGTTTGGATGTCATGGTGAGAAAGTATGGCACCCCATCGATTGGTACGCTCACCGAGGCCAAAGAGAAGAACCAAGTCAGATTGGAGCTCAATGTGTACTTCAATCAGTTGATGCTCATGACCACCAGCGCAAATCTACAAGTCAGCGCAGATAATGTGCATATGTACATCGTTGCTTCATTTTTACTCAAGACTAAGTTGCACATGTTACAGGATGAGTTGGAGAAAGGTTCCAAATCAGTATACCTAGAAGAAATGGAGGCAAGAGTTTGTTTCCAGAAAGACATCATCAAAGAGTATGTGGACACCATTGTGCACTATCAAGCATGGCATCAGTTCGTCACCAAAGATAACGAAGAGGAGGTTGATGAGTTGGTCTTTCCACAGCCGTCTGAGTCTTAGTGTTGTTTTTTTTGGTTGACTCAAGCCAATTTTGTCCCACATGGGTATGTGTGGAAAATGTATCACTTTTGTAAACATTATGTAAAGTGAAAATTCCAAGTGTCATTAGTGGAATAGAAACAATCATATGTAATGTAAAGAGTTATGTAATGAAGTTGAAGAGTCATGAGGGTAGTCCAAGAGTCAAAAAGGGAAATGTCAAGGGTCACCCCACCCTTTGTTATAAATAGAACCTCATAACTCATAGAAGAGGCTTTTGGGAGCCAATATTTTTCTAGGAATTGCTTAGAGAGGGCTTGGAGAGTATTATGACAAGCGTTGGTTTCTCCACTGTGCAGAGTGAGTACATCTCTTTGGAGGAGTAGGCAGTGTTGACTGTAACATTCCACTATTGGGGCTAGTGGTTGTCATGGTTGTATGTATGGATGGAACTTTCACTTTATATAATATAACAGAGCCAACATGTTTCATGCATATGTTGTTATTGTAGTTCGACTATTCTGGTTACTTTAGCAATATATGTAGTTTTACTTATGCATTGATGTATGGACTATTTTGTATGTGATTATATGAATCTTATTGAAGTGTGTTATTGATTTAACTCATCACATATGATTGTCGACTATTCTACTTTCCATTTTGTGATGTCATTCAGCTCGTGTGTTCCTTTCAAACTGCGTACTATTGTTATCGGGAAAACTAGTGTCTTTGCAGAGCTGCTAGTCCCACTAAGGCTGGTAGCTACCTTAGAAACAAACAAACTAAAAACTACTTTCATTTTCCTTAATGAGAAATAGATAAGAGGGGAATAAGGAGACCAACCTCTGTCTTGCGCTTGGTTCCTTGCTTGAATCCTCTCCCTTCTGATAGGTCTTTGCCACTCGCTTCCTCGTCTACCCAGCTTCAAAGAGCACCTATAGAATCAAAGCAGCATAACACTATCCAAGAACATAGATCTATTATCATAAACAATATAGGACCAGACATATATTGACCACATAAATGCATATAACATCAATCATACAAGAATGTGGAGGAAAACTTGAATAGCTTTATTGATAATCAAGAAAGAGCAAAGAGGATTACAACTAATTGTTCTGACCCAGCATCATCTTCTCAGCAAGAAAGCCCTTCTTCACCTCATGAAAAGCTTAGATCACCCAACACTACGATATTGCACCAAGAAACCAACAACACTTCCTTACAAGATACAAAATTCCAGCCCCCTGGCGCTTTGGGATGAGGGATCCATATATAGATGTTTGCAAGGGAGATGAGTCAGCTTTTGAGATTTGATTAGTGTCCTCTCTCTAATAGTTCTTGATTCCACTTGGAGATTGATGATCTCTTACTCATCCCTGGGCGAATGCAGAGAGGCAAGTGTCACAGGAGAAGTTTCTGGAAGATTCCATGCTCCTCCACCTTGCGGATTGACCCTGCCATTTGTCCACTCTCGCCCATCGCACCCCACAGAAGGGTTTTTCAACATGCATCGCACCTGCTGTGTGTATTCAGGTGGGATGCAATGCACTTTGACCATGGAGCAGGTGAAATGGTCCAGTTTTAACCAGTTCTGAGTAGTTTTTCATGGAGAACTTCTGGGAGATGTTGTAATCAGTTGACCTTGTTCTTTTAGGGGTCAGAACAACACCTTTAGGGACTTAGGAGCCCTTGGTTTATGAACATTTATGATTGGGGTTGCAGTGCCCAAAAATTTCTATAACAGTTGCCCCCTAAAGCATGAGGTCGTTAGTCTTTTGATGTCGGGTGAAATGCTTTATCATGACGATCCGAAGCTTTTTCAAGCTGGAAGGCAACCTGTAATAAGATATAACACAATACATTATCTTCATAATATTTTCATGATCTAGCTGAGGTGGGCATTCCCATGCTCAGCTTTATAAATTCATTTTCATGTACATAGGACAGACAATCGTCTGAGTGTAGACTGATGATTCTGGTAGAGCCATCATCCCTTAGATTGGATGATTATCTATGCAGCAATGATGTACATTTGATGTTTTTATTTTCCTAAATATATCTCGCAGCCCGGATGGATGAAACTAGATCTGGGGTCTTCAATCTCGTTCGATCTTCACTCAAAGTACAAGTCGATCCATGTGAGAGACTGTTCTGGAGTCGAAGATGGAAAGTCATCGCCTGATTACCAGCCAGTGATGTAAGCTGTTAACAGGCGCGAGAGGAATCACCGATAATGATGATGACCCTCAAGGTACTACAGTACAATTCACGTGGTGTGAATACGGGACTTGGTGTCGAACACCACGCAAAATCTTTCGGTCGAAGGCCATTGATGTAAACCTGTCGCCGGAAGTGAGAAACTTGCCATTGAGGCATGCAAGCTTCAAAGTACTGAAAGGGTTGTTCCTAGATCGACTTATTGGATAATGAGCTGATGTCGACAAGAAGCGATCCGTCATAGGAGGGCCTTAGTGAATCCCACATCAATGACACGGAACAGAGCAAATGGTTTTAATGGAGGTGAAAACGATCTGGTGATATAAGGTTCAGGGTGGCGGTCATGAAAGAATGGAGCATAAATGTACTGCAGTGGGTGAGACACAGGTGAATTCTCTGAGCGACTTCTCTTGAACATATCGGCAACACTGACATGATGGATTGGTAGCATTAACCCCAAATATGGATGGTGTGACAGAGCCATGGTGATGTGACCAGTGAATGGAACAACCCAACCTGACTCAGATGTGGAGCGAAAGTGTCATGTTCAAGAGCGACTTGCTACCAACAAAGTTTCTTCAAGTTTTCTTCCCAATTTTTCCCCAGTCATTGCTGACCAGTACCTCTTTATTTTTTTCAAGCTTGAGGAGGATAACATATGCTTGTTCTATAATTTTCCCTTCGGGTAAACCCATCGCTATGTTTTAACGAGCCTAGCGATAGTGAAACTCGTTCTTGTCTATTATGGATAAGTTTGTCGCTATTCAGTTTTAACGAGTTTAATGACAAAGATAACTCGGTCCTTTTCAATTTTAGAGAGTCTAAAAAGGGACGTAAAGGAAACTCAAAAAATCATTTTTTGTCATCTAATCCCTTAAGTCCGAAAAAGTATAAAATAATACAAAAGGGATGAATTTTCGGTACTTTTAACGAGCCGAACAAAACAAGTGCTCGATCTTTTTGTGTAATAATCCCTCAGGTCCAAAAAGATTAAAATCTAAAGGAGGGATAGCACTTCCGATCACTTTAACGAGCTGGAGAGGCCAATGGCTCGGCAATATTTTCATATTTTACGAGTCAGTTGAAAAGAGCTTAAAGGAGACTTGTTTTTTGAGGAACGAGTGATAGATTCGGGTAGCAGCTGATTCCAGGTAAGGTTTGGAATTTTCCAATCATGGCAGTGCCACAAGGATGGCTAACAGGATCACTCTTCGCAGCTGTTCCTCAAAAGGGGTAAACAATCAAGTGGAGGTGAATGATCGGCCAATACAGAGTGGAGGTGATGATGAGAACACGACCAAGGCTTCAAAGGTTGATGATAATACATTCACGATGGTTATTTACCGGGGATTGGTTCATTTTTTAATGAGCTTAAACTCTGGAGGAACATTTGCTCATTGCTTATGTTTATTTTTTAAAGAGCTTGAATTCCGCGTTAAAACTGCTCGATCCAGTCGTATAATAAGGATGTCTCATCTAAGATGACATTTTTATGGAGCTTGCACCCTACAAAGCTTTGCTCCGCATCCTTTCTTTATGCAAGTTAGGAAACGATCAATCCTACGAGTTTAAAGGGTTAGAGGACCTACAAATTTAAAAAATAAATGGTCACTCTTTGCTTGCACGCCAAAAGGTTTGCATGCCCCCAGGTATAGCGAAAAATTTCCAGGTTACCAAATATTGTTTTATCTGTACCACAGACAAAACACTTCCTCGGCGATGTCTACCAAAATAGACAAAGATGAGTGGCACAGACGCCTCCACCCACATAACTTTGACGAGGGAATCTTATTCCAGCCTAATCCCATTTTCCTAAACGGACGGGTGTGTCAAACTAGTCATATATCCTTCGCGGAAACCTACTCTATACCCAAGGTTTTCCTGCCGAAGCAGACCAGGGTGCATGCCCCCTGGGTTTCAGTCATGTCCTCCAAATCACTCACGCTCATCAGGAGGATGGGCTAGGGATTGATGAGACATTCCTCGCGTGAAAAGACCATTTAGGGTTGGTATATGACTATTTTCTATGTGTGAGCCGGGGAATGAAAGCTGGTCTACGAGCTTGACCATTCTTCCTTCGTGCGGAAAACACATTACTCTAAAGAGTGAGGAGACAATGGCTCCCATGTAATAAATATAGTCTCGTCCAAGGAGTAGATTATAATCCAAGGGTCCTTGGACTACCATTATGTTCATGTGAACGTTTTTCCTTCTCAATGTTATCGGCACATTGGGAAGGATCCCTAACGGTCGACTGGTTCCTTTGTCAAAGCCTATTAGATTTCTCATCTCAAGCAAAAGCGATGGTGAACCAAGCGCTTTCCAAGAGGTTGAGGAAAGGATACTCACAGAAGCCCCTTCATCTATGATGGTACCGGCCATGACCATTCTATATATTTGAGCAATGATTCGAAATGGTACACTAGCCGGTAAACGGGGTCTGCCTAGTAGATTCCAGTCAAAGGAAACAACCAGGTTGCTTGGAGGTGGGACCGAATAGACGGCCAGATATGACTCTGACGAACTTCCTTCCTGCGGTAAAGGAACGGGTAGATTGCCCCCATGTTCATCGGAGTCTGTGCTTACGAAGAGAATTTGAACGGTGTCGTTCTTGTTCTCTTCAGTGACTGTATCATCTAAAGATTGATCCTCTGAAGGCAAGACCGGGTCAACTGCCACCTCGACCTTTTGACTTTCGTCTGGTGTGGATTCAGATGGTTTATCTTCAATGATAGACGCTTCGGCCGACCACAAGGGCATGTCAGCCAGATTTTCAACTAGTGACGAACTCATCAAGAGTTTCTTATATACAGGAGGAAGCCATAACGATGAAACCGGACGGTCGTCCAAAACTATTTTAGCTTCGTCTAAGAAGGGACAACGGTGGACGGCGTGATTGCCTTCACACAATCTACAAGGAAATTTATATTTTCCTTTTTTTCTAGGGGCTTCACTTTCACTAGCTGACGATGTACTTCCAACATGATCATCAGAGGTTGATGACACCGGATTGTGCAAACGAGGAGACCAGTCCCTTAAGATCCGAGGGATCCAAGGACAATCTCGATGATAGTGGTCTCCTTTGCAAATGACACATGGCGATTTAGGCCTGGATGGTGCAATGTGTGGATTTTCACTAGACGATGCCTGGTCGCCCCTTTTCGCCTTTGGCTCCTTCTTCTTCTTCTCTTTCTTCTTCTTCTCCTTATTCTTCTCGGTTACTTGATTTTTGGCTTTACCAGCTTCATCAAGCGAAGAGGAAGGAGGAGAGGAAGAATTGGACGAAGTAGAGGGTTGGGGGGTGACTCTGGTATCGTTTAGTTGCTGACTTGATTATTCAGGAATCATGGTGTTCTGAACGACAGAAGTTGAGAAGAGCCATACGGGCAAGCCAATTGTCAATCCTGGAAGAGACAATGTGGCCATATGGGGTGCACCAACATCCCCCAAGAGGAGAAGGGACTAGGATTTCCTCCAAGGGGAACTCCTTGGTTGGTGGACTCCATTTTTCTCAACCTAAGACCGACGTAGGAAAGGTGATGTTTATTCCATTTAAAATAATTTTTAGATGCTTTGACACAACTTGTTTTTTCAATTTTTAAGAGTAGAGAAAAAACAAAAGATGACTCTAGTCGCCTTCGATTTTTAATGAGCCTGAACTGGCAAGTGCTCAGATGGACCTTTTCCGTTAAGGAGTCTGAAAAGGAATGAAACTCTGGAAATCTAGACAGAGGGATTACCAAACCAATCGCGAAACTGCAGAATACTTTTTACGGTACGGCAGTCAATCTTCCTGAATGTTGTGTTCAGTGCATTGCGATCAATAGGGCGGTAGACACGGCTTCCTATGGATAAAGGATAAAGCCTATTGTGGTCTCCCAATATATACTCGACGGTACGTGGGAGCACAAGTCCGTACTGGCACTTATCGTCTCAAAGTGGAGGAATCACCCAACCAACAGTGAAAACAACAATTACCAGGCTTTACGACGCCGGAATACGTCTCTAGCCTAGACTTCTAGATGTTGTGCATTAGGTTCCAAAGCATTTTTGGATTCATTAAATTTATTTTATAGTTGATCTTGCTTAAGAAATTTTCCTTTCAGGTTCACCGTGTGATGTAGATGTACAATTCCTAAAATGCAATCTAAGATGATAAACAGCCATTTAATCTTCTTTTTGCAATGAAAATCCTAGCTACTAAGGAAAGAGAGATGGCGTTCTTTCAACAAAGAGCAGAGAGCACACACTATATGCACTATCCTAAATCAAACCAACAAACAGTATAATTGCAAATGCACATGCATGTATTTGTTTTCAACCTTCTTAATGTGTGAATGATAAAAAGAAAGCTAAGCACAAATCTGAATTATTTTTCAAAGCGACATTACTAACAAGTTTCTTTTCAAGACAAAATGAGGACAATGACGACACTTTGCTATTCGGAATTGAAAACTTGCTTTCGAAACTTGAAAAACTACTAATTCAAATAAAATACAAGAGTAACAGTGTAATCGACGATCAAGAACAATCAGATTCTCTTCTATGACTGAAAACGACACTTGCGACACTTTCAAATCAAGAAACGACAGTTCAATTACGCTACTTCTTTGTAAAAGAGAACTGAAAATGACTCAAAATACATAAAAACATTTACAGTTCTTTGCACAATGGAGGCGGAATAATGGCAAGGAAGGGGGTTTCAACAGAGGTGTACTGACTACAGGCAGCAAAACTCCTGAATAGAGCTGAAAAGTATGAACACAGAAGCCAAAATCTAAGAGCAGAAGAGGTCTGATCAGCGCACCTGTAGCACAGGGAAACTGAAATGCAACGCACCTACTACACTCGGGAAGTGTGATGCATTCAGGTTTCAAAGAAGACACAGTGCGATGGACCAGGGATGAGACTTTAGCTGGGTTCCGGGTCACAGTTTGCAGCTCAGTTCAAGGATTTAGGCCAAGCAAGTGGTAATCAGTAAATCAATCACAGGGGTAGATCTAAGGAGGTTACTAGAGCCACCACAAGGGCAATTAGAGATCTTGTAAATCAATTGTTTAATTCATAAACAAAACTCGGAGATAGACTGAAGCAGCATTGATCTACTTTGCACTTGCATAGCAAATGCAGTTCAAAGGCTAGCTGGCTTGACTTCAGGCTCTGCCTGTAAGTTTATAAAGTAAAGAAATGTAGATAAACAAACAATCTATTTTCTCCCCAGCGGAGTCGCCATTTTGTTATCAGGAAAACTAGTGTCTATGCAGAGCTGCTAGTCCCACTAAGGCTGGTAGCTACCTTAGAAACAAACAAACTAAAAACTACTTTCGTTTTCCTTTATGAGAAATAGATAAGAGGGGAATAAGGAGACCAACCTCTATCTTGCGCTTGGTTCCTTGCTTGATTCCTCTCCCTTCTGATAGGTCTTCGCCACTCGCTTCCTCGCCTACCCAGCTTCAAAGAGCACCTATAGAATCAAAGCAGCATAACACTATCTAAGAACATAGATCTATTATCATAAACAATATAGGACCAGACATATATTGACCACATAAATGCATATAACATCAATCATACAAGAATGTGGAGGAAAACTTGAATAGCTTTATTGATAATCAAGAAAGAGCAAAGAGGATTACAACCAATTGTTCTGACCCAGCATCATCCTCTCAGAAGAAAGCCCTTCTTCACCTCATGAAAAGCTTAGATCACCCAACACTACGATATTGCACCAAGAAACCAACAGCACTTCCTTACAAGATACAAAATTCCAGCCCCCTGGCGCTCTGGGATGAGGGATCCATATATAGATGTTTGCAAGGAAGATGAGTCAGCTTTTGAGATTTGATTAGTGTCCTCTCTCTGATAGTTCTTGATTCCACTTGGAGATTGATGATCTCTTACTCATCCCTGGGTGAATGCAGAGAGGCAAGTGTCACAGGAGAAGTTTCTGGAAGATTCCATGCTCCTCCACCTTGCGGATTGACCCTGCCATTTGTCCACTCTCGCCCATCGCACCCCACAGAAGGGTTTTTCAACATGCATCGCACCTACTGTGGGATGCAATTCACTTTGACCATGGAGCAGGTGAAATGGTCCAGTTTTGACCAGTTCTGAGTAGTTTTTCATGGAGAAATTCTGGGAGATGTTGTAATCAGTTGACCTTGTTCTTTTAGGGATCGGAACAACACCTTTAGGGACTTAGGAGCCCTTGGTTTATGGACATTTATGATTGGGGTTGCAGTGCCCAAAAATATCTATAACACTATTACAGGCTTCTAAGGGATACACTTAATTTCCCCTTCCATGTGTTAGAAAATACCCATGCATCTCTCCTAACTTGTTGCAAGGTCACACACTTCCTTCCGATAAGGATATCTTACTTACCTCTTGGCACTATCGCAATCAAGGCATAACTTTACTACCCATTGTTGGGAATCCTACTCCAAATGGATTGAGGTCTAGTTGGGAAGTCTTACCGAGGAGAACCCCTGACATGTTGGCAGGTCCAGCACCGTCAACATTTCTGGCACTAGAAGGATGGCCAGATGATAAGTTGAGTGCTCAAAGTTTGTTTTGAATATTCACACATCTATCATGTCTTATGTTACACTTCTTCCTCCGAGATGTATGTCTTATGGAGATGAATTTGAAATCCCATAGGAGTTATGGAATCTCTTGTCACATAACACATACAAAGGTGAAGGTGGAACAGCTTGGGAGAGGCATAGTCTTGCATTTTCCAATCTATGTGAAAGCCTCGAAACCCATAAGGATTATGTGATTTTTGCATTGTTCACATTCATGCTTCGTGGGCACCCATTGCAATGGCTTGTCACACTGCCCGAAAAATCTATTCACTCATTTGGTCACTTTGTTGTAGATTTATTTGATGATTTCCATAAGTTTGACCATCAAGCACTTAATAAAAAAATTCTCGAATTAAAGAAATCCCCTGATGAATCCTTGGCGCAATTCTGGTATCGCTTTCGTAATACCACATATCAGTTCCTAGAAGATGAAATTGATTGGAAGTTTCTCAATGAAAGATTTCAGTATCTTCTTCACATATCTGAGAATCCAAAAGTGTTAGAATCATTCAAACCAACCCCAGCATACCTCGGTGTTAGAGCTACTAAATCCAAGATGGACACGATTGTTGTCACAAGTGACTATTCGTCCTCATCGGATCAAACAGCTCTGGACCCGCAGTGTGAGGCGGGAGAAGGTGTGCATATATTTGTTGAACTTTCACATGCTCCCACCCCACCTGCTCTTGATCTTTGCGCAGATTTGGCTGACAAGATTGTTGGTTGTCACGTGGACTTATTTCCTCAACCTCTATCCCCGCGTTTTGTTAATCCTTCGGATTGTACTATGTTGTGTTCTCTCATTCCAAACTCCACACTTGTTGTTCAAGAGGATCAAGTTGTCGACGAAGTTAGTGTTGAGCATCCAACTTGTGCTATCATTTATGATGAGTATGTATGGGAATCTGAAGAAGAAACCGTGGTGAAGGATGGCCTCCTTTTGTTCACACCTCATCCTCTTTTCCCTGACATCTTTGATGATTCTTCCATTGTTTATTTTTTGTGTGAGAATACATTCCCAGGTGTATCTACTTCTGATCATTCAAAGAATACACCGAATGTCAGTCTATCATTGCATAACGAAGAGGACATATCTATGTTTACAAATCAACTCAATATTTCATCTGTCATTTCCGTAAAAGCAGAGGTTGAACATTCTTGCTTCTTGAATCATTTGATGATGATCTAAGAAGAAGAATATTTGCAAGGGTTTTCCCCATAATGGGTTTTTCCCTAGTCTCAGACCAATACTGGTGTCTCTATGTGTGTGCATGCTTTTTTTCAGTTGTTCATTTATGTTCCACTGCATTGATGATGATGATGTTCTTTCTATATAGTTGCATGTGTTGATGAATAATGGTGTAGATATGAATAAAGTAATGATGATATGGGGTGAACTTAATGTATTAATGAAGAAATTCAATTATCAAAGAAAAGAACAATGTGGCCCTATGAAAAAATAACATGGTATCAGAGCTGGGCTGAAGAAAATCCATGGATATCACCTTGATGATGACACCTTTAATGGAAGCTAGAAGAGGATGGTGGATACCTAAAATAAATCTAGGGTTTGAAGAAAACCCTAGGAAAATTGATTATTAGGGATTGATGGATTCTATGAGGTTAGGGTTGGAGAGAAAACCCTGGTTTATGGAAGAAATATCAGGTATGGAACCTAGCTGGTCAATGTGAAGATGCTCAAGACTTGAAAAAGATTTTGATGAAGCCCTACATGGGATAATACCTAGCAAACCTGGTTGGATAACTGAAAGAAACATTGGTATATGGACCATGGACATTGATGGCTCTTCAAGATTAGTTCAAGAGGGAGAGGATCACCTCTGATTAAAGATAATTGTTTCTTGACTTATGATGTCTCTTACTTTTGTTTAGTCCTATGGATATGATGATTATTTTTATTGCTTATACTTCCTGCATATGTATTTGAGTATATGGATGTTTCTAACCTCCTTGATGAGATGTGATGAGTAGATCCTTCTTGAGGATCATTTGAGATGCAGAATTTGGAAAGAGGTAAAGACGTACTTGATGAAAAGATGACAAAGTGCTTCTAGAGGCCTATGACTAATGAAAATGTGCACAAGTATTTGAATACCACAAGGTATGCACGGTATGTTGTATTTCATCTATAATATTGGATGGATCGGTAAGCCCTAAGGTATGATGAGAATGTCTCTTTCCTTGATGGATCATACATGCATATGAAAGGAACTTGGATTTATGTTTCTTATGATATTATGATGCACCTGGTGTTGAAATTTTGATCTTCTTGAATTCTATGAGGCTATCTAATGTTGATTCATTGATACAGTTGATGTTTGGCTAACATCTGTCCATTGGAAATCTTGATCCTATAAAGAAGGCTAGCACCTTGACTCTAGTAAATGATACTCTTTATAATTTTCATGATGGATTTCATATAGAAGGATAGCTCATTGACTCATATGCATAAGTATGTTGGTAATGCTTGCGATAAGCATATGGAAAAAGAAATTGACACTCTTGTTGTTTTGGTAAAGCTTTATTGAATGACCTTACTTGATATTACTGATCATGATAAGCATGGTAACCTTGATGTTATAGGTATAACTATGAGATTGATATTCTAGTTCTCTTACTTATTGTGGTCATGTCTTGATGGCATATGGTTAAACTTAATTTTCTAACTTGATGTAGTGACTTGATAGAAAGTGTTTTTGTGTTCATAATATTCAGATATGATGTTTCATCTATATGTTGCTTTGAGTCTAATATTTTATGAAATATTGATGTCATGATTCTGATAGCCATGATAGATATATGTTTATGATATAACAGATCTGTTGTTGCTTGACTCTAGTGGAGACAGGTTGATGACATAGATTCCCAGTCAGAGGGAGAATTTCTTCTCAAGTTTCTTACTAACATTACTATTTTCATTATGTATTGTTGAAGTATGATTTATGTGCATATGACATAATTGATCTGCAGCAAAGTCTCAGATCTAAAGATTGTACGGAAATTAGGGTTTCTTCTCTGGACGCAGGCACTGAACTGAGAAATCTCGTCCCTGGACACACGCATGCTAAGGCCCAAAGAGCGTCCAGGCAGCTAAATACGCTCCCATGCTAACCTAAAGGGAGAGTCCAAGCGTTTGACTACAGTTGACCATCATCTGAATCTTTATGAAGCTGTCTGAACTCTGAATCAAGGTGTCTCTGATATATTTTGCCTTTGTAATCTGATTTTTGAAGTTGTTGGGTTAGATTGTTGATCACATAAAAATGAAGTATTGTACATGAAATCAGATGGTAACCTGGAAGATGTCAGTACCACATATGTGTTGTAGATAACAGCAAGATATGTAAGCGGGAAAAGCTTGAATGTTTTCCATAACATGAACATGTAGACTGAACTTGTTTTTGTAGGTGACCAGGACATACATATAGATATGTCACTATGTTTGTGATACATGAGGTTGGCATGATTTGGTTGATTGATATAGATGAATAATGTGTTTTCATGATGCTTGACAATAAAGTGATGGTTGAGATATGCTTTGACTATAGATCTCTCTACGATAGGAATTTTGGACTTGACCTGATGTCAAATGATTTGATCTAATGATTGTTGACTTTCCCTTATGTCAAAGCTATGTGGGTATTTGGAAATTGGCCTCCTTTTTCCTAGCACAATGGTTGAGGTATTTGTTGTCATCTTCTGAAAACGTAGTTCCAGTTGTACAAATGGTACCAAAGAACATAAAGGATTGCATCCATCTTCCAAGCCATAGAATCTCTTAAAAGTTAAATCAGACCCTCTCCACTGGATAGTGTTTGGAATAAGCTTTCCAACGGTAGGTGGAAGTCCAAAAACGGACTCCTGGATCAGAAGTTAGAGCAGATTGAAGATACCCTTTCAAAGCTAGAAAACAAATGAAAAATGGCTAAGGGTCAGGCTCATCGCAAATTGCAATCGCAGTTTCCTAGTAGCAACAGCAGGGGAGGACACAGCAAACCTGCAATGGAGCGATTACCGATATCAACAATTGCAAAAGTCAAACATCCAAGGCGCAGCATATCGGCAATCGGCAGGTTTCAAAGTGTAGTACAAAGGGGCAGAGCTTTGATATCAGCAAATCGGCAATTAGAGGGTCCAACAGACCATTCTTAAGGAATTGCGGGTGTTACAGATCCATTTGGGCACATCACTCCCATCATTTAGATCAGTACCATTAGGCTCATCAAACCCTAATTTAGTTGCTACATGCCCTAGACAAGTCACCACTTTGAATGCCTCCTTCCCTAAGCTTTTCTTGGCCTGAATCCCTCCATAATTTCCTCCTTGAGGGACTAGCGTAGCCTTGGTCAGGGGTAAGTGCGCTTCATTGCAAGTAGGCCCATGTCATGCTGCTTTCCAGAGCACTTAGACCCATTTTGACCTACGTTGGGCGAGTTTGAGTGAAATCATCATAGGGTTTTGGGGATATTCTTATCTTCTAGATCCATCTAGAAGATTCTCACACTTATCATCTCTTATGAGCTCAAAATTGGATAGGGAATGAGTTAAGTAACCTCCTATCCTCTCATCCCTTCCTCCATGGAAACTAACTCTAAGTTTGGAAGGCCATTCAATACCCTCATTTATGACCAAACCTCCTCCATTTGCCTATAAATTGAGCACTCATCTAAGTGATCAGGGGCTAGACTTTGAGAATTTGTAAGGAGATATTGTTGGTGTGAGAATTGAGATTATAAGTAAGTATTGTTATGCTGTTGGAGTGTTGTGCTATTGATGTGATGTTGGTTGGAACCCAAGCTGGAAGAGTGAAAATGGATCGGACTTCATGGTTGTAATTCTTCCTTCTACTTAATAAAGTTGTTTACACCCTTTTCCATATTCTTATCTCGATATATGATGTTTATATGTGTGAATGTATCTTATTCCATTTACTTATAGTTGATAGATCTCTTGCTTTGATTGGTTCTATGTCTTTTGTTTATGCTTGCAGGTACTTTTTGAGTGAGTTAAGTTCGAGAAGGAGTGACGGGAACCATACAAAGGAGACAAAAGGAAAGAGAAAGAAAAAGTAGGTCCTTTGATTCCCTTGTCTTATTTATCATCTATAGAAAAGTGATAAGCGCTTTACATCTGTTGTTCTAGGTATAGCTACCTACCTAGGGAATTAGTATTTATCCGTAGATGGAAAATTCCACATAACAAATTGGCAACTCCACTGGGGAACGATCATTGTTCTGGGTAGTTTACCTTCATCCTAGTACACTCTAGTAGACCTTACTTGCTTCCATTGATCTTCTTTCAGCCTTTTTGAAGTGTTTTTTGGTGAAAATTGTGCTTGTAAGCCCCTAGGATGGCCTCTCTGGCACCAGCACAGGTTTGGTCTAGAGAGAGAGCGTTGTAGAGCACCCTTGGCTTAAGGACAGTGCTCTGAAGCACATTGTCTCCCATTCAAGGCTATGCTAATCCTCCTTAGGACAAAAATCCCTCCTTTGAGTTGATTTTTTTGCCAAATTTCCTTCTATTTCTGCTTGCTGAAAGGTCAATGATGCTTGTGTCTCTGAAATCAATTTGTGTTTCCTTTGCCAGCCCTACTTTTTCTTTGATTGTTTAGTGTTTCTTAAAAGATTTCTTTATCACTATCAATTCATTTTCAAAGTTAGTTTATAGTCGATTAATCTTTGTTCAAAAGAAAGTGTCGTAAAAGTCTTCATTTCTTTCAAAACAAAACTGTCGTAAAGTCTTCGTTCTTGCAAAAAGATTGATTGATTGTATGTGCATTAGTTTCCTTTTGTTCATCACAACATTAAGGGAATTGAAAAGAAAAACTTGCATTGTGAATTAAAAAAATTTGTGTGTGCTCATAGGAATAGTTTATGGAAATTGCATTAGATGTGTTCTTTGTTCTTTGATTTCAAGAATCTGATTGCTCTATCCCTGCTAGCTAAGGTTTTCATTGTCAAAATTGAATGAAACAGATGCTTATCATATTAGTTGCATTCTAAGAATTGAAAATACATCACATGGTGAACCTTGAAAGGAAAATTATTAATCAAGATCAACTTAAAATTAACATCAATTAACCTAATGGAGCATTTTCACCTAACACAAAACATTTAGAGGTTCTAGGCTAGAGACGTGTTCCGGCGTCGTAAAACATAGCAGTTGTCACTAACTTGTCTGTGATACATTCTAAGTGTGATACCTCATTCCACGTACGTGAGTATATCGTAGCTCGTCCACGTACCTTTGTGTATATAGGGTGGTGTTACAGTATGTAAAGTATATGGGAATGCTCTCACTATGCGGTTTCGCATTAGACAATGCTAATACGGATTGGGCCTCCACGTACTTTCGGGTATATATGGGACGAAAAAACTAGGTTCCTATCCATCCTTAGGTAACCAAGTCGGCCGCCGTGTACATTATGATACACTGAACATAGCATTCGAGGAGATTGTCTGCCCGTACTTCTTGGTTCGCGAGGAGGTATTTTGTAGTTCACAGGTTCTTGGTAAACCTTTTTGCCTAGCTTACCCCTTTTTGTTTATTTCATTTTGTAATAAAATCAATCAGCAATCATGGAGGGAAATCAACCCTTACCTCGTCGTTCGCGGAAGGCAGCGAGTAAACCGCCTTTACTGCCCAAAGCTACACCTATCCGGTCAAAGAGGTCTCATTTGACTGGATCCAGTACTTCAAAAGCTTCTGGTTCTTCATCTGAATTACCAGAAACACCTATACCAGTAAGTACTGTGACCCCAGTTACTCCTAGATTACTGGTACATCTATTACTAAAGTGGAATCTCTAGAATTACCTAAGGAAACTAGAACTGAGTCTAGTGAAATGGTAACCCAAGTTTTTCAACAAGAAGTTGATTCTCAATCCGAAGTTGTTCAACAAGAAATTACTTCTGAACCTGAATCTGTTCAACCAGAAGTGGATCCTGAACCCATCACTGTTTAATCAGAAGTTACTTCTGAACCAAAAGTTGTTCATGAAGCCCAACCTGAACTTGTTCTTTTACCAGAACATTTGGATATTGAGGTTGAACAATCAAAGGTTGTTACCTTACCGGAATAATATTGGCCGGTACATCCTCAGACACCCGTAACTATCAAGACTTCCACTTTACCTCAGCAACAAATACCAGAAATCTATTATGGACCAGATGGTGATATTCTTCCACCTATATTGATTTCGATAGAAGAGGAACCTAAGGTAGAATCACCCAGAACTCTATTCCATTTTGGAACTAGACTTTGTCTGTTTCCTCATACTCCTCATTTTACTGCTCCTTTTGATCCTGATTACTATCAGACACCTGTTGATTCGTTAGGAAACTTATTTGGAATTTTGACTATGGCAGAGTCAACATCCCAAACCGTACCATCTGTTAGAGCTACAGCAGAATCTTTTGTCGAAACCTCTCCAATGTTTACTACAACACCTGAGTCACACTTGTATTATGTTCCGTCCATCCCATCGGGTTACCAATCTTTATCGGGAACCCACTCAGGTGTTGCTTCTAGTCCTTGGTCTTCACCAATGTCCTCTACTGGAATTTTATCTGGTTCTTCATTAATGGATACCGAACAGCTGGACCCATCAAGTTCATATCAAGCTGGCTCATTTGGTTACCGTCCTATATATCCGCTTTACACTAGAATACCCCCATACGGATAACAATATGCACATTCTCCTTATCCTCCATTTTCTGGGGGGAAACCATACGTCGGTATGTCGTCGTCTTTAGGTCAGCCTGGAATGACTATCTGTCAGTGGCATCCAACCATGCCCATTCAACCTAGGCTTGTGTATCCATCACAACCTATGCAATTTGTCTCATCCATACCTACAACACCTGTTGTTAAAGCTTTACTACAGTCACAAGCTCAGATTGTTGTATCTCAACCTATGAAAGTTGGCCCTTCAACCTCAGACCCCCAAGTTTCAGGTACACAGATCCAACCTTCTTAGGCAGTTTTACAACAACCATTTGTGTCTAGAGTCTAAGAACTTCAGGCTAGTTTACCTTTTACTAGAATGACTCATACTTACACTAGTTTAGTGTATTCACAACCTAGTCAACCTTACATTGGAGGGCAACAACCATTAAATCAACAACAACAACAGTTGCTTCAACAGACTTGGCAGCCCCAATATCAACAGGAACAATTCCAGCAATACCAACCTCAACATGGACTTGGACAACAAGCTTATGTTGGGTTTGGTCAGCAACAACTTTATCCAGGTCCTGGTCAGTAAGCCTATGATGGGATTGGACAACAGCGAATGTATCCCGATGCTCAACAACAACCTTATGCCGAATTTTCTCAGCAAACTTACCCTTATCAAGGTTACCAGCAGCAAATGCCTTATGTTGGTATGCAAAGGCCTATTTCCCAAGTAATCCCATCTTACCCTGGATATGCTCAACCTGACCTCAATAAACAGTTGCCTTTCGTTGCGACACTTGAATTACTATATCTAAACCGGCTCACCAATGACCTAATTCATTATGCACCTTGGTGGTCAGTAATTCCTCATAAGTTACCTTCCAATATTCTGAAACTCAATGGAAACCCTGGAGAAGACCCGTCCAACCATTTCATAACTTTCCATTTATGGCATTCATCAAACTCCTTGAATGATGATTCTGTTAGACTACGTCTTTTCCAGAGAACGCGTACTGGTTTGGCTGCGAAGTGGTACATTGAGTTACCACGAGCTTCTTTTGATAACTTCACTACCTTAGCTACCATGTTTTTAACCCACTTCCAGTTACCCATATGATATGAGACTAGAACGGAACTATTAACCAACTTTAAATAGACTACGTCTACTCATATCTTTGATCATATTCACAAGTGGCGTCGTCGCCGCTGAATGGTTAAAACTTATGTTCCTGATTAGCTTCTAGCTGAGTGGTTCATAAAATCCTTGCTGCCATCTATCGCTAAGGATGTGGCGAAAGGTGGAGTTGTCACTGAAGAGAAAGTAATTTCTCGTGCCTAATACTTGGACTTAATGTATAAACAGTCTGGCACGCTCTATGACAAGATCCTGAATGCACCCCGACCAGCTTTCACTGTTCCTCCTCCACTATTGAGTAAGGACTCTCATGCCGGTGATAGTGTGATTGGTTCTTCGAGCACACAAATGACAGGTATACCATCTAGTCAAACACTTGCCATTTCCAATCAAACTACAAATGCACTTGATAACACTCTTACTTCTGAAATCAATGTCATGTCATCTGACAAGGGCAAGAATGAAAAGAAAACAGGAATTAAGAAGAAGGGGAAAAACAAGAAGAAACAAAATAATTCTCCTCAAGAGAAATCATCTGATTCCTCTCCTTCGGCTAGGAAACCTCGTTACTCGTGTTTCCTCTGTAATGATGAGCATTTTGTGCGAGATTGTCCTCACTGCTCTGAAGTCTCAAAGCTTCTGAAGACTTCTAATACATCCGCGGTATTAACTGATCGTTTTCCAAAACCGGAGACAAATATGGTTGCTATAGACCATGCTTCCACTTCCCAAGTGCTTATGCTATCTGCCTCTAAGCCTAAAATTGAAGTTTTGGTGTCAACACGAAGTAAATATTATGGAAATCAACCGTCATCATCAAATAACCAAGCTGATCAACCTAACTCTTCGACTTCGACTTCGAATGATCCTATTCCACCACCTATTGCACCAGAGTTAACAATAAAACCGCCTAAGGGAGTTGTACATAAATCGGCATTTAACCCTTAAGCTCGAGGTGCTTTAGAACTGTCCCTCCCAAAAGCACGGTTTTTTGTCAACAATGGGTGGAACCGATCCAACTGATTCCAATCTTGTGATTTTCAACCATGCAGGTTATACACCACAATTACCAGCGCAATTAGCATTCTTTATTCAAGTAAATGCCTTGAATAAACTTGTTCATCGAACCATTATTGACGAGGGGGCATCTACTTGTATTATGTCTATGAATTGTTGGAAAACACTTGGCTCACTGCCTTTGTCACGTTCACCAACAACGTTAAAAGCTTTTGACGGATGCACATATATGCCTTGTGGAATATTGAGTAATCTACAAATCGAACTAGGAGGAAAAATAGTAACTATTGAAGTTGAGGTTGTTGACGGACCCCTTGACTACAACATTTTACTAGGAAGACCGTGGGTTTATGCTATGGCTATTGTGGTTTCAACATACTTTCATACGATTGCATTCCCTCATAAGGGTGGAATCACAGTTATCAACCAACTCGCCTTCTTCGCCTCTAGTTCATAGGCTACTGGAAGCATTCCGTTGGTACACGGACCCCCGCTATCTCTTCAAAACATTGGTGTAGGTCTCTTTAAATATCCTTCCCTAATGGGTACTTTTTCACTACCGTCACCATCAAACTTGGCGGAAGTGGCAAAAGTTGAGACTTGCAACATGATATCTTCCACTTCATTTGACTTAAGGAAGATTACCAATAGCTTTGAAGTTGATAGTCGTAATGAAATCATGTCGCTAAGCCCTATTGAGCTAGCATAGAAATCAATCTTTTTGGCTTGTGCGGAAAATCCAAATCCATTTTCGTCAATTGTATGGGTAAATCGTTCATTAGAATATGGTACTTCCTCCGATCCTTTTTCACGTATATTTTCTACTAATGAAGGAATCATCCAATCAATGATGAGGGAAGGAGCACCATGGGAATATTATCATTATCATTCCCATCTTCCATATCACATAGAAGATTATTCAAATGAACTTAATCACCCTTCAATTGTCGATTTTCTTTCGAATTCTATTTTCATAGATACAGTAGATTCCAAGCAAAACCTGTCAAATATCGAAGAAACTATTTCTATCAATATTTCGACCAAACCTAACATTGTAGAAAACATTCATGTTGGCAAATCTTGTTCTCCATCAGAACTTGATATTTACCGTGCTCTCTTTCGTGAATTTCGAGATATATTTGCATGGTCATACGAGGAGATGCCAGGAATTGACTCTAGTATAGTTGAACATGAAATCAAAATGTATCCTGATGTCAAACCAGTGCGACAGTGCCTTCATCCTGTTCATCCAAAGAAGGCTGCTGCTATTAAAATAGAAGTTGAAAAACTTTTGCATGCTGGTTTCATTTACCATGTTCCTCTTACTGATTGGGTTTCCAATATTGTTCCTGTCATGAAGAAACAAGGGACAATATGAGTGTGCGTTGATTATAGGGATGTTAATCAGGCTTGTCCAAAAGACAATTATCCTACTCCCTTTATCGACCAGATTATTGATGAATGTGCTGGATGCGAAATATTCTCATTTATGGATGGTTTTTTCAGCTATAATCAAATCAATATCCGCCCAGAGGACCAATCTAAAACTGCTTTTATTTGTCCATGGGGCACATTCACTTACAGGAAACTTCCTTTTGGTTTGAAGAACGCAGGGGCAACATTCCAAAGGGTGATGAATTATGCCTTCCATGACATCAAACATATTGTTCAACCATACCTTGACGATTTACCTGCTCATTCACGAAAGCGGACTGATCACCCGCAACATTTGAGAGCTATATTTTTACGGTGCCGACACTACAAAATACGACTCAATCCACACAAATGTGTGTTTTTTGTTGGTTCTAGTCATTTTCTTGGATTCATAGTGTCTAAGGAGGGAATTTGACTCGATCCACTTAAGGTTCAAGCAATCCTTGACTTGCCTCCACCTTCCAATCTACTACAGTTACAGAGACTCCAAGGGAAGGCTAACTTTCTGAGGAGGTTCATTCCCAATTATGCTGAAATGGCTAAAGGATTTACTCATTTATTGAAAAAGGGGATACCCTTCCATTGGGATCAGGTTGCGCAAGCTTCCTTTGATGCTCTTAAAGATACCTTGATTAGAGCCTCATTAATGTATTCCCCGAATTATCAAAACGACTACTTCCTGTATCTCGCTGTAGATACAACCATTGGAATGGTTTTAGTCCAAGAAGAAGATGGGATTGAACATCTGATATATTATTTAAGCCGCAATCTCAATGATACAGAAGTTAAGTACTCTTACGTCGAAAAGTTGGCTCTGGCTATTGTTTAAGCTATATAGAGATTTCACCACTACATGCTGCTCCGGAAGACCATTGTCATTTAGGATTGCAACCCTATGACATATATTTTGTCACGTCAATTGCTCGGGGGCAAATTCTCAAAATGGATTGTCATTTTGCAGGAGTTTGATTTGGAATTCTTCAAATCCAAATCAAAGAAATCTCTAGTCTTTATCGAGCTTCTTTGCGACCTTCCCTCGAATACCATTGATTCAACATCAGAACCATCAATTATGGATGAGTCTCTATTCCTGATTTCATCATCTGACGTGCGGTATGGAGATATAATGATTTATCTCTAGACCCAAACTTTTCAGCCTAATACCTCTCGCTCTCAATAGTGATGTATCCGATACCAAGCCAAATATTATCTGATTGTTGGCAACACTCTTTATCGTCGTGGTATCAATACAATTTTACAAAGGTGCCTCACTCATGAGGAAGTCGAGAAAGTTTTGAATGATTTCCATTCAAGTGCTTTTAATGGACACTTATTTGGTTATGCTACCACGCAGAGGTGCTGGTTACTTCTGGCCTTCCATATTCAAAGATTGCATAATTGTTGTCATAAGTTGTCACGCATGCCAGATCTACGACCGTAAAGCTAGATTACCACCAGCAGCATTGCATCTTGTCGTCATTGTTGGACCATTCACCAAATGGGGCATTGACTTCATGACATGTAACCCCACCTCGGTCGGGGGACATGGGTACATTATAGTCATCATTGACTATTTCACAAAATGGGCCGAGGTGATGCCAACATTAATCAATAGTGGCGAGGCGGCAACTCTTTTCTTTTTCAACTACGTGGTTGCCCAGTTTGGTGTACCATAGGCTATAGTTACAGATCATGGGTCATACTTTCGCAATCACATGATGGTTGAGTTAACTACCAAGTTAGGACTTTCACATGGTAGTTATACTCCTTATTATCCACTAGCGAATGGACAAGTTGAGGACATCAACAAAGTCCTAAAGAAAATGCTTCAAAGCATGATAGGGGTTCATAAACAAAACTAGCAATTGATCATGTACTCTGCTTTATGGGCATATCGAACCTCAGTGAGAAATGCAACTAGATTCACACCCTTTCAGTGGGTGTATGGTCTGGAGGAAATCTTGTCGATACAATGCAAAATTTCATCTCTCAAACTCGCGATTGACCTGTTATCCAACACTTATGAAGAAGAAGTTTGTTTCTTGGAACTTATCCATCTAGATGAAACCCATCGTGAAGCCGCATTGGCTAACGAAGCGCATAAGAAATGAATCAAGGCGCGATATGACAAAAATGTCAAGCCTCTTGTTTTCTCAAAAGGACACCTTGCCTTGCTTTACGATCTAGAAGTCGATAAAATAGGAGCAGGAAAATTTTAACCGCTTAGGATGGGTCCTTATATTGTCAAGCGTGTTTTGGCAAAAGGTGCCTACGAGTTGGTGGATTTTGATGTAATTCCAATGCACAACCCCGAAATGGACCGTATCTCAAAAGTAGTACTAAAATTCATTGTATATATGCTTTAATTTCACGTGTGTGTGTCAGTGTGTCTTTTAGAGTTTTTATGTGGTTAAGTAATCCACTTTGCATTTGTTGCAGATATCAGAACCTTTGGAACCATTTATTGGTTAGGCCGATGGTGCTAGTCATAGTATGCAGAACCTATCTTCTGCAGCAAGGGCCATTTTCGCTCCAAGTGGTGAGTTAGTGAGTTTTCAAGGGATTTGTATCGTTCGATCGACGAACAATATCGTTGAGTATATCGCGTTGATCAAACTTCTCTCTGATGCCATTTCACTTGGCATTCACCGAATCATCGTTAGGCTGGACTCACAACTCGTCGTACTGCAACTAAAAAACGTTTATACCATCCGAAACCCAACAATTCTTCGTATGTTCCTTAGAGTTCATATTTTGGAAAGACATTTTGAGTACATTCAATATCAACATATTTCCATAAACTTTAACACATTAACTGACTCATTAGCAAACTATGTGTTAAATAGACATTTGCGACACATGTAAAAGTAAATTTTCAATTCACATCATTAGTTGAATAGGATTGCACATAACCATATATATAAAAACTCTGAAAGTAAAAATAGATAGATGTTTTAAAAGTTTTTACAAAATTTGTGTCCAAGACATGTTTGGTCATCTGACCTAAAAACTCAAAATGCATGCAAAAAACATCCTAAGTAGACCTAGTGATGCTCATGATAACAAGTCATAGCCTGAGCTATCATGCGCAAGAGCCGCATCCAATGGCCTGGAACACCAATAGTATGGCATTGCAGCCTCATAGGTAACTCCTCAATCTGGACATCCGAAATACCAAGGGTCAATCCCTCTACATGATCTTGCAACTCTGCCAGTGTCTCAGCCAAATCCAAATCCTGGAGAACTACTCTCCCAACATTTCTCCGCACTAGCCCACCTGCCTCCTGTTGGTGCCTCATAGGTCGAATAGTACCCACATATGCATGCATGAGAATGATTTTAGTTTAGTCTTGGAACATAAAAACACAAAAACATGTAGAAACTTAAAAATCAAAAAACATTTTGGTCAAAAATAATTTACCTATAGCACCCCATTGAGTGCCCACTGGTAGACTCAACTCTGGATCTCCACGAAAATCCATCCCTGAGTATGGATGCTCCTCGATGACAATGTGTTTTCGATCGAGCCAACTAAAGAATGCAGTGGAAAATGTAATCGATGACTGACCAGCATGTCTAGCCATCAATTCGACCCACCGCTGCATCCATGGATCTCTAGGACTAGCTACACCCAGTGTTACATGTTGGGGTTGCATCAATGGAATTCTTTCTAAGGTAAAAGCAATTAAGAGTGATCCATAGCTAAATTTATTTCTCTTACCACTCTTTACCTTTTTCAGCTGCTCTTTCAGTGAAGAAAGTACTGCCTCACACCAGTTGAATAAAGTTGGCTCAAGACACTCAAGAGCATATTTCACATATGATCTGTTCACCAGATGAAGTTTCACACTGTTCCGCAGAATCTCTCGTAATCAGCTGATGAATATCGAGGTAAAAAATAGGGTCAGAGCACAAACTGAATGGTAAATATCAAATGGTGAAAATAGCATGGTAAATTCTTGTTTTTATGTTTATTTCATGATCATTAAATGAGTAAACTTTAGTATTTACCTATTTTTACCAATGAAACAGGTATGTTTAATCCGTTTGGTTTTGCTTTGAACATATTTACAGCCGACTTACAGAATTTGACATGCACAATCATGAATTGTACTTTGACCACAGAGCATACTTTTATCTCTTTTTCGAGCTCTGTTAAACATCGAAAAAGGAACCCCCTTGGAGTCCTCTTTAAGCTCTTTTCAAACTCTCGAAATATGAAAAGATTGCCAAGCGCTTGTCCTTTTCAGCTCATTAACAGATTGGAAATGACATCTACTCAGTATAAGTTTAACCCTTTTTTAGGCTGAGATAGATTATTTACAAAAAAGGAATACGTTGACCAAACATGGTCAATAGGTTCTCTCTTGTATTGTTTTACGCTTTTTTAGACTTGAGAGACAAATTTACAAAAAATAACTTGTGGAGTTTTCTTTTTGTCCCTTTTCAAACTCTCTAAACATGAAAAGGACCGAGTTATCATTGTTGTTAGACTCGTTAAAACATCAAATAGCGAAAAACTTGTCCATCATGACAAGACCGAGTTTCACCTTCGCTAGACTCGTTAAAACATCACATAGCAATGGATTCACCCAAAGGGTGGAATTATACAACAATCATATGTTATCCTCCTCAAGCTTGATAAAAATAAAGAGGTATTGGTCAGCAATGATTGGGAAAATGGGAAAAGGGGTAAACCACTTTATGGCAGCAGGTCACTCTTGAACATGACACTTTCACTTCATCATTGTGACTATTTGGGTTGGGTTATCTGCTTGGTGGTCATCATACCTTGGTCTATCATACCATCCATTACTTTTGTTTTGGGTCAATGCTTCCAATCCATTTAGTGTCACCAACATGTTCAAGAGAAGTGACTTAGTTAAAATTCATCCTTTGCAATACTCGTAAACCTTCATTTTCATGACCGCCATTCTTGAACCTTGTGTCATCAGTCAAATTCCATCTCCAAAATCATTACACTCGTTTTGTTTCGCTGATGTAGGATACATCAAGGCCCTCTTGCGATGAGTCGCTTCTTTTCGACATCAGTACATTATCAAAGAAGTTGACTTAGAAACACCCTTCCAGTACCTTGAGGCTTGCATACATCAAGGGTAGGTTTCTCACTTCCGGCGATAGGTTGACATCACTAGCCTTCGACCAAAAGACTTTGTATGGTGTTCGACATCAAAACATCCATTCACACCATGTATAAGGTACTGCGTAACCTTCAGGATCATTAGCAGTATCGGTGATTTCTCTCGCATCTGTTAACGGCTTACATCATTGGCTGGTAATCAGACGGTGTCTTCCCATGTTCAACTTCAAATCACATATTCACATGGTTAGACTCGTACTTGAGCGAATGATTGAATGAGATAGAAGACCCCGGATCTAGTTTCATCCATCCGGGTTGCGATTTCAGGAAATGTACCAAATCATCTGTACAATGGCTTTACATTGATGGTCATCCTATCATGGGTCTATATCTGTAGATGACTATCTATGTACTTGTAATGAAAGTTTATATGATGAGTATGGCTATGCCTTCGCTCAGTGATTCATGAGAAAAAATCAAAATATCATGATATTATGTATTGTAATCAATACAGGTCATCATCCACTTCGGAACCTCCCCATCACATCATAAAGCATATCACTCGACATCATTATTTTCAACTTCATGCTTTAGGGGGAAGCTGTTACAGATCCATTTGGGCACATCACTCCCATCATTCAGATCAGTACCATTAGGGCTCATCAAACCCTAATTCAGTTGCTACATGCCCTAGACAAGTCACCACTTTGAATGCCTCCTTCCCTGAGAGTTTCTTGGCATGAATCCCTCCAGAATTACCTCCTTGAGGGACCAACGTAGCCTTGGTCAGGGTTAAGTTCGCTTCAGTGTAGGTAGGCTCGTGTCAGGGTGATTTCCAGAGCACTTAGACCCACTTTAACCTACGCTGGGCGAGTTTGAGTGAAATCATCATAGGGTTCTGGGAATATTCTTATCTTCTGGAGCCATCTGAAATATTCCCACACTTATCATCTCCTATGAGCTCAAAATTGGATAGGAAATGAGTTAAGTAACCTTCTATCCTCATCCCTTCCTCCATGGAAACTAACTCTAAGTTTGGAAGGCCATTCAATACCCTCATTTATGACCAAACCTCCTCCATTTGCCTATAACTTGAGCAGTCATCTAAGTGATCAGGGGCTAGACTTTGAGAATTTGTAAGGAGATATTGTTGGTACAAGGATTGAGATTATAAGTAAGTATTTTTATGTTGTTGGAGTGTTGTGCTATTGATGTGATGTTGGTTGGAACCCACGCTGGAAGAGTGACAATGGATCGGAGTTCATGGATGTAATTCTTCCTTCTACTTAATAAAGTTGTTTACACCTTTTTCCATATTCTAATCTTGATATATGATGTTTATATGTGTGAATGTATCTTATTCCATTTACTTATAGTCAATAGATCTCTTGCTTTGATTGGTTCTCTGTCTTCTGTTTATGTTTGCAGGTACTTTTTGAGTGAGTTAAGTTCGAGAAGGAGCGATGGGAGCCATACAAAGGAGACAAAAGGAAAGCGAAAGAACAAGTAGGTCCTTTGATTACCTTGTCTTATTTATCGTCTATAGAAAAAGGATAAGTGCTTTAAATTTGTTGTTCTAGGTATAGCTACCTACCTAGGGAATTAGTATTTATCTCTCCTCCAGGGGGACCACGTGGTAGAATACTATTGGTCCAAATGAATAAACATGGTAGCTGATGTCAATATGACGTGATAGTATAGAGGACACATGGCACACAGATTTGGCATTTTTAGGGGTCTTATGGGGGCGTATTTGGGTGAGATATGTCACCACTCAGGAGGTGCCACATGGCACTGATGATGTCATCAATCTGGGGTCCCTCCTCCGCCATAAAATAAACACCCCCCATCTCTGGATGGCCCAGATTGACTCCTCTAGATCAACAGCTCTCAGGCCTTTTCAGCCCCCTCGCTATGTTTCCCTTTATCAGTGAAGGGGCGGGGGGGGTTCCAAAAAAGTGGTTTCCCCGCCAAGCCCCACCGTTATGTGTCCCTCTCATATCATTTCACACTTCCCCCTCACTTACCACTTACCACTCATGCCCCCCCCGGCCCCCGAAAACCACTCATCCTCACATTCTCTCCCATATTGCGATTGCGATATCCAAGGTGGGCCCGATCCCACAGATCGGCGATCGCAAGGGTCAAGGGGAAATATCAAAGGGAAAGCATTATAAACCACCAATGTGCGTTATTCCACGTAACAAAGGAAAAATACCCCTAGAGGGAAGTCCATTGGCCCTAGCACCTGATTACTTGGCACTTGGTCATAGCCCCTGGTCAAATGAAGTAAAAGGCGCTAAAGTGGATCTAGAGGCCTAGTCCAGTAAAGGTTTTTTATTGAGAAATCTTGATATGAGAACTTCGCAACCAAGTAGTACAGAACTTTAAAGGCACGGTGGGTCGGAAGCTGTGGTATTTAATAAGGAATATGGAGCATTCAAACTTGGCATGGGCTGATCCTAAAAGGCCCTCTGTGAAACGGAACCATGGTCGACACTAATAGAAGAAAACAAGGACTTGGTAGCTCAGGAAGACTTGATTATCTAGCATGGTGCCCCCATACAGGGGGAAGACGAAGTACCGCCTAGGGGTCCTCTGCTTCAGTACTACGGCATGAAACTGATAGTGCCCACTCCCAACTTTGAAGGATGAATGGTTCAAGCAGTAAAGGCAAAAGCGACGGGAGTCGGCTAAGTAACACAGGAGGCCATACCGTGAGAAAAATTCAACCTGAAGCAGAAGCGATCACAGGGATGGGCACAGAGATATTTTATTAATGTGTTCATCTGATTGTTGACTGATTTGTTATCCTATAATGTGTCGCCCTTTAATGAGGCAATTAATATTTTGTAATGTTTTTGGGCCACAGAGCCATCCCTGGCCGAGACAGCTAGTCAACCTGACAGCTGAGACTCGGCCGAAGATATTTTGTTGTAATGAATGTTCAACGCTCCCCTCTCTAGATAAATAGGGGAAAGCAACACTTTACAAAGGTTGAAAAATCCTAAAGAAAAAACTACAGGTTTTTTTGAGACTGTATGAATTTATAATACAGATCTTTCATAATATCTAGTAAATGGTGGTGATTCCCCTTCGAGTATTACAGTATGTTATCCCTTTGTTAAAACCCATTATGTTCACATTTCTTCTCTATATTCATGCAATCATAACTGCTAGAAATATTTCATACTTCCTCATAGATTCATTTGTATTGACTTATTAATGCATGTGCCTGTATGGATTATTGAGATTATATCTTTAAATTTGCGCTACATGAATCATAGCGTTCAATCTCTCTTTTTTCCATTATATCTAAACGTCACTAAAATAAGTGTAAAAATTCTTAATGCTTCAAGCTCTATGTGTTAAAGGTAGATTTTTTTATGCTTTAAGCTCTATGTGATGAGTTTCTCTTTCTCCTTGTCCTCTTTCATTTCTCTACAAAAGCTTATTAAACTATAAGTCCTTGAACCACTCGGCCTCCACTATTTTATTCACATAAATCTGTGAACTGCATATGTGAAGAAGTACCAAAAATACATTATTTATACCTTTGGATGAATGAACCAACCCATTCCTTTTAATATATAAATATATATAGAATATATGTGATGTCTCTATTTTCCTGAGAATCATTTGAGATGCACAAAATCTAGATGTGCCCAAGAACTGGTCTTGTAAGTAATCCAAGGTTGTCTTTGGGAGCAATAACAATATTAATCGCAGTGATTCAGCATGAACATGGAACATGCATGACTCGTATTTGGTGTAGGCATCTACACCTAGTGACATAAATGAATTGTATTATTATTATGAGAATGAATTGATCAAGTTCAAATTGATAATGCATGGTTGATGACAACTTGTTGGCATAATAATAAATGTAGTCACGACTTGATATGATCCCTACCTATCTTCTGGTTGAATGTATTGATACCGTGATAATGATGACTTTGATAATGGTCATGGCTTTTAAACTCTGATGAGTTGAATTTGTTGTTTTGATGGTAAAACATTGATTTGTGTAAGGCTGACTATGCTGGCCTGGCAAGGCATTATTCTTAGAGAATTGCATGAAGCAAGCTCCCCGATCCAGATATGTCTATATTTGACATTTATCTGATGAATTCAGAATGATGAGTTCTAAGGTATGGCTTTGATTCTGATTATGGTTTTGGTTTTATATCATGATGGTCTACTCTTGACAGATGATGAGCCTCTGATGATCTAAATTGGAGGGAGATAACTTCTAAAGCCCTAAATGATGTATCATGGCATGATGAATCAATTTCTGGAATTTGAGAAAGAAATTCCATATTGAAAATCTATTGAAAAATGTTTTTGAATAATGGAAATGAAAATCCTTGGACACTACTATTTGAAGTTCAAAATATTGTTGAACTTTGCATGGCATCCGATTGTTGTTTAAATCTCTGATGTTTCATTTTGAACATCCATCTGTATATATATGATGTGCATAGAACCTAAATAAATTCATGTTTGAGTTGCTTCATTCACATAGAGTTTCCTCTGAGCATGCTTTGAAATGTCTACATGAGATATTCTATTTTTGAGGCTGAGATAGTTCTCCTATGATATGTAACTACATGGATGCATTGATGTTGATAGATATTATTGTTAAGCACATTTGGATGCTACTTTAGTATGAGATCTGCCATGATATCTTGGATGAGAGGTCCATAGTATGATTGAGGATGAGTATGATGTTGCTAGCATGGCTAACTGTGAGGTAAGATGAAGAAGCTCCTTAGAGAGTGTATGAGCATGATCTGGATATGACATGGATACATTGTGAGATTTGGTTGGAAGAAAATCCCATATTTATAGTTTGGGCCAAGATACTCTCATATATTGTGACAGTGCAGTTGTTCAAAACAAGCTCAAGCTTGTGGTTGGAACCTCCTTGAGAGGGAGGATGATTATGGTATCCTTTTTTTATTTATATGATTATTTATGTTCTAACATGATACTTGATTTAATGACCTGTATGAACAGGAAATAGTTGTTATTGAAACAAGTAGATACCATATTTGAGTATGATGAGAGCAACGTTGATCGAGGACACTGAGCCAACTCTTCCTCCCTATCTGAGCTCCCAAGGTGAGGAATTGAGATGGAGGGCTCCTAGGGTTGAGGGGAGTCTGGATAATAGGGTATAACCCCTATCTATTACCCATAGGGTTGAAGATGTTGCTCCCTTATCTTCATAGGGTCGAAGAATGTTGCTCGCATATTTTTTCTTTGCACAGTATACCCCAGTTGGCATCATACCCACAAGTTAGGCTTGTTGGGAATACCGCTTCTCGTTTGGCCAATGAGTTGAGAGTGTACTTGCGGTGTACAACCCAATTTGATTACAATCCAGGTGTTCTACCACATGACTATTAAGGGTCATCGATGGGAAGATCAGTAGGCAATAGGATGGGTTGAGATAACCCTATGTGATTCTAGGTTGAGATTGAACTCCCTGATGAGATCCTAGGGTCGAGATGTTCTCCCTTATGTGTTTGGATATCCTATTTCTCGATATGGGGTTGTAGATGTATAGCTCCCCCATGAGATTTTGGGTCAAGATGTGCTCCCCAATGTGGTTCCAGGTTGAGATGTGCTCCTTGATGATATGCTCTCCGATGACGATTGATGATGATATTCTAGGTAGCAGCCTGCTGGAAAATATTCTAGGTAGCAGCCTGATGGATAGAGGGTGGTAACTTAAGCTCCCCTCCAGTAACAAATTATTCTTCTTCTAGATTCGAGAATGTTCAACATATGAGCAAGAACAATCAAGAGATAAGCAGGAATAAGCAAAGGATAGATCGAGATGTACAATGATGATTTGTGATGATGAGACACTTGAGATGGAAATGTCATGATAACTACATGACAGAGATTATTCGTGATGATACTTGAAGACTCCAGAATTGCATATTGATCGATGGACAGATATTGACAAGTCGAATTCTCCCTAGCTGAGAGGGAGTGTTAATTTTTGTAGCTGTCATCAAATTCCACCTTGGACAACTCAAATGATCGAGATTATGATTGCATTAGATTCCTCTTTCTGAGAGGACCAAATCAACCTAAAGAGCACCCAATTTGGTCAAGAAGAAATTGATTTTTGAATTATTTTATTCATACATGTATTATGGAATGGGTTGGCCCTAACCACATGTGTAAGTGCTTAGGTTGGCCTCAATCCCAAGTGGACCCTCATGAAAGCCTATAAATAGAAGAGACGTCAAGCCCATTTAGACATACTCATAAAGTCATTTTATCTTCTCTTATTGTCTTGGTTCGCATAGGTCTATCAGAGGAAATTTCGTGCAAGGGTCCAAAATCTCAAGGGCGAAGCTCACACTATTCAAGGGTTTTCCAATTTCCTGGACACTGGCATAGAACTGGACATTTTAGTCCCTGGATGCTAGCATAGCGTGTTATGGGAGCATCTAGGTAGCCTTTGAAGCTGGCACTGTGGGTTATGGGAGCGTCCATGGCTTCAAAGATAGATCGGTTTGTATTAGTCCCCAAGCGATCACATAGAGTGGTCCTGAGAGTGTCTGGGCTACCAAAGATGCTTGCACAACATCCTTATGAGAGCGACTAGGGATTGAAGTAGGTATGGGTATGTTTGACCCTGGACACTCTCATCCAGTTCACCTGAGAGCGTCCATATTTGTTCCGGACGCGTCATCCAGTTACGTAGAGAGCATCCAAATCTGCTATAGATGCTCACATAAATCCTCCTCCCTGCGTCCGGGGCTCATAGATGAGATTTCAGTATTCTGAAGATTTCACTCAGTAACAGCTATGTTCAATAGTGTTCATATTAGTGACAACAGTATCCAGCAATTGACTTCAGTTTGTGACAGCACATTATAGCCATCAGAATCAGGGTTTTGATTATAAGCATGATTAGATCTGTTTCATGGATATCATAGTTGTTTTGTTGCATTAATAAAGTTATGGATCATTGTAATCTCTTTATCTAAATCATTTGATGATGATCTATGAAGAAGAATATTTGCAAGGGTTTTCCCCATAGTGGGTTTTTCCCTGGTCTCGAACCAATCATGGTGTCTCTATGTGTGTGCATGCTCTTCTTTTTTTGTTCTTTTATGTTTTTCTACATTGACCATGATGATGATGACGGTGTTCTTTCTATATAATTGCATGTGTTGATGAATAATGGTGTATATCTGAATAATGTAATGATGATATGGGGTGAAATTAATGTATTAATGAAGAAATGTAATTATCAAAGCAAAGAACAACGTGGCCCTATGAAAAATTAACATGAAAGTGGGTAGATAAGGGAGGGGGGTTACAGAATGCAGTTGACTTGGTGAGATTGGTGTCCAATTGTGTTCGGAGGCTCAACTAGAATGTACTCAGCAACCTGCTATCCCAATCTGATATAATGGCCTGCGAGATCCATAAATGTACCCACACTCGTTGAAAGAAGAGTTTGGCAGTGTCCTCTGTTATGATACTTTTCTCGCAAGATGCCAATATTGGTTGAAGGGAAAGTACCCCTAGAGTCCTTTGGGCTGAGACTCTACCAGACTGAAAATTGCTTATACAAAGAAACACACACACACAGCCATCTTTTTTACTTTTAAGCAAATTCTAATGTTTTAGGGTACATACCTAAGGTCCTACGTCCGAGAAGACCGTTAGGGTGCAAACCCTTCTTGGAGTTCCCTTCTTCTTTCTCTGACCTGCAAGACAAACAAATCAAAGAAATCAACAGTACATGTATAGAAGTTTATGTATAAATCATCTTTATGCTATAAAGTTAGTTATAAATAATCTTTAAGTAACTACTTTCATAAGAATTCAACACAAGAATCTCATAAACATAAAGAAAGATTATTCGGGAACAAAGACGTGTTTCTTTATATATAAAGGCAAATAAAGTACATATATCGGAAAGATATCACCTGAACACCTTCAGCAGGCTCCAAGCAAGCTTCCTCCCGGATTCGTTCCAGCCTCCAGCCTCCAGCAAGAGCTCCTTCCAAGTCTTACTCAATGATGATGTCAAGGATGAATGATCACCAATACACATGGAAACAAGGGTTTCCTATGCAAAATGGGGGAAGTGCAGGATGCACCAAGGACTTCAGACCTGGTCTAAGGGAAAAATCTCAGCATAATAATCTTGCTCTCCTTTCTCTCTCCCTTTGGCCTTCCCTTTGATGTCTTTTTATACCCTCTCCAAAGTAGTTTTTTAGTTAGGAGTTGGTTGGGAACAGTTGGGCCACGGGCACTAACAGGTGATCCAGCAGGTAAACCCGCGATCACCGCCCGAAAAAGAGGAAATTATATTTTTTTAAGTGTTTTAATAGATACACGCGGGTTGGGTATGACAGACCCGCGTGTACACGCGTTTAACACAGGGCAAAGTCGCGTACAGGGAATAAAACACTGTTTTTTAAATTTTTGGACCAGGTCTGGAAGGAGGGGTTGCCCTAGGCCATAAGTGCAGCATCACAAACCATAAGAGTGAGATTTGGAGCTATAACAGATGCCCCCTAATGTATGAGGTCAGAAGGGGAACATGATGGCCGAAATACATTAAGTAAGTACAAGGAAAGGAACTCTGCCGAAAAACCGAGGAGGACTTCACCAGAATTCAGCCTGCCAAGCCACCGAAAGGAGATCAGAAAGAAACACTGTCTGAGGCGGGCATACCCATGCTCAGGAAAAGTAAAGCATGTCCGCATATCAAGTACAAGCGGATCCACTAAGTATACAAGTATAAATGACTGTAAAAATACATAATGGATCATCTGATCATAATGAGTAAGTACATGTCTGAATATCACATATAAAACTGTCAATGATGCTGAAAGATGCAACGGATCACTGAAATCAAAGACTGATCCCATAAGGTACCAACTGAACATGATGGAATAGGATGGTACTACACTGCAAACTCAGGTGCCAGCATATCGAATGTCGCCATGACTGACAGCAACATATAAGGTGGAATGGTATCAACTAGCAGCAACAGGAGGAACTGTCAAGTGAACCAATGAATGCTGATACAACCTGAGGTCTTCACCGACCGCCGTGGTACATTTCTACACCATGGGAATAAATGATCTGAAGTCGACCATGTGAGAAATCGTTTGATTACCGGTCATTGATGTATACCGTTAACAAACGCGAGACTACCCACCGATAATGATAATGAGCGTCAAGGTACCCAGTACAATCTAACAAGTGTGAATAGATGAGCTGAAGTCGAACACCTGTAAGAATCTATCAATCAGGAGACAATGATGGTTTCCCACTGTCGATAGCGAGGAATCTGCCACTAATGACTGCAAACCCCAAGGTACTGCCAAATGGACTCTAGATCTTTGCCCCAGAGCAATGAGTCGGAGTCGATAGGGAAAGATCCGCTAGAAGGAAGGCATTAAGGCATCCTCCATCAATCTAGCGCGAGTGTAACCCGTAGGCCAATAATGTGGAAGGAATCGGACGAAAAAGATGTAGTAACCCAACCGAAAGTACGTTTCCGGCGTACACAAGATGTGGCTAGCGCACGGCAGAAACCCTCTGAACCAACCAATAATGAAAGCTGACACAGAGGCGAGGTATCCACCAATAGGGTCAAATGGAAACCAAGGTACTGCACGAATCCCAATGTGTGATAATGTATGCTGATGTCGAACACAAGGGAAACCACTCAGTCAAAGACCCATGATACTGATCGATGCTGAGCACAAGGTGACCTATCAATAATGAAAATAGGGCCAGGGTGCGGTCTCTAGGTCTGCCCTCAGAGCAATGTGTCGTCGTCGATAAGGACAAGACCCGCCAGCAAGAAGTCAATGGGGACCTTCTCAAACCGGCACGAGTGAAGGACCAATATAACTGATGTGATGATAGACATGACACTGACAACTAGGGATGGCCGACTGAAAAAAATGAGTCAAGAGACACCGCAGAAAGGCCGACTCAGGCTAACTTCCCTTGAACAAAAGCACGACTCAATGTGACTATGTGGCAGCATATAATGAATCTGTATAAGTTCGTCATGCAGGAGGCACGAACGAACCCTCCATATGATCGGAAGAGATAACCAATCGGGGGAGAACTGACTCGATAACAAGGTTATGGCTTACCTAAGTCAAACTAAATCCCACCCATGCGGAGGAGACTTTGTTTTGAGTGCTTTGTTCAAGGGCGACACGACTGACTCTAGCTGCCAACAATAAATGGAAATAATGTCCCTGTTCCCGCTCTTTTTGGAATATTTAATTTTTTTGTCTTTTTCTGATAAGCCGGAAAAAGAATAAAAGAATGCTATGGTACAGTGGAAAGAACGAGTGTCGGTGAAACAGATGCTCTAGTTCCTGGGAAAGGAACGTTCCTATGCTCAATGCAGGGAGGTGAAAAATTGGTCAGTGACACTCAGAGGTATGTCCCTTCCACGGATCTGGGTATGTCAAGCTGCAGAGGTCAAGGGTATGCAAGGTTGATTTTTTGCAGACGTCATGGTCAAAAGTGGGCTTAAACACGAGTCCAAGTGAAGCCGGTTATAGGCCAAAAGGTGCAAATGGTCAACATGCAATGCAGAAGTACAACTCAACACACATAGGAGCCTCTAGGGTATAAGGCCAGAACGAAGCGAAGAAGCCAGGAAGAATGAGTCTTCAACGCATAAGTCATGGCGGGACTACAGAGGACTCCCGAGCCTACTCAAAACGAAGCAGCATGGGCAACAAATGTCAGTGAGGTGCTAACTAGGATGCCCATGTAAAAGGATGGCTCTACCATCATGTCATGATTTAAAGAATCGGCGAGTGAAAATGGCTTGCGAACCATAACATGATGGGGTCGACCCTACGGCAGATGTATCGGTCAAATGGAGGCTAGTATGCATAATGCAACGGAAAAATGGTGTCCCTAACCTATATGCCAGTGAGAACACGATACCTGCCATGACGGGTCAGCAGTCATGGAACCGCCTCGAATCGTCGAAAAATGTCCAAAATGTCCTGAAAAACAACTCAATCTCGACATTCCAAGCTCCCAAGTTAAAAGTGACATGAAACCAAACAAAATAAAATTTTGAAAAAATTTTGCATTTTCAAAACTTATAAAAAGAAATTTTGGACTTACCATTTTCACCGTTTGACTTGGAGAGCAAATTGTGGAGCAAAAGGAGCAAACTTTCCCCGTGACTTATTCAACCGTTCAAACTTGCCGAAAACTTCCAGGTAAGCACTAAACTTGTCTTGCAATCAATTGTGATAGTTTTTAGGAAGTTTAATTAATGTTTCACCGTTAGATTTTTGCAAAAAATTTCTCTGCGGCGTACACGCGGGTTGGATGTATATAAATAGCGTATACGACGGCCCTACACGCGACTGTGTATAGGGTAAACCGCGTGTGCGCAGCGAAAAATTTTTATATAAAAAACTAATGGATGAAATTGATTTTTTCTTCCAGGATGACTCTCACATGGCGTGAAAGAGAGCACTCAGCTGTAGATAATGAAGTTATGGAGAATGATGAGGCATTAGATGCCTTACGGGGATGCGGATTGTTAAAATTCTTTAAGTTGCCGAATATGAAAGCAAATGTGCGTCTGCTCGAGAGACTTATTGATTACTGGGATGTCGAGGAAGAAGCTTTTATGATTGATCAAATGCCACTCAGGATAGAAGTGGAAGATATATATTTCATCACGGGCCTTTCCCGAAGGGGAGAGGTAGTCCACTCCCGGGGCAGGACCCGGAATAGTCTCAGCGTAGACGACTATGTACAACTTTACTGCCCAGGTCATCGGAAGGTCGGGAGTCAGATCTCGATCCCACACGTGGCGAGTTTGTCACTGCGGATAATCCTGTTCACCATAGCTCGAGTGAACGGGTCATCTTCGCTACATCAGGCATCACGAGTAAACATGAGCGTAGCAGTGGACTGTCTCACCACGGTGTTTGACTGGTGTACTCCCCTACTTGCCAACATGAAGGAGCAGCTTGCTTCTATCAGGAAGGGACAGACCAAGAACTTTGGGTATGGGACCATTTTATGCACATTTTTCTTCGAGAAGGTTCCTGCACTCCGTCCCAGGGTAGCAGTTCCCATCAGCAGTCCACGTGATCCACGTATGGGCCGGTGGGCTGACTTGATGAAACGTCTGGGGGGTGGGGAAGTGCCCAGGAATGCATTCGACGACGACTTTTTTGCTTGGTGGGAGCAACAGATCATCGCCATAGACGACTACCCCTATGCTGGACTGGATTTCCGAGGAGATCCTGACCTAGTGCTGCCACCAGATGCAGCATGGGGCGAGATCGGTAAGATTTTTTTTGATTTTTATGATTTTATGATTTTTAGGATTTTTCAAGCATAATGATGAACTTTGAAAAATATATTTTTTGATGAGATTCAAATGACTGATATGATGATCATGTTTCAGACATTGGGCCTGTGCGACCAGATGGATTCCCACGGCACGGACGGCGTGGCCGAGGAGCCGAAGAGGCGGCTGCGGATGCGGAAAGGACCCTCGCCAACGTGCAGCGACACTTGGCGAGATTGAGCTATCAAGTACCGATGGCCGAGATAGAGGACCTTCCTCCAGATATGCAGCGTCATGTGGTTGGGATGCCACGTGACTGGGTTCGCGTTTTTCGGCGCGTGGCCAATGCTATAGTTAGTTATTTAGCTGCTCATCCAGAGCCGAGGCATTAGATATGCCTGACATGATTATGGGCATTTGAGTCCCAATTTTGTATATTTTTGGACACACATATGTACACTCGAGACGCTTTGTGATATATATATATATACAGTTTGACTTTTTGATGCATGATTTTATGATGATGAATGATTGATATGCCAGTCTAATGCTTGATTAGCGATAGAATCAGCTAACCAATTTTGAGATCTTGGAATGTGCAAATAATTAATGTAAATAAATGATCTTTGCAACAACCTCACCCTTAAATATTGGCGATATAATGATGGATCTCTAACCCGATAAATGTTATTTAACTGAGACACTATCAATTGAGAATCAAGATACACTACCAACGAGTCGATCCTGTAAGAGATTGCCTCGGATAATAAATTAATAACAGCTGTATACTCGGCCATATTGTTTGAAGCAGGACCGATACACACGCCTCTCGATGTCATCAACTGACCAGATGGGTAATAAAGTACCCAAGCTGCGGAAGCAAGATTCTGAGTGTGCCGACTAGCACCATCGGCGAATCCAAAATAAACCAAATCATCCATCAACACCTGCCAAAGCAGACCAAAAGTGTTGATATCAGAAAAACGCTCGATAAGATATGTACAAATATACATAAAATACAAAGAAGCCATTGCCTGGTAAAACTAAGCAAAATACTTCCTGAGGTAGAGCCCGTCAGGGGGCTCCGCCAACTGACACCTAGGGATGTTTATAGGTACGACGATCGAACCAATCAATATACTCTCTTCGGCAAATAAATGTGTCGGAGCCAAAGGGACCGTACAAACATCACTAGTCGAACTGGAGGACCGAGATTCTACTTCATGCACAGGGGAATGAAAGTATAACCGACGATGTAAATCTTCCAAAGGTCGATCTACGGCCGTCATTGCTTCGAATATCGCTTCATCCGATGGAAAAACAATATCCGAGCAATCCGATGCAGAGGTGGAATCAGGGGTCCGAAAATGAGCCACATCACCATCTATTTCTTTCCCAGAGGAGATAGTAGAATGGTTATCTACAGCGTTATCGATAGATTCACATCTAGGTTCTGCTGCAGACATAAGAGATTCTATTTCACCCACCTTGTCGTCACCTGATGTGGTCACAGATGAAGCTAAGGTTCCAGGATTCGAAGAATAAAGAGTTTGGACAAACTCTCTCCGTAAAGGATCCCTGGAGGATGAAATTGTATCTATACCAACTGTAGGAGGGGGAAGGTTAAACGTACCCATCAATGAAGAATACATCCCGACTCCTAGACTCTCAATAGGCGGACGGGGGTTACCCACTAAAGGAATGGTAGAGTCAGAGTTTGCTTGAGGATCAGCTGGACAATAGTCCAATTGGTCAACCTTAACGATTTTCCCCTCATAAGGAAAGCAAATGACACGAAATAGAGTCGAAACAACGGCTTCCATCTCGTATACCCAGTTCCTTCCTAATAGGAGATTATAATCTAGGTTAGCGTCTATGACTTCTACTTCAATATTAACGACCTTTCCTCCAACACATATAGGAAAAGCCGGGATAATCCCGTACGGTCTATGAGAGTGACCATCAAATGCTGTCAATAGGGTGGGTGAAGGAACAACCGTCGGTGATCCAATGGCCTTCCAACATGACATAGACATGACACACGTGGAAGCTCCCTCATCTACAACCGTCCGGAAAATATTCGTTTTCTGGTAGGTAGACTTTATCTGGAAAGCCATGTGATGAGGAAGTCTCTTTTTGACATTACTCATATCAAAAGAGAGAGCTAAGGAATTACTTGGATCTACTGCCCCCATTGCCAATAGCAAGGCACTTCGTTGAGTAGGACATGTCTGGAGAACCTCTAACGCGGACATAGCACATGGACTCTGAGCCAGATCCTCGACAATGGAGTAATTCTGGGCTGCCCTAATATTAGGGTTGATAGTCGCGCGTTTAGCTGAACCTTTCGGCACCCGAGGTATAGTCTCAACAGAAGGTCGCTCAATATGAAGTGGGTTGTTAGTTTCGGGAACTGATTTACCCTTAGAATTTTCACCTTCACCATAATCGCGTGACCGTGTGGCCACATTAGCGTGAGCACCCATCATGAAAACATTTGATGACTTATCCCCTTCCTGGTTGCCCCCTGAGGAGGTCCCAGGATTCGAATTCGCGCCAGCAAGAAGTTGCTGCCCTTGGGGAAACGGGTTAGTCAACACAGCTTGCGAACTAGAAGTCCCTTGCTGTGCTAACAAGCGCTGAGCGTCTTCGATTTTAGGGCAAAGATGAGTTAGATGGTCTCCACTGCATAACTTGCAAGGAAACTTGACTTTCTTTCTCGACTCATTTCCACCACCACCAGCGTTGTTGCCGGATTTATTTGCATCGGGCTTCCCATCCGAGTTCTTCTTTTTACCACGTCCTTTCTTTTTCCCATCGGAATTTTGATTTCCTTTGGGGTTATTGGATTGGACGGCGTTAATGGAAGAATTTTGGGAAGCAGGAGGATTAGACATTGTGACTTGGTTGTTAGGAGCAGTTTGTAATGACAACTGCTGCAATTGATTTAGCAAGTTCACTGTAGTTGAGTCTACAGACCCCACGATACCATCCGCATGCGGACCTGGCTTTGGCTTAGCTAAATCAACCTTAGATCCAGGAGCATCTGGCAAGTACTTTTGGAGGATCCCAGACTGAGAGTAGATCAGTTCTAACTGCTGGGCCCTGAAAATGGCTTGCTCCTCAGAATAGACCCCAGACATGGAGACATCCTTGGAGATCTCAGGTTGCAAAGACTTCAAAAACCACTCTAGACGGTACTCCGGAGGGATTTCGGCTTTAATGAGCCTTTTTCTCCGTCTCCATTCCTGTATGTGATCAGAAATGTGGGTTGCCTTATCTTGACGAAAGGTAGCCAGAAGTTCAGTTCCGGCATCATAGCGGACAGGCAACTGAAAGTGATTCAAGAAGATATTAGCTAAGTCTGCGAACGATGTAAAGCTGCCCCCTGGCAACTCTATGTACCATTTAGCCGCATTACCAGTCAAGGTGCGCTGAAACAGTCTCAACCTAACCGAATCTTCGATGAGGGAGTTAGATGAGCACCACAAATGGAATGTGGTTACATGATCGCCCGGATCTTCACCACTCTTCCCTTCGAATTTTGGGATGTCCGAAGGGAGTTTGGTTGGGACCGGAGGCCAGGCTGGATTGTATCTGATAGGGTCATTCGTTAGCTTAGTGAGATCTGGCAAGTTTAACGTTGCCAGAAATGGAAGCCTAGGAGGACCTAGGGGATTCCACCCAGACTGGGCAGAACTCCCCAAGTTCTGAAAAGATTGTCCTGGGATTTGAGAGGCACCAGGCTGCCCCAAGTGACCAGTAGAACCAGCTGAACCAAAGGGCAAGCCTTGTGGTCCAGCAAAATTCGGAGTTTGACCAACTCCTGCCGTATAAGCTCCATAGCTTGCAAAGTTTCCTCCTATAGAATTGTAAGGAGTCGATAACCCCTGATATGGGTTCCAAGCCGAAGCGAGGGGAGGAATACTTTGAAACATGCTAACTGTGGAATACGGCCTACTTCCTTGTTGACCGATGAATGGATTCGCAGTTCCTGCGTTACTAGCCCCAGGGTTATTCCAACCTTGGAAAGGATTGCTGCTTTGTCCTATTGAAGAAAAAGGCATGGATCCTACCGTTGGGTTGGAATGTGGAATATGACCACTTCCAAAAGGAAAACCCTGAAATGAAGCCGATCCGCCCATCATGGACGTAGCGGCATTGAACGGAACTGACGGAATACCCTGTGATTGGGTGCCAAAAAGGAAGGAACCAGTACTAAAAGCATTGGTTTGGGCATTTCCACTCGTGGACGGAATGGAGGTAGACCCAACCAAAGATGTGCTAGCAAACGATCCGAACAAGGAAGCGGAGGGGATGGAAATGGTTCCTCCCCCTTGCACCGATGTTGGGGTTTGCATAGTCGCAGCACTTGTGGAAGCCATGCTTCCAGTAGTGATCATAAATGGTAAGCGCGTAGCGTAACCTGGACTCGCTGGTCTATATAATGGAGGCCCAACGTATTGCAATACGTCTGGGTAACTAGATGGTAGTGGAGAATTTGGAATCACTAATGATTCTGAAAGTTCTTCTACCTCTACGTTATCCTCCGCTTGAAAGCGAACTTGAGAAAAGACTGGAGCGTCCCTCTCTTGTTCAAAAGTACCAGGCCTTGCTTGGCCGCTAATATCCCCGAGAGGAGGATCAATCCCCGATGCGTCAGCCGGCGTGGGACGGACCCCACCGGTAGTATTCCCTCTGCGCCTTCTAGGAGAAGGCTCTAAACTAGGTGGCGAGAGACCACGAAGTCTTCGAGACCGTCTAGGAGACCGGTCAGCCACTTTGAATTTTTTGTTATGATCTTATCTAAAGACTCAAAAAATTAAAAGCTAGGCCAACTAGGAGCACAGAGCACACACTAAAAAGTTCCTAAAGATACAGCCAGTCAAACAACTTTCAAGTATTTCCGCTCCGGGTGATTGAGACCGGACACCAAAATACGAGAAAGTGAATCAAAGGGCCTTCCGAGGATAGTCTGGGATGATGAGGGCCCAGTCCTATCAGCGAAGGTATCAGAGGAAGTTACGCTGACCTCCTAACAACAGTCTGCGCCGGTGCAAGCCCCCAAGCTTCGCAAGGGTGCCCTCCGGAAGTACTGTCGAGAGTGATACAACGTCGACCTCAGGTGCCACGGGATTTCCCTCCGCAGCCACCTATGCAGATCCCTAGGAAAGGCAACTATGGGTACCAACTCGTCGCAGAAGCCAGGCGGAACAGTCGTGAGGTAAGTTCGGACAAGTAGGAGAGGGGGTATCTCTCTTCCCTGTCTTCACAGACCCTCGTGCTTAACTCCCAGATCCGGAGTCTTCCTGGTCTCCCTAACGCTATTGGATTTACTCTCTTTAATCAGACTCTTATGTTTGACGTTTTGTGTGGCCTTGGAGAGTTAACTCTCCACTCGCCTAATCCAAGGCCCTAAAATCCTAAACTTGTTGGTGTAATAACTAAAACAAAAAGTTCTAGTGGATTTTAATTAAGCGCTTGATTTTATTAGGCTGTTCTTTAAGTCAAAGGTAATGGAGGTGAAACTTGTGGTGTTTTATGGACGCAAAAGAAATTAATAAAACCTAGCTACATGCACATGCACTTTTGTTTTCGATGAATAGCAATTTCTATGAGGTTCAGAAGGCACTTGTAATATAAACAAAAATTTTCCTTTTTCTTTTCAGACTCCACACTCACAAAAACTAACAAAACTAAATATGCCTAAAAAGAGATGCAAATCTTTCCCTAATGCAAGAACTAAATGTGGATGCACAATTCAAAGACTACTCTAAAAACAAAGAAGGAAAGTTGCTGCTTTACCAAATTTTGTCTTGCCACTGAAATGCTTAGATAGAAGATGATTTGTTACTAATCATTTCGTCCAAACAATAAAAACAAGTTTTAAGATAAAAAACAAAGCACTTTCACTTCGCAAAAAAGGAAATCAGATGAGAAGCAAGTTTAAGAAAGCGAAACTCAAAAACTTTCAAAAGATTTTCTTTCAATCAAACCAAAAAGTCTTTTTCAAAGGAAAAACTCTCAAAAATACTGACACCAATGATTGATAAACAACCAAACACTTTTGTGAATTGACACCAATGAAATGATGAGAACTCAACAAAAATAAAATGTGTTCGAAGTCGCTTTTGACAATCAAAAGCAGCAATGAAAGTCCAAGAAATCAAAAGACAAGTTTCAAGGAAATGGTAACAAACAACTTTCCCGAAACGAAGGAGCAAATGGTCATAAAAATGATTTCGTTAAGCAAACACAAATGTCATGAAAACAAAATGGACACAAAGATTTTAAGACAATCTTCCCACTCTGCCGAAACAGAGCAATCAAGATTCTTAAACAGAAACCTTGTGTGTCAAAAATCAATGACGCTTGCAATCAACGAAAAACAAGACTAGCACTCCTAGAGAGAGTTCGAAACAAGATGCCCCCTGTTAAACAGAGAACTGTCACTGGGAATTGACTGCTTTAAACTGACCCAAACCACCAGACAGACATTCAGCCAAAAGAAAAATTATAAATCTTGAAAATTATGTGATATACGCGCCTGCAATTATTTGCAGAATGCGTGTACACGCGACTGTAACTAAGGAAACCTGCGTATACGCGGGTTTACTTAGTGCAACTTGCGTATATACGCTTCTGTAATCCAGAAAAAGTGCGTATATGAAGTGTTTCAAGAAGAATAAAAAACACAAACTGAAAAACTGGAACAGCTTGGAGTTCAAGAAAATATCAAACAGTCAGAACCAACAAACAGAGGCATTGAGCCTAGATTGGCTTGAGGACTACCCAAACTAGGAACAACAAGAATGTTGTCCCCAGTGGAGTCGCCAATTCTGGTTGAAGGGAAAGTACCCCTAGAGTCCTTTGGGCTGAGACTCTACCAGACTGAAAATTGCTTATACAAAGAAACACACACACACAGCCATCTTTTTTACTTTTAAGCAAATTCTAATGTTTTAGGGTACATACCTAAGGTCCTACGTCCGAGAAGACCGTTAGGGTGCAAACCCTTCTTGGAGTTCCCTTCTTCTTTCTCTGACCTGCAAGACAAACAAATCAAAGAAATCAACAGTACATGTATAGAAGTTTATGTATAAATCATCTTTATGCTATAAAGTTAGTTATAAATAATCTTTAAGTAACTACTTTCATAAGAATTCAACACAAGAATCTCATAAACATAAAGAAAGATTATTCGGGAACAAAGACGTGTTTCTTTATATATAAAGGCAAATAAAGTACATATATCGGAAAGATATCACCTGAACACCTTCAGCAGGCTCCAAGCAAGCTTCCTCCCGGATTCGTTCCAGCCTCCAGCCTCCAGCAAGAGCTCCTTCCAAGTCTTACTCAATGATGATGTCAAGGATGAATGATCACCAATACACATGGAAACAAGGGTTTCCTATGCAAAATGGGGGAAGTGCAGGATGCACCAAGGACTTCAGACCTGGTCTAAGGGAAAAATCTCAGCATAATAATCTTGCTCTCCTTTCTCTCTCCCTTTGGCCTTCCCTTTGATGTCTTTTTATACCCTCTCCAAAGTAGTTTTTTAGTTAGGAGTTGGTTGGGAACAGTTGGGCCACGGGCACTAACAGGTGATCCAGCAGGTAAACCCGCGATCACCGCCCGAAAAAGAGGAAATTATATTTTTTTAAGTGTTTTAATAGATACACGCGGGTTGGGTATGACAGACCCGCGTGTACACGCGTTTAACACAGGGCAAAGTCGCGTACAGGGAATAAAACACTGTTTTTTAAATTTTTGGACCAGGTCTGGAAGGAGGGGTTGCCCTAGGCCATAAGTGCAGCATCACAAACCATAAGAGTGAGATTTGGAGCTATAACAAATATAGCCATCTTAGAAACTTTTTCCACGACCACAAATACACAGTCATTACCATGCTTATTATAAGGGAGGCTAGACAGATAGTTCATGGCGATGTATTCCCAGGGCTGGATGGGAATAGGCAAAGGATTGTACAGGCCTTTCTTCATGATGGTTGGCTTGGCAATGGCAAAGGAAGTACAAGATTTAATATATTTTTCCAACATCCTATTAGAACATTGGCCAATAAAATTATTTATGTAGTACGGCCACAGGTTTTTCCACACCAAAGTGTCCTACAACCCGACTGTAGTGCGCCTCCCAAATAATCTTGGCATTCTCACTTGAAGGAACATAGAGGTGTCCTAGGTAGCATAATAATGTGTCCTAGAGGTGGAAATCAGAAACTTGTTTGCCATCCACTAACATCTGGTATGTGATGGTAAACTCTGGATCATTTTTGTACAATTTTGGCCATCCATAGATTTTGTGGCCACAAGAGTTGAGAACAGTATTCAATATTGAAATTATGGGTCGGTTGAAGCAATATGCAACATGATTAGTGTTGTCCTTTTGTATTTAGTGTTCAAGTGGAATTGTTGCGGATATGTAAACCACTTTTGATGGCCATTGTTTTGAAACTTCCCTTGTGTCTGTATAAACTGAAGAGTTCATCGATCTGTGTGGATGATTGTCTTATTCCCCATAATGTAATGTTTCCATTACTATCAAACCTACAGGATAGAATAGATATCTTTATCATAGGTGGTGTACATCTGAATTGTATTAGAAAGTGTCTCACTATGACAGACCATTGGATGCCTATGTCGGGTGAGGATTGTACCAATAGCATAGTCAGAGGAATCTGTTCTGTCTCAATTTAAAATCGTTATTGCAGGTATGGAAATGTGAGTATAGGTGCAGAGCAGAGGCGGTGCTTCAACTCAACAACCGCCTTCTGTTGGGATTCATTGTTTCCGGGAAAACTAGTGTCTTTTTAATCTGCTAGTCCCACTAAGACGAGTAGCTATCTTACAAACAAACAATCAAAGAAAATTGTGATTTCCTTTATGTATGATAGATAAGAGAGAAGCAAAGGGGGACCAACCTGGATCTTCCGTTTGGCTCCTTGCTTGTTTCCTCTCTCCCTTGATAAAGCTTTCCACTCCTCTCCTACTTGTCCCTCTTTAGAGAATACCTGTAGAGGCAAAGCAACAAAACACCATCAAAGCATCTCGATCTATAATATCATAAACAATGCAAAATCAGAAATACATTAACCTTACAATTACATTCACAAATACATGATTATATGGAGGAAAACTCAAATAACTTTATTGATAGTAGAAGAGAGGATTACAACCCAGCTGTCTAATCTAGCATCATCCTCTCGGCATCAAAGCCCTCTTCACCTCATGAAAAGCAAGATCACCCAACAATACAATGCTCCTTCTCAAAGAGAAACAAACAACACTTCCTTACAAATTACAAAATTCCAACCTTCAGATCTCTCAGATGAGGGATCTATTTATAGATGTCTTGCAAGGGTGTGAGTCAGCTCTAGGTTTTTTATTAGTGTCATTCCACTGATAGTTCTTGGTTCCACTCGGAGATTTCTTGGATCTCTTACTCATTCTTGGGTGAATTTAGAGAGGCAAGTGTCATATGAGAAGTTTCTAGAAGATTCAGTGGGCATCCACTTAGCAAACTGTCTCTGCCATTTGTTTATTCTTGTTCATCGCACCCCACAGAAGGCTCTTTCAGTATGCATCGCACCTGGCTAGTGTAGCAGCTAGTATACATCGCACCTTAACAATGGAGCAGTCAGTATGGTCCAGTTTTGGCCAGTTCTGAGTGGTTTTTCAGGTGGAACTTCTGGGAAATGATGTAATCAGTTGACCATGATCCTTTAGGGTATGAAACAACACTTTTAGGGGTTAAAGAGCCCTTGGTTTATCGACATATGTGATTGGGGTTGAAGTGCCCAAATATGTCTATAACAGTTGCCCCCTAAAGCATGAGGCCGTAAATCTTTTGATGTCGAGTGAAATGCTTTATCATGAGGATCTGAGGTATTCGAGCTGGAAGGTGACATGTATAAGATACAATATAATACATCATCATCATATTATTTTCATGATCTAGCTGAGGCGGGCATTCCCATGCTCAACTTTATAAATTCATTTTCATGTACATAGGACAGATAATCGTCTGTTGTTGCAGATTGGTGATTCTTTATGTGTAGAGTCATCATCCTTTAGCTTGGATGATCATCTGTGCAACTTTTGTGTACATTTGATGTCTTTATTTTCCTGAATATATCGCAGCCCGGATGGATGAAACTAGATCCGGGGTATTCAAACTCATTCAATCTTCGCTCGATGTACAAGTCGATCCATGTGAAAAGAGTTCTGAAGCCGAACATGGAAAGACATCGCCTGATTACTAGCCAATAATGTAAGTTTTTAACAGGCGCGAGAGGAATCACCGATAAAGATAATGACCCTCAAGGTACTACAGTACAATTCATGTGGTGTGAATATATGAGTCGATGTCAAACACCACGCAAAATCTTTAGGTCTAAGGCCATCGGTGTATACCTGTCGCCGGAAGTGAGAAACTTTCCATTGAGGCATGCAAGCTTCAAAGTACTGAAAGGGTTGTTTCTAAGTCAACTTCTTGGATAATGAGCTGATGTCGACATGAAGTGACCCATGGTAGGAGGGCCTTGATGTATCCCACATCTATGACACGAAACGAAGCAAATGATTTTCTGGAGGTGAAAACGATCTGAGGATACAAGGTTCAGGAATGACGGTCATGAAAAATGGAGGGTGAAGGTATTGCAGTGGATGAGGCATTAGCTGGATGGCGAATTCTTTGAATGACTTCTCTTGAACATGTCGGCGACACTGAGATGTATTGGTAGCATTAACCCCAAAAAATGGATGGTATGGAGGACCAATGGTGATATGGCCGGTGAACGGAATAACCCAACCCGACTCAATCATGGTGATGGAGTGAAAGTGTCATGTTCAAGAGCGACCTGCTACCAATAAAGTTTTTCAAGTTTTCTTCCCTTTTTCCCCAGTCATTGTTGACCAATACCTCTTTATTTTTGTCAAGCTTGAGGAGGATAACATATGCTTGTTTTATAATTTTCCCTTCGGGAAAACTTGTCGCTATGTTTTAGCGAGCCTAGCGACAGTGAAACTCGTTCTTGTCTGGATGGACAAGTTTGTCGCTATTGTTTTAACGAGTTTAATGACAAAGACAACTTGGTCCTTTTCATGTTTAGAGAGTTTGAAAAGGGACGAAAAGGAAACTCCAACAGTCCCTTTTTGTAGCATAATCCCTTAAGTCTGAAAAAGTATAAAATAATACGAAAGGGATGACTTTTCGATCATTTTAGCGAGTCGAAAAAGACAAGCACTCGATCTTTCTGTGGGATAATCCCTCGGGTCCAAAAATATTAAAATACGAGAGGGATGGCACTTCCCATTACTTTAACGAGATGGAAAGACCAATAGCTCAACAATCTTTTTATATTTAACGAGTCTAAAAAGAGTTTAAAAGAGACTCATTTTTTAGGAACGAGTGGTGTTTTCGGGTAGCAACTGGTTCCAGGTAAGTTTGGAACTTCTCAAAACATGGCAGTGTGAAGAGGGTGGCTGACAAAACCACTCGTCGCAACTATTCCTCAAAAGGGTAAACAATCAAGTGGAAGTGTATGATCAGCTAAAAGAATGGAGGTGATGGTAAGAACACAACCAAGGCTCAAAAGGCTGATATCAGAGCAATCACAAAAGTTATTTACCGAAGGTGGACTCATTTTTTAATGAGCTTGAATCGGAAGAAACTATGCTCAGTATCGGGTTTATTTTTTAACAAGCTTGAACCTTGCGAAAACATTGCTCATGCTAGTCGTTTAAAGATGTCTCTCATTGGTAGGTTTATTTTTTAGTGAGCTTGAACTCTATGATAACATGTGCTCATTGCATTTTTATGTAGGCTAGAAATGACCAAACTACAGAGCTAACTACATTAAAGCTAAGGAACTACTGAGATTAGGTAGGATGGTTATGTCTTTCGTCTAGACACAACCTTTCCTTTGCTTCGTCTGTGCGCTATAGATAAAGCTGAATGGTGGTTAAACCAATCACCTAACCCAATAAGTTAACAGTAAAAAGCTAAAAAGCTAAAAAACACTAAAAAGCTAAAAAATGAAATTGGTCGTCTTTTGCTCGTGTAAAAAGGTTTGCATGCCCCAAGGTATTGAGAAGACGAGAGTTTCCAGGTCACCATATGGAAGTCCCTACGATTAGGCGGGATTGCTTCTGTTATTGGTTAGACAAAAAACACTTCCTTGGCTCTGTCCATTGAAATAGATAAAGGTGAATGGTGTGAGCTTCCAATCAAATAACCTGTCAGGAAACCTATCTTTTCCGCTGGGTTCGCCTGCCGAAGTAGACCAAGGTGCATGCCCCCTAAGCTTCGTTACATTCACCGGACTACTTGCGGTAATTAGGTGGATGAAATGAAGGTTGAAGAGACATTCTCGACACAAAGAGACCATTTAGGGATGATGTTTGACTTGTAGTTGTGTTTGAACCGGGAAATGAAAGTTGGTCGATAAGCTGTACCATTTTGCCTTCATGTGGGAAACACATCACTCGAAAGAGTGTGGAAACAATAGCTTCCATGCTATAAACATAGTCACGCCCAAGGAGTAGATTGTAATCTAGTGGTCCTTGGACTACCATCACGTTCAAGTGAACGGTTTTCCTTTTCAAAGTTATCGGCAACTTCGGAAGGATTCCTAATGGTCGACTGGTTCTTTTGTTAAAGCCCGACAAATTTTGTGTCTCAGGCAAAAGCGATGGCGAACAAAGCGCTTTCCAAGCAATTGAGGAAAGGATACTCACTGAAGCCCCTTCATCTATGATAGTGCCAAACACGATCATTTTGTAAACTTGTACTATGATCCGGAATGGTACATTAGATGGAAGGCGGTATCTTGCTAGTTGATTTGAATCAAAGGAAATGGCTAGACTGCTTGGAGGGGGTGCTGGATAAACAGCTGAATGAACCCCTTGAACTGGGGGACTTTCCTTCTGTTGTAAAGGAATGAGTGGATTGCCCCCAAGTTCATCACACTCTATGTCGACAAAAAGAATTTGAACAGTATCGTTCTCATTCTCCTTGGAAATTGTATCATCTAAAGGTGGACCTTTTGATGGTAAGACTGAGTCAACTGCCATCTTGACCTGTTGTCTTTGGTCTGGTATGGGCTTAGAAGGTTCACTTTCAATGATAGGTGTTTCGATTGACGGTTGAGTTATGTCAGTCGGATTTTCAACTAGTGAAGGACTTGGTGAGAGTTTCTTGTATCCAGGTGGAAATCGCTGCGATGAAGCAGGACGGTTATCCAAGACACTTTTGGCTTCGTCCAAAAAAGGACAACGGTGAAGGGCATGATTACCTTCACATAACCTACTTGGAAATCTGACCTTTCCTTTCTATTCATTGACTTCATTTTCACTAGTTGATGGTGTGTTGTCAACTTGATTGCCAAAGGTTAATAACACCGGATGGTGTGAACGGGGAGACCATTCTCTCAAGATCCACAGAATGCAAGGACAATCTCAACGAAAATGGTTTCCTTTGCAAATTATGCATGGAGATTTGGGCTTGGAAAGTTCAGTGTGCGGATTTTCACTGAATGATGCATGGTTTCCCCCTTGCTTGATTGACTTCTTCTTCTTCTTCTCTTTCCCTTTCTTCTTCTTCTCAGCTACTTGGTTTTTAGTATCACTAGTTTCACCAAGCGAAGAGGAAGAAGGGGAGGGAGAAACAAGTGAAGTAGAAGGTGAAGGGACAACTTCAGTGTCAACTGGTTTCTGATTCGATTGTTGAGGAATCACGGTATTTTGAATGAAAGAGGTTGAGAATAGCCATACTGGCAGGACGATTGTGATTCCTGGAAGGGACAATGTAGCCATATACGGAGCACCGATGTCTCCCCAAGAAGAGAAGGGACTAGGATTCTCCCCAAGATAGATTCCTTGATTGGTGGATTCCATTATCTCAAGCTAATATCAATGAAGAAACAGGGATGTTATTCCGTATTAAATAAATTTTATGACGCTTTGACACAACTTTGCTTTTTCAATTTTTAAGAGTTGAGAAAAAGCTAAAGATGACTCTAGTCACCTTCAATTTTTAATGATCCTGAAGTGACAAGTGCTCAGATGGAACTTTCCTTTTAAGGAGTCGAAAAGGAAGGAAAGTGACTACTCTGGAAATCTAGACAAAGGGATTACCAAACCAATCGCAAAACTACAATATACACCTTGGTGATAAATTAAAGAGAAATTACCAAGGACTTTATGTATGGCAGACAATCTTGCCGAATTCTATGTTCAATGCATTGCGATCGACAGGGCGGCAGACACATCTTCCTAAGGATAAAGGATATCAGCCTATTGTGGTTTCCCAATATATACTCTACGGTACGGGGAGCACAAGTCCGTACTGGTGCTTGTCATATCAAATAGGAGGAATCACCCAACCTTCGATGAAAACAATAGTTACCAGGTTTTACGACGGCGGAATACGTCTCTAGCTTAGACTTCTAGATGTGTTGCGTTAGGTTCCAAAGCATTTTTATGTTCATTGACATTTATTTTAGAGTTGATATTTTTAGAAGTTTGTCTTTCAAGGTTCACCGCGTGATGTAGATGTAAAATTCCTAAATATGCAATTTAAAATGATAAACAGTCGTTTATTTTCTTTTAGCAATGAAAATCCTAGCTACTAAGGAAAGAAGAGTACGATTCTTTCAACAGAGAGCAAAGAGCACACACTAAATGCACTTTTCCTAAATCATCTTTCGCACACAGTCTAAATGCAAAATGCAAATGCATGTATTTGTTTTTTGTTTCCTTAATGTGAGAATGCCCAAAAGGAAAACTTAGTATAGATCTAAACTATTTTCTTCAAAGCGACATTTTGACAATTTCTTTTCAAAACGAAAGGAAGACTAAAATGACACTTTCGATTTCGAATGGAAAACTGCTTTCGACACTTCAAATATTAACAATTCAAATCAAATATAATGACAAAAGTACAATCGACTATCTAGAGGAGGAAGACTTTACGACACTCTTATTTTTTGACTCAAAATGACAGTTACGACACTTTTTGCATCAAAAACGACAGTTCGATTAAGCTACTTTTGACAAAGGAAAGTAAATGATGGAAAAATACATAAAAACATTTACAAATCCTAATCAATGGAGGCTGAATAATGTAAAGGAAGGAGGCTTCAGCAATGAGATACTGATCATAAGCAGCAAAACTACTGAATAGAGCTGAAAACAAGGAGGGAAAAACCAAATTCCAAAGAGAGAAACAGTATCACTCAATCATCACACTTGTCCTTCAGGGAAACAGGGATGCATCTCACCTGCAACACACGGGAGGTGCGATGCATACAGGCTGCTAGTTACAGACAGTGCGATGGGCCAAGGAGCGAAACTGAGTTTGGTTTTTGCTCAAAATTTGCAGCTAAGTTCAGTTATTTCAGCTGAGCTATGATGGACAGTAAAAACAAAGTACAGGGGTATGATCTTAGGAGGTTATTGAGCTACCACAAGGATGCTTAGAATGTTTGTAAGTCAGATGTTCAGTTCATAAACCAACCTGGAGATTGACTGAAGCAACATTCATCTACTTTGCAATTGCATAGCAAGAGCATTTCGAAGGCTAGCTGGCTAACTTCAGGCTCTATTTGTAGTTTATAAAGCAAACAACAATAACAAACAAACAAACCATTCGTTCCCCAGCGGAGTCGCCATTTTGTTTCCGGGAAAACTAGTGTCTTTTCGATCTGCTAGTCCCACTAAGATAGGTAGCTATCTTAGAAACAAACAGTCAAAGCAAATTGTGATTTCCTTTATGTATGATAGATAAGAGAGAAGCAAAGGGGGACCAACCTAGATCTTCCGTTTGGCTCCTTGCTTGTTTCCTCTCTCCCTTGATAAAGCTTGCCACTCCTCTCCTACTTGTCCCGCTTTAGAGAATACCTGTAGAGGAAAAGCAAAAAAACACCATCAAAGCATCTCGATCTATAATATCATAAACAATGCAGAATCAAAAATACATTGACCATACAATTGCATTCACAAATAACAAGATTCACAAATACACGATTATATGGAGGAAAACTCAAATAATTTTATAGTACAAGAGAGGATTACAACCCAGTTGTCTAATCTAGCATCATCCTCCCAGCATCAAAGCCCTCTTCACCTCATGAAAAGCAAGATCACCCAACAATACAATGTTCCTTCTCAAAGAGAAACCAACAGCACTTCCTTACAAATTACAAAATTCCAGCCTTCAGATCTCTCAGATGAGGGATCCATTTATAGATGCCTTGCAAGGGTGTGAGTCAGCTTTGGGTTTCTGATTAGCGTCATTCCACTGATAGTTCTTGGTTCCACTTGGAGATTTCTTTGATCTTTTACTCATCCCTGGGCGAATTCAGAGAGGCAAGTGTCATATGAGAAGTTTATAGAAGATTCCCTGGGCATCCACTTAGCAAACTATCTCTGCCATTTGTCTATTCATCGCACCCTACAGAAGGCTCTTTCAGTATGCATCACACCTTGACCATGGAGCAGTTAGTATGGTCCAGTTTTGGCCAGTTCTGAGTGGTTTTTCAGGTGGAACTTCTGGGAAATGATGTAATCATTTGACCATGATCCTTTAGGGTATGAAACAACACTTTTAGGGGTTAAATAGCTCTTGGTTTATCGACATATGTGATTGGGGTTGAAGTGCCCAAATATGTCGATAACACTCATACCAGGAAAACTTTTCTTTGATTCTGCCCTTAGTAATCTAACTCAAATTCCAAGTGATATGGGAGAATCGCAACACGAACCTCTGATAAAAATTTGCAAGGCCCAAAAAGTTGTGAAGCTCTATTAGAGTGGTTGGGGCTAACCAATCCCAAATTAATTGGAGCTTAGTTGAATCCACATGCATGCCTTTATCATCTATGATGTAACACAAATATTGGACCTGGCTCGTGCCAAAGGTGCATTTCTCTAAGTTGGCACATAGTTTGTGTTATCGCAGGGTTTGAAGGACTTGTCGAATGTGTTACAAGTTCTCTTCCCAACTCTTGCTAAAGATGAGAATGTCATCTAGATAAACAACCACGAATGAGTTGGTGAAGGGCCACAAGATGTCATCCATCAGCCTCATAAACGTAGCAGGGGCATTTTTCAACCCGAAGGGCATGACCAACCATTCAAAAATGCATTCCTTGGATTTGAAGGAAGTCTTCCATACATCTGTGGACTCTATTGGAACCTGATGATAGCTAAAATTTTGATCGATCTTGCTGATATAGTTGGCCCCCTTGATATAGTCCAAAAGGTTATCAATCTGTGGGATTGGATACCCATTCCTAACGGTGATTTTGTTTAGTGTTCGATAATCAATGAAGAGCCTCCATCCCATCCTTCTTTTGTACAAGTACAATTAGGCTCCCACAGGGTGATGAATTTTGTCAGATGTGCCCTTTTTATAGCAACCCCTATAATTTCCGCTTGCTCTCTTCATTTTCCAGAATGGAGCGTCGGTATATTAACCCATTGGGTATAGGTGCTCCAGGAGTCAAATCAATTGAATTCTTGACTTAACAGTGTAAGGTTACCCCTATGGGTGAGGAGAGGATGTCCCTTTGTTCTCCCATGACCTTATCCACTAGCTTCTACTGCATGGAGAAACCCTTCCCGAGGGCCATGGATGTGGCCACGATCTTCTCCTTACTGTGAATGAGAAAGAAAACAAATTTCTTGGTTTGGAAATGATCTTACTGCATTTCTTAGCAGAGATCAAATAGATTATGGTAGGCGACGCTACCTCTGGTATCCTTCATAGCTTATTTCCCAAAGTAATAATAATATTGTGAGGCCTAAACTCATATACAACATGACACTTCCACAAGTATGGTTGGCCTAACAATACATCACAAAATACAAGAGGAGCAACACCACACAGTACCTCATCCGTGAAGGGATTGATGTTATAGGGAAGGGGGCACTGTTGGCTGACGCGGAAATCTCGTCCTTCGTGAAGCCACATGATGGTGTACGGGTGTAGGTGTGGTATGGTCAGTAGGCCCAACTACTTCACAAACTCTGTTAAAATGAGTTTATTTTCCTCCCATTGTCGACAATGACTGCAACAAAGAACCCTTCACCCACATATCTAAGTGGACAGTGGCATTGGGATCTTCGTTAATAATCTACTTCCCCTTATCACTCCCCTTGTCAGGTTTTGGCTCACAATCATAACATTCATCATATTTTAAATCTTTCAGCTCAGCCACCAATGATTACTTAGAGCATCACTCATTTGTGTTGTGAGTGGGGCTCTTGTGGAACTCACACCACTTTCCTGTGTCCTCATTCGTCTTTTTGGTGTCATTATCTACTTGCAACTTCGATTGGTTGTCCTAGGTCACTCCACCTTGGCTCTATCCTTTTTTTTGTGGTTTGGGGGCACTCTTGACCTACTTCTGATTTGCAAATCTGAATTCGTGCTTCTTTTATTTAATTTTTTGTTCAATCTTGGCAGCATATCGGTATGTTGCACCAAGCGAGGAGATGTCCAGGAACTCCATTTCTTCCTGATTGTATTTGTGCATACATCCACATTACTTGAGCACCATATGTCTCTCATATTCTTTGATACCCAACTTTGTGCATAGAGTATGAAAAATATTTGTGAGCTCCAATGTATGTACTTGTCCTCATAGCTCCCCACAGCGTAATATTCTTCCTTCACAGTGTCTCAAAAAGAGTTCCAAGAGGGGGAATTTGTAAACAGCAAGGGTTCCTCAGCCCTTTTCTCACAGTAATTTTCCCACCAATCCTTGACATGGGGGGCAACCTTAAGCAATGAAAAAGTAATCTTCTCCTTGTCAGAGAAACTATGGACCGAAAAATAACCTTCCAACATATTCAACCATTTATCTACAACATCTGCATCTATTTTACCTTTGAATAGAGGGATATTGAAATTCACTTGTAACTTGAAGGGGGCGGTGCCTCTAAAGTGACTGCTAGATAAAGATGTGTCATCAATGGGCATTTGCCGAATGATCCAAGCAAAGTTATCCATCATCTCGTTCCTTTGCCACTCTAGGGCTTCTTTGAGCAATATTTTGACAGGATCTTTTGCTCCCCTGCCATGGGAGGTTGTCGGTGTCGATGGGAACAGTCTTGCAAAGGCTCAACTTCAAGTCCCAACTCCTTATACCCCAACCTCATTGGGGACATGCACAGAAAAATAGAGAAAGAGTAGACCGCTCTGATATCACTTATCCATATTTATGAAGGAATGAAATGAAATACAGATATAAACATAAACACATAAATGCAGCAAAAATATAACTTCAATTCATTAATAACAAAGTACTGAAAAATGTTTACATGCAGAATGGAAATAAACTAGCCTAGGTGATGGTATCTTATCTCTGAGAAGAGATGCGGATACATGCCTTCTGACCTATGTTACAATGAGGCTCAAAGTCCTATTTATTATTTAGAAATAATGGAAAACCTTAAACATACAAAAACCTAACCCTAGGAGATGAAGCACCAAAAAATTGTGGTCCTTGTTGGGGTAAATCGGTACATCAACTTCCCAGGGACGTAACTTTGGCATATGATCTTCGTTTGACACGTACGATGCCTCGTTAGAAATATCTATCCGAGGACTAAAAATTTCAACAACAAACCCATATTGTAAATAAGTTTTCCCATTTTCTAAAAAAACACCTTTTAGAGTCTCAAAACAGCTCCAGAAGTTCATGACCCAAAAACAGCCAAAAATAGTAAATTGTGCTACAACTAAGGAAACTAAAAGAAACAATGGTGGGGGTCCAAGTGGAATAGCTGGGTGGCCACCAATATCCACCTAGATCAAAGGCTGAGGAGTTCTATGATCCCACTCCCATGATAGAACTATTGAGGTCGGGTTAGGCAAAAGCAACCCCTTCCACTAAGTTGGTTTAGGCTAGATCGTGGAGGGGAGTGCTACACTTGAAAACCACATTGTGGTAGTTTAGTTAACTAACTAAATGTACATTGTTTCTTTTAAGTTAATTGTTTGTTAAGAATAATTAATAAGAAGGATTATATTTAAGAGTTAGAAAGTTAGTAAAATAACGACCATGTCAACAAATAAGTATTATCAAAGAGGAAAAGCTTCCAATCATATCAGCATACAATGCATAGCAATGGAGAAAGGACGAGACTTCAGAAAAATACTAAATAATAAATCATATGAAAGTGAAATTTGACACAGACATCCATAATATCAGGAAAGGAGGAAAGATCGATGACTTAGATTCAAAGAGTACTTCAAAAAAATGATATACTTGAACAAGAGGAGAGAAGAAATACCAACGTTAGAATTCAAATTGACCAAACAGCCACACCAGACTGGTGCACCATAGCCAATGGAGACATTACATCGCATTTTAGAAGTCTCGATGACTCGACATTTTAAAAAATAAAATCATCCACCAAATATCGAAACACAACGTGGCCACATCCGTCACATGAACCTAGAGTAATGCAAAAAGTTGATATTAATGTGACAAGACACATTGGACGACAGGCCATGGAAAAAATTAATGGCACATTTAATTCCATCGCAATAAAAAGAAGCGAGTGACCAGTCTCAACCCTTATTATTTCCAAAAAAAATCCGAGTAATACATTTGAGCTCACTGAACTCCCAAACATCCCAAGTCTGGTGATTTTATATTCAGAGCTTCTTGAGTGCCTACGAGGATAGGAATTTGAAGTAGATTTTAAGATGACGAGGAAGCAAGTCCATTTTCAAGTCAAGGATAGCCCCACAGAACTGAGAACTAAAGTTAGATTCAATAAGTATATCGCGACAAAGTTGGAGGTCCATCTTCACAACATCAAGCAAGATAAAATGGATGAGCCATCCAAGGAAAAACATTTCAGTGCTTTCAAGAATTGGGCGTAGACAAAAGGATATGAACCACAAATGTTTAGATGTTTCACCAAGACGACATTTGGGATTACTTGGGTGCGCTTATGGTTACATATTTATAGGCCTTGAAAGAGGACGCCTTGAAGTATATTACTAGTCATTATCATGATGGTACCCTGTGGTTGGAGAAACCACTGCATATTACAACCTCCACCATTTATAATATCACCAGTTTTCCCCACACCGAGGACAAAATACTAAAGGGAATTGATGTGATTGTCTTGATTAAAAAAATCATAAGTGGAATAGCAGTCAAAAGATCCAAACTTTTAATTATTAATCAATTCCAGAACACCCAGGTGAAATGGGATTGCATTATTATTGTCTCCTTTTGCCTTACTCCAGTCGGTTGATCATCCAACATGAAGTTGAATATGCTCGAAGCCATTGTTCAAATCACAAGTTCAAGAAATAAATATAATTTAGTGGACCATGTCATTGACATGGTTAGAACCAACTACCAAGAGTTCCAAAAATTTGGTAAGGTTATCCATTTCCTATCGTTGTCAATATGGTTAGCCATAATGCATGTCTTGTCGATTGGCGAAACATCCTTCACAAAGAAAAGTGTCCCAGTGATGAAGAACTACAAATTATTTTCTCATGGATGGTCAAGAACCCTGGAATCAGTCTCCCCCCGGAAATATTTAGAAATTGGTTTATTAACTTAAAACTTGCATCAAAAATATGGATGGTATCCCAACAAATTCGACATGTGCTACCTAGAACTTCACATATTCTATTTGGCCTCAACATGTTGAAGGTTTGGTATGTCAACTTTGACGATGTTCAACCCAATGAACCTATGGATAATCCTTGAACTCAACATATTTTTGACAAGTTAAGTCAATAGACTAACATAATCTTCCCATTACAAACAATGGCTTGGGATCCCTAGACTAAAGTGTCTTACCAATTACATATGGGGAACAAGTGGAAGAATTATAACCTGAAAAGTACACATTACGTTTGCAGGTCAACTTTTCGGATCCCTTGTCGGAATCTTCAAAGAAAGCAATGATCAAAAAAACCATCAAATTAGTAGAAGTCGAATAATAGGAAATTAGAATCAATTGGGGGCAAGTCCTAACATGTATTACACTCATTGATCTGAAATTGCAACAACTCCTTGATGCAACTGCAATGGTATTGGAAGAAAAAACAAAAAAAAGAAAAGTGACAAAGAATCCAAGGAAGACACAAGAATTCTTGGGATCATTAGTTAGCCTAGGCATATTATAGTCATAGGGCCATGCCAAATATATTTTTATTAAAACTTTTAAACAAAAGGTGTTTGTATGGCAAGATAGGGAAGCACAACATTAGATAATGCTAGCGCAATTAAGTGCAACAAGGGGAACACCACCTCAAAAACTAACTTAGGGTCAATCTATTGGAGGTGAGAAACAAAAGGAACAATTCCGCAATGTCGACCTTACAACAGACTCACCACCCGTCACTCTAAAACAAGCTATAGGAGAGAATGGTGGTTAGCAAATACATCATGGGAAATAGGTCGAGACCATTCAAATATCATCAGAACATGTCAAACAAATCGACCTGGGTGAGGGTGCTCCTATTAAAATTGAATCAAATCTAGGAGACACACATGACACACCCAAAGATAGCAAGGAACCACAAAATTGAACTTGGTCAAGACATTTTCCTAGACAATGGAGCATGGATAATTTAAGAAGCCTGTTGAGCTAATTTATGGTCCTAAATTAACACAATTATTTCTTATCAATCCGGGTTTTTTATGCTTTGAGGCAAGTTCACTATATGTGAAGATCAGATATAACCAAACCTTGAAAGATAAGTTATTCAAAAGCTAAAGATAATACATCTTGTAACTCTAATTCAATTAGCTTAAAAAGAGAGAAACATTGAAAGGGTTCTTGACCTCAAGAAGTCCACCTTCACCTCAATTATCACTTAATGAACCAGAGATTGAAACCAAAGGCTTAAGATGGATAAATTATAAATGAAAGAAGCTCTTAACTTAAGAGACACATAAGATATTCCATCATAATTCATTCATCTCAATATCTAAATCTAAATGGAAATAAAACTGCTTGCATGTAAACAAAAGAAACTAGTTTTGATTCATCATTTTAGCAGAAGGGATGCCCAACTTGAACACCTGTTTTTCCAACTCAATAAAGTGATGAATAAGCTATTAACAAATGAAATCAATCACTATGCATGAACCATAAAGCAAACTGAAATAAAGCTTTGAAAAACTAGTGCTACAATCAACCAAATTACAAGGAAATAAAACTAGTTTAACAAGGAAGTGTACTTAGCTTGGAGTGGGGGCCCTCCACCCTTGCCTTGCACACTTTGAGAGGTGATATCAGAAGCTTAGATCAGTCACACATCCATAGCATTGCACAGCAAAATAATAATAACACAAGTCTTCAAATTAACTTCTCAATCCAAAGATGTCACAGCATAAAAGTATATCACAAAATCAATACATAAGCCATCAAAGTTTTGGCTTTAAATAAGAAGTCTCATGAACAAACTGATCTATATTCACTCAAAAAAACCCATCTACTCTCATCCACCTATCCAAGTCGAATTCATTATCCTCATCCCAAGAAAGATGACAATTCCTATGAAATCTCAAAACAGCCATATTTCTATGGGATTCCTGCATGACTAGTCATGGTTGACTAGCACCAAATGGGCCTAATAAAGCTTGTTCTGTTCGAACTAAGCATTGCTGGCTTAGTCCTAGTTACCAAGTTGTCCATCCATGCATTCCATTCGTGCCCAAGTGTCCTGCAACCATATCAACCATAGAGCTATTACGGGAATTTCTGAATCTACCAATTTTGCACTAAAAACCAAATTTTCATAAAAACTTTAGAAATTGAAAAATTAAAATTAAATACCTGAATGGATATCAAATATACATAAAAATGGGATAAATGAAGGGAAAATGGATGGAAAATAGATGGATAAGTAAGTTTCTTTAAGCAAAAATAAGACCAAAACTAAGGCTCAACAAAGCCGCATGAATAGAAGGATAAGGAAAAATCAAAAAAATCAAAGTTGCAGGATAAACTGACTCTTGTACCTTATGATATAACATATGCATCAGATAGACTTATCTTTTCTTGTCTAGAATATACAAAAAAATAATTTAGGGGGAGATGGAAAAATAAGGTGTTTGATAGTGACAAACTAAGACAAAGGAAGCAACAAGAAGAAGAGACATAATCGGATTATATGAACCTAATAGCAGGAAAACTTCATCTAAACATGCCAACCTAGATTAATGATCCACTTACTATTATTCATCGGCCTGTCTACCAATTTGTAGATCACAATGTGCAAACAAATGAGCAGGTCGCATAGCTAGAACATCATGCCAAAAAAAGTGAAAGAAGAAATTGTTAGTTGTCATCCAGTAAAAGTATAAAGTATTCATGAAGGCCAAACAAAGTTTAGAAAATGCCTTGGGTAGGGCAGCCACACTTGGCACCATTCTTAATAACTAGTTGACTTATCTATTGAATACCTACAGTGAGTTGCAAGCACATAAAATGGTGATTCGGGATGTGTTGTCACGACAACCAAACATTTTTGGAAGTCAGGCAAAAATTGCATTAGAGAACCAAATTATTTAATAAATGAAGCTAGAATCAAAGCTAATTCATTTGAAAGATAGTGGTTGAGGGAAGGCAAGAAAGTGCAAATTGAATCATCCAATGCCACTGAGTACCTAGAAAGCATTAATGTCATAATTTCATAGATGGAACAGAAAGGCATGCCTGGCACACATCTAACCCAACATATTTCCATGGCCGACAAATTTCAATACTTCGAATATATGAAAGCGATGGAGGTGAAACCCCAACATTTTGTTAAATATTGGTCAATATTCAACCAACATCTTCAAACACTTACACCCGTAATATATCAGATGACTTTTGGAGAAGCCCCTATCCAAGTATCATCAACTTAGTCGGCTCCACCTCACCCCAAATTTTAATTCTTTGAACCAAGCACATTGGAATGTGGACCAGCACCTCAGCAACAATATGACATTCCAGAATCAAAAGTCGAGGTTTCCAATTGGTCGTTGAGTGAAAATAATAGAAGAGGAATTCATATTTTAAGTCCCCTAGAAGGAACACAAACATCAAGGGACAACCATCCTAACAAGGCCAGTCAACCAATTAGCATGATAATAGGTAGAAGCACAACCATCATTGTCGACAAAAAAGTGAATTGTCATCATCCAACCGACATATTTCTTCTACTTCTCTCTCTCAATCTTCTATCCTCTTTCATTATTATATTTTTTTGTAATTCTCCAAATCCCCCCTTCTTCAAGACAAAGAAGGCATTTAGGGTGGGGGTGATGTTGGAGGGGCTAGTCAACTTAGTCGACTAGCCCAGTTAAATTGACACACCAGAGACTATGTTGTAAGTTGGTTGACTCTCTAGTCGAGTCGATCGACTCAGTCAATCTAGTAAAGCCAGTTGAGACAATTAATTGTTGAAACTATCTATTAAGAATATATATATATATATATATATATGCATGTACTAAGCTCTATCTAAAAGATAGATTGGTTGTTGAGGATATATTAATACAAGTATTGCATATGATTATGTAGTTTACTTGTTCCTTCCTACTAGTAACCAATGCCTACTTTTTGCTAGATTACAATAAATGTGACAAGCCATCTAGCCTAACTCTTTACAGATTGTATTAAACTTATAAGTTTACAAACATTGAATTGATGAAAACTTTGTGTCCTAATTTCGGTCTATAAATTATCTTAACATACACTTTGTTGATAAAATAATAGCCATAAAATTCTTCTTTCAGGATATTATTGGCCTAACCCTTTTAAGGATGCAAAATGATATGTTCAAAGATGAGATAGCTATAAGAAAATGGGTTGCTTGGTACAATCTAATGAAATTCCCCTCTAACCATATGTACTCATTGAGCCATTGAATAGATGGGCACTAGACTTTGTGGAACCCATTACTTTGGCATTTAAAAATAAGAGGTATATTCTAGTTTGCACTAATTATGTAACAAAGTGGGTAGAAGTTAAAGCTTTTTTCCATGTTACTAAAAAAACAATTGTTGAAATTCTATTCGAGCATATTTTTACCTATTTTGGTGTGCGAAGAGAAATTCTGGCAAATTAAGGAAAATAGTTCACTTCAAAATCAGTGGAAGCCATCACTTAGCAATACAAGGTCAAGCACTAAAAGTTTTCCCCATACCATCCACAAGGCAATGGGTAGTTGGAGTCAACTAACAAGGTCCTTAAAGAATTTCTAACCAAAACAATTTACTTGCATCGTAAGAATTAGGCAAATCATCTTTTCAAAGCACTTTGGGCCTACAAAATCACATGGAGGGACACAAAAAAAATTACACCATACAACCTAGTGTACGACGAATAAGTTATTCTTCTAATACATTTCTAGGTGAAGACCTTTACGACCACAGTTTAGTTGGGCATGGACCTTTCATAGGCCCAGTAGTAAAGAATAGCTCAATTGAATGAGTCGGATGAGAAGTGTCAGGAAGCCATTTGGCACACCACCCTTATCTAGCACCAAAGGAGTAAGTGGCATATAAGTTCATTGGAAAAGAGAAATTCAACCCAAGTGATTGGGATGTCCTTTTAATTCAAGATTATTACCCAACAATAAGATAAAGATGCAACATGTGCGCTTTTCAATGAAGATAATGACTAAAGGCTACCACTTTATTGAATACAAATCAAGAATTTTGCCCACCCCCTCCCCCCAAAAACTCTTTTTTTTTGTTTTTTTGTCTTCTTGATGTTTTTATGAGCACGAACAAGATATAGAAGTGTGCTTAATAATTTCCTTTTCATGTTTTTATGAGTATGGATAAAAAGAGATAAAAGTATACATGATAATGTATTTTCATGGTTTTATGAGCACAAAAAAAAAAGTAATATTGTTAAATAAAATGAGTGGCTCAATGGTATGTATCAACCATCCAAACACATGGAACAAACCTATCAAATGTAGAAAATGTATTGGGCTACTTATGTCCACTCATAGTAGCGGGTTTTTTCATCGGTAAAGGCCACAAAACAAAGATAAATCATTGTAAATGGTAAAGAGGTCATTAGTGATTGCAGTGTTGGTTAGTAGGGTTAAACAAATAGTAGCATAGCAGTATACACCGAGACATTTTTAATGATATGCATATGCACCAATAAAAAACATAAATGATGACGTGAACACCTTCATGAAATGGACAGAAGAAAAAATTAAAAGAGAAGAATGAAGCTCAAATTTTAATGATGGTGAAGATAAATGTGGGTTTGTATGCCAATGAGTAATTGTATCATGGGAATTATTACACCAAAATCTATCATCTAATGCAAAGCCTCACGAGGTGACCTAGATAATGTGCAACATATAGGAGTGTTGCCATGTCACCTTAGCAATTACTCCCCTCTCTTTAGGGAAGGACACAATCCAAAACAAGGGAGATTTCCTTTATTGGGCTTGGGGACCAAGTAACCCAAGGATGTTAGGCTAAGTGCCCCCTAAGGATCATACAATGTAAATCCATTGGATGAAGGTATACCAACTTAAGGTTTGAGGTGGATGAAGGAGTAAATTCCAAATTTGGGTTCAAGGGAGCTATGGGTCAATTTAAAGGTTATGGTTGACCTAAAGAGTCTCAAATAGGTTTCCCAAACACATCAAATTAAGAAAATACTCAAGGTTGCTATAAACTAAGGTTTTATACTAGCAATTTGTAGCAAAACAATAGTTTATAACAACATCAAATTTAGTGATGGAAATAGTGATTAAACTATAAGAAACCAAGGCTAAATTGGAGAGTAAAGTAGGACAAAGTTACAACAAATTTTAACAGTTAATAAGGAATACAACAACAAATAAAACCTTGATGTTACCCCTAATGCAATAAAAACTTCAATTTTGCTTCTTTGATGCATTTTTAAACAATATCTAACCCTGGGGCATAAGTCAACAAGTCATTAAATGCTGAACATATAAGATTTCGCTAAAATTTAACACTAATTTACCATAAAATAAAAAGTAAAATGATTTATATATTTTAAAAGAATGCCACAAGTGAGATATACTAATATCTTCTCAATCTAGGGCATATGGAGGCTAGGATACAAACAAACTAGGGAAAATAAACTAACTTGCCCTAGGGTTTGAGATATAGGTTCTCAATTTTCCAAATGAGTAAAGGAAATAAAAACCTATCTTTATTCCTCAAATACATGGAGGATGGATTTATCTCAACAAGGGACAATGAATCAAATTCCAAAAAAACTAAATTAGGACAAGAACATTAATATTGTGGACCATAATACCAATATAAAGAAAATAAACTAACTTACTACACTATGCAACATACAAGATTGACCTTAAGCATCAATGAAAAGACAACACATCACATTATAGATCCACACAATAAAGTCACTCAAGTAGACCTCCATAGTGCAAAAGAGAGAATAAGCATCAATCAAGAGTTTTTATGATCCAAGTGTCACAATGAATCTAAGAGGTAAATTGGCCCTCTATTTATATGAGAGCATCTAGCTTGATTTATCGTCAGATAGGCTAAAATCCCTTTAAAAAGATATTAAATCCATGATACAATGTGGATAGGTCATCAAATCGACCCCCAAAGATATCTAAATTAATGGAATAACATGAAAATAATCATATATTAACTCATGCATGTTAGTATAAAATCCTCCAAGGGTGACTTCATCTCTCAAAATGCATGTCTCTCCATGAAAAGGTGTAAAGGGTGACCAAAGGAGTTTGTATCATCTCAAAAGTCATATCCCCTCATCAAAGTGTTGCCTTATAACCAAATAAAACCCTCTCAAGACCAATGTTATCCTCTAGAAATCCCGTATCATTATAAAATACATCATAAGGGTGACATCATCATGTTAGTGCTTGATGTCACTAGGGTAAAAAGTGTGAAACCTTCTCTGGAAGGATACCAAGTCCTCCTCATCCCTAATTAACACCAAGAGAAGAGCAACATCCATCAATAAGTTACAATGCCAACCTAGGGGAATCTTATCATATCCAAGTCACACCTAATATCTAAGTAATGTCCTAGTCTAGAAAACAAATGTCTAAGGTCCTAAGGCTAAGGCAAGTTCTCATCAATTGTGCCAAGTCATACTCAAGGTTAACATACCATTAAAAGGTGCCCAACGTATTTTATAAAAGTGTTATGCATCATCATCACAGTGATTGGACATCATCTAGGATGATCTAGAGAAGCATAATATCATCCCTAAAGGGATCTTTGCTACAACTAGAAGAATCGGCTAACACATACCCAAGGAATAAAGTGAAATCAACATCAATGGTACAAGAACCATAAGAGCATTAAGGTTGACCATATTCAAATTCAAATCCATCAAAGTACTTCACACAAGTATCATCTTCAAATTTCTTACTAGTTTAAGGTTGTGCATAGGTTACCATACTTAGGAATGGAAGGGTTATCACGTGACCCTATTAAGCATTTCCAACCCTAGGGAGAGAACGATTCCTATGCCAACCATTTCAAATGATAGGTAAGAGTGATAGGTGTTATGGCTTGCAGATAACTTCATGAAAGTTGTCACAATGTTATATTGGGTTATGTAAAACCATTGTCCATGGGCGTCATTGTATTGAGAGGACTTGGCTACTTTAGTTACCTTCCCTCGCCTTTGTTTTTCCAAGCCCCCATTTTACCTTTTTCTTCTATTGATATGGCTTGTTTAACAAGATTCATATTTATCATGTAATAAGGATGATTTAATCCCATTGTAATGATAGGAAATTTATCACTTCTTCTAGGGTACGATAATTATTGAAAATCCCTTTTACTTTGATACGTGTGATATGCATGGAGACTCCTAAGGACAAGTGACTATAGAAGAGGGGGTAGAACTCAACCTATAATTGGATTTCAATCGATTTACATCTCTTGTTACCTTTGCATTTATGCTTCTTATTTTTTACAATTATGTCAACGTCGATTTTTTCCAACTCCTTCTTATATGACAAGACCAATAGGGAACCAGTACAAGTGACTAACAACCACCAATCAAAATATGGGATAACAAATTGAAGGGATTGATGAAAAATGTCAAGTATGAACAACATGGAACACTACCATCATCAAAGTCTTATATTTATGACCCTCCTAAACAATGAAAAAAATATCCTAAGGATGGTCACATTGGACTAGGGTCAAGTGATAACCACCGAGGTGAAGTAAGGGAACAAATGCACAACCAACAAAGGTCTATAATCCAATTTTAACCAATGATACATACTAGAATGCCTTAAACATTTAATGAAATCACTTAAATGCAAAGATGGTTAATGTACCTCACAATAGATGACCCACCTTCATTGGATGAGTAGGATAGACCAATGAATATAATGGCCATAGAATGGGTGAGAGGATTCTAAGGTTGCCTATTGGTGAATCATGGTAGGGGTTACTAGTTGGTAAGTTGCATGATAGGAGAATATTTTTCTCCTAGGTTTATCCATGTATGTGGACGGGTAACAGGCACCAAATTGAAATAGGGATTGCTAACTAAGGCACCCATGAAGGGTAGGCACTACAACACAAATTACAATATGCAAATGAGAAGGGTCAATGTTTCAACTTGGCGGGGTCAAATCTAAGGCATTGTGATGGAAAAAGTGACAAGTAATAATGCAATATGGTAGTGCATAAAGGAAATTATTGATATATGTTAATCTAGAGCATGTACCTCATGGTTCAGTTGATGTATCCATAAAAAGAATGTCAAGTAAAATGACAACACATGCTTAAAAACCTTCCATAAAAAATATATCCCAATTTACATTGTGTAGGAGAATCTCATATAAATAATAGCAAGGCATAAATAAAAAATAATGAAAAAGTTCTAGTGTAGACCAAGTGTGAAAAGTGTCTTTTTGGACCCAAAAATGGTCTATATGTGGTAAACATAAAGCTTATTTCAAATTTACCTTACTGAAATTTATACTTGTGGTAAAAATTTCTTACCTCTTCAAACATCTAACACAAATTGTCTTCTACTATAAACACATTCTATCTAGAACAAGTAGACCCTCTTTTTGCATTTTAATAAATTTTTAAGTGATGGGACCTCATAAAGTTCTTATTTATATTAGGAATAATTTGGCAGAGAAATAAAATCAAAATGAATGGTAAAATAAAACATAGAATGAAATAATACAAAGGAAACACCAATACACATGGTTCACTTGATTTCAAATACCTCCATGGAGATATAGGTAACCTTGATCTAAATGGAAAGTGGCGTCCACCCACGATATTTACCCATAGTATTGTAATAGCCTATGGTATTTATCAGTAGTATTGTAACACAAAAAGGCTATAAATAATGAGCGTCACTTTGTAACATGATAGACTGGAAGAGTTGTAATATGACAGATTGGAAGAGGACAATGTGATGGCAAATGATTCCTTTGATTTTAGAATTATTTTCATTCAGTAGTTTCTTTCATTTCTTAGGCATTCGCTATGTGTTTTTGTCAGGCCAGGGTAACTCCAGAATGGGCAGAGAAAAACTGATTGCCTTATTCATTAGCTAACTATCATTTATATACATAAATGGAACGGATCAGTTCATCTTCTTGATGACTGTTCACGTTCCAGTTCACCCATCCGTTGAGGATTAGGTGTCAACATTCCCCCCCTTAATCTGAAGGGATGTTGGTGAGTCCAAGCATCGTTCTGAATCTTTCAAGCTTTTCTCTTCCAAGCGCTTTGGTGAAAATGTCTGCAATTTGCTCGTTAGTGGAACAATGACGGAGATGGATTGTTTTGGCCTCAACATGATGTCGGATCAGATGATATTTAGTATTGATGTGCTTAGTACGATCATGGAACTTTGGGTTCTTGGCCAACTTTATTGCAGAGGTGTTATCAATCATGAGTGGAGTTGATTGTATTTGTTTTACCTGCAAATCTTCAAGAATTTTCCTGAGCCACACAATTTCTTTCGTTGCTTCAGCTGCTGCCACATATTCTGCTTCTGTTGTGGAATCTGTTGGTACTGATTGTTTGCGTGATCTCCAGGAGACAGCTCCTGATCCAAGACTCATAGCATATCCTGAAGTAGATACCCCAGTTTCTTTGTCTCCATCGAAGTCTGAATCAGAGTATCCAATCAAGTTGAAGTCGTCCACCTGTGTATACTTCATTCCAAGGTCTTGAGTTCCCTTCAAGTACCTTAGAACTCTTTTTGCAGCAGACCAATGTCCCTCACAAGGCTTTTGCATAAACCTGGAGAGGATTCCAACAGCAAATGAAATGTCTGGTCTGGTAGTAGTGAGGTAGATGAGACTTCCTACAAGCTGTCTATACTTTGTTGCATCCTCAAATTCCTTTCCTTCAATAGATGTGAGCTTCAAGTTTTGTTCCATTGGAGTAGAAAGAGGATTGCACTCTGTCATGCCAAATCTGTTTAACAAATCTCCAATGTATTTCTTTTGAGAAAGAAATATGGATTTTGGATGTTGGGTTACTTCAATGCCAAGATAGTAATGAACATAGCCCAAATCAGTCATTTCAAAACTTTTTCCTAATTCTTTCTTTATGGATGCAATATAGCTTTCATTGTTCCCTGTCATTAAAAGATCATCTACATATACCACAAGATATACAACTGTTTTGCCAACTTTCTTGACAAATAAAGTTGCATCATCAAGATCAAAATGTTTGAAGTTGAGTTTCAGAAGCTGCTCAGTTAGTTTTTCATACCAGGCTCGTGGTGCTTGTTTGAGGCCATACAAGGACTTCACAAGTTTGCATACTTTGTGTTCATGTCCTTTCACAACAAATCCTTCAGGCTGGGACATAAAAACATTCTCTTTTAGATCTCCATTCAAGAATGCAGTTTTTACATCCATTTGATGGACTTTCCAACCGTTTTGAGCAGCTAGTGCAAAGAGTGTCTGGATGGTGGCCCATTTTGCTGTGGGGGCAAAAGTTTCCTCATAATCGACCCCTTCTTTCTGTGCAAAACCTTTTGCCACAAGCCTAGCTTTGTGCTTGTCAAGTGAGCCATCAGCTTTGTACTTGTTCTTGTAGACCCACTTGCAGCCAATTGGTTTGGTTCCAAATGGAGGATCAACCAGCTTCCAAGTGTCGTTCTTTATGAGGGCATCATACTCCTTTTGCATTGCTTCTTTCCATTCATCATGAGAAGCAGCTTCTTTAAAGGAAGTTGGTTCAAATCTGTAGACAAGTTCAATTCACAATCGTAAGAAACATCCATATCAACAGGTGAATTAGAGTCATCTACATCACCTCCATTTTGTCTGTTTGAATTTCTGGTTCCTGTTTTTCCAATTTCATCAGGATGAACACTTTCAAGTGTCTTTGTCAGCCACTTTGGGGGACCTTTCTGAGATGGTCCAGGCTGCTCTGTTGATTGAGTTGGGACTGAATCAAGATTGAGTCTCCCAATTCTATCAATTACATCACTTAAAGCATCATCCGTTGTTGGAGTTTCATGCAGGGGAGATTGTTCTTCAGAAGAAGATTCCACATGTTGATCTAGTATAGGAATCCCCCCTTCAAGATGTGGAATCTGATTATCAAATTCTTGAAATGATTTTGTTTTTTTGAATCTATCCAAGCGATCAAGTTGCCGCTCAACAACATTGTCAGATTTGGATGATTCCAGAAAAATGACATCTTTAGATACAACAAACTTTTTATTTACTTCATCACAGAGGCGGTATGCTTTAGAGGTGTTTGAATACCCCAGGAAGATACATTTACGACTTTTAGCACCAAGTTTATTTCTATGTACCTTTGGTATCAAAGCATAACAGGTGGAACCAAAAATCCTGAGATGTTTTACGGAAGGAACATGTCCATACCACAATTCATAAGGAGTCTTGTTTCTTATAGCACTAGATGGACATCTATTCTTTATATATGCAGCACATAGAACAGCATCAACCCAAAACATTATCTTTACATGTTTGAAGAAAAGCATGGATCGTACCATATTCAAAATTGTTCTATTCATTCTTTCTGCTACACCATTCTGTTGAGGATTATAAGGCACAGTTGTGTTAGTGTCGGTCTTGAGCCCTCCATCAGTGATCAATAACTCTTTGCATATGCATTTATAGGTGTCTCATCAGTGTCAGTTTTGCATCCCATTAGGCATGCCATAACACTGAATGGAGGAGCTGGTCTTGTTCCCTTCTTGGCTTTGCTGGAATCAGGTCATACCATTTGAAAAAAACCTTGTGTCACACTTGTTTCATTTTTGTCTTGAAATTCCAAGTCTAGGTATAGGGTTTCGGTCAAAATCATTGCCAGGTCATGAGTCAAAAGTCTGATGGTCTTCAGCAAGCCAGAAGGAGGTTTGTAATTATGTTTTATTGATAGTTTTCATCTGCTACAGCTTATTTTTACCTTGGTTTTAAAAACTCTGTTTTTAAACCCAAGGTCATGTGAAAATGGCAACAATAAAGGAAATTTTCAAAAATCTTCAGAATGCCGGCAACAACCCTGGTTTCTTCCTCAGAATCCATCAGAGAATCAGCCTGCAAAAAGAACCAAGTGAAAACACTCAAAAGATCAATTTCAGGCAAAGTGAAACTTAAAAAACAGTGTTAAAATGAATGTCAAAACATACAACATTATAAAGTGGGTTTGATGATTTAATTTTTTCTAATGTGGACCTATAAAGATTAAAAAAGCCCTCTTCATGGCCTCATTATGCATTTGCAAACTTGCATGACACAAGAAAGAAGCAAAGAAAGGCGATTTTGCAGCGATTTTGGTCATTTCTGGAGGAGCGACTAGTCGAGTTTGAGGTGCGACTAGTTGGGCAGGTGCGACGAGTCAGAGCTGCTCTCACAGTGTAATTTTTGAACTGGAGCGACGAGTCAGAGGGGTGCGACTAGTTGAGTGGGAGGTGCGACTAGTCGAGCTGGGTTTGCCAAGAAACGTGCCAAATCACCCAAATCGCCCTCCCAAACTGCTAAATCGACCAGGTAGGCTCTAAATTCACCCATGATGGCAAGTGATGATTCAATGATGATGTGTCTAATGGTTTTCTTCTTCAAAATTTGCAAGAGAAAGGGTGAAATGTAGCTGTTGTTAATATAGGCAAATGTGCTAGGGTTTGTTTGTTTTTCAAGGTTAAATCCCTCTTATCCCATCCTTGTTTCCTTGTCAATTAAATTCACAAATGTTGCTACATGTTTATCTTATTATTTCATTTATTTCGTTTGCAAGAAATACAAAGTTCCCATCCCATATTCCTACCTTCCCAAATTCTTTCACTAAACCCTAATACCCTTCATATTCCAAACAAACCCTAAAATGCCCTTCTCCTTCCCACAGCAAGCAAATTAAATGGACCTACAGCAAGGAAATAAAACAAAAGAATATATATAAAAAATTGATGTGAAAAGAAAACTAAAAATAAAATTGCCAAAATGACCCAAAAATATAAAAAAAAAGATATGGTTGGGTATATATAAAAAAGGCAGGCTGCTGTTATGAAATTTATAAAAAGAAAAATCAAAGATTGCAGCTGTGTATATATTCATAATGGACATATTGCTGTGTTTTTGGTCTATAAAATCGTGTTGCTGTGCTGCCCAAAATAAACTCTGTTTTCCCTTTTTTCCCTTTGAAGCTGTCAAATCTCCTTTTGATAAAAATACAAATGAAGCCCTCTTTCCTTTGTCACCAAATGTATATAAATCCCTTTCAGATAACAGAGTTTGCTTCATTTAAAGGACAAAAATCAAATGGACAATGTTGTCCCATACCCCTGTCATAATATATGTTCTTTCCCCTGGTCCCTATCATACATGGTTTCGTTGCAAATGATTTCTTAAAAATGATAAGATGATATGTGTTACATTTTGTGAATTTTCCCAAAATCCCTGTTTTTATTTCCCATTCCTTATTAAAAATCCCTCCCCTAACAGTTCCCTTATGATTTTTCCCCTTGAAAACAACATACTTCTCAGCATTTTGCAGGCAGGGCAGCAGTCATCTTTGCCTATTTGTTCCACCTTGCTCAATAACATCATGTCAACCACGGAGACTAATGAGCAAGGTGATGACCGATCTTCATCCACGGAGGTTGAGACACAGCAGAAGCCTCGTAAGGGAGGCAAAGGTGGTCATCATAAAAGAGAGGAAGGATGCATGTTTGCAAGGCTAGAATGAAAATTCTCCAACGAAAGCTGTCAGAGGCCCGGAAGAAGAAGAAAAGGACAAATCCACTCCGCATCTTGGCTGAGGCCTCTCTTACTCACCATGATACTGACTAGCCTTCTTCTAGCAGCAAAACCAAGAAATTTTGAGGATTTTGAGGCATTTTTGGCATTTTTTGGAATTTTACAGGTTTTGGCCACTCGACTCGTCTCACCCCGTACGAGACGAGTCGTCGATACAGCTCAGAACGGGGAAAACTCTACATGGTTGGATTTGTCTTGTAAAAGTACACTTGCCTATGGAAGGGTTTCAAATTTTGTGAAGATTTGGGCAGCCAAAAGCTCAAAATACAGCCAAATTTTGACTTTCTGCCCCTTTTTTGAGTTGCAGAAAGCAGTCTTGGGAGATTTGATTTTTGAGGGGTCAAATCAACTCCAAATTCAGAAATTCTGGTTTGGTTGGAAAGTAGACTTCCAGACCTTTCCAACGAGCTATCCTGCACTTGATTTGGACTCCGGGAAGGCCCTCAAACAGCGCTGCCAAAAGGTGCGACTAGTCAAGCCAGAGGTGCGACTAGTCAAGCCAGAGGTGCGACCAGTCAAGCAAAATTTGCCAGTTTTTGACCAGTTCGGCCAGCTAAGCACAGTTTTCACTTGGGTTGATTATTTAGGCATGTAATTGATGGATTCTTGTGTAAATTTCATGGCATTAGATACTTTTACTCTTCTTTACCTCTTCTAAAAGCTTTTTTGATGTAAAAAGTTAGTATTTAATGCATGGATAGGCTTCCTAACTTTTAGAGGCAAGTTGTTGTGCTGGCCTATTATCTAGTGACTGATTTAGAATTAGTTGCAACAGCTCTTAGGAAGCTGAGCTCGACCCCTAGAGGTGGGGGAAGAGGTTTGACCTTCTATATTATGCCTTCTCTTTCTCATTTTGATGGTTGGACTCTAGAGGGAGAAGTGCTATTGTATTTTTGACTTGTATTTTCTGCAATTTGAGGAAAAGGAAGGCCAGGGTTTTGCAGACTTCATTGTGGATTCTTGTGGATTATTATGTTGATGGTGTGTCTCCTACTGTTATTGTAAGTGTGTTTATGTGTTCCATTTCTTAATCTCTTGCTGCTATTTAAACAAAAGAAGTGATAAAGTTTGAATTCATGCATGCCATGCTCAGCTTTCAATTTTGTTTAAAATTTATGTTTTCCACTGTCTAGAGAGGATTCGAATTCGTTGTTTGCCCTCTTTAGCCTCTCTTCTTTCTTCCCTGATCATCTCTTTCAGTTAAAGGCATCAGCATAGACTCCTACCTTGCCCCAAAGATCCCCCTGCAAAAACTGTGCTCAATCCCCGCACCCTGAATTGCACTCCCTCCAATTGCCACCAAAAAACCCCAAAAATCATTAAATCAACCCCCCTTATCAATTTACTAGCCTAAAATCTTTATTATTAATTGGTCAGCCTAATTATATTGAAAGTTCTATCGAATCTGACCCGAGAGAGCCTTCTCATACCTCGTAGGGCTAGCTACGAGGTGAAATGGTTTGATGTAGCCTTGACAGTTTGTCTATCTCAGCCTAGGTGAATTCCAAGCGCTAACAAGTTGTTTGATGTTTAATCCCATGTTGGCGAAGATAGTGTTCAAATTCATTTGATGTATATTCTTTTCCATTATCAGTGCGAATAGACCCAATATGAGATTGTGCATCATTTTCAATCCATTTATGAAAATTCTTGAATGTTTGAAAAGCATCAGATTTGTTCTTCAATAAATAAACCCAACACATTCTGGTGTAATCATCAATAAATGTCATGATATATTTATTTCCATTTGCAGAAGGAACAGGCATTGGACCACATAAATCTGAATGAATGAGTTCAAGCTTCCTATGTGCTCTTGAATGTGAATCATGAAAAGGCTGTTTGCTATGCTTTCCTAGAATGCAAGCATCACATTGCTTATGTTTTCTAGGAATTGTAGGCAAACCAGCAACACCATTTTTCTTCAACAAGCGGAGACTATCATAGTTTAAATGTCCAAATCTAGCATGCCATAATAAACTTGACGGAAGTGTACCTTCTTCATGATGAGAAATATATGAGAAATGTTGTGCATGAGCAGAGGTTCCTTGCAGTTTAAGAAGTCTTTCTTCTTCTATACCCCTCATGACAAATGAGTGGTCAGATGCCTTTCTTACCTCAAGCTTTCCATCAAACATATGAATGGAGTGACCTTGCTGGCGGATGTGGACCAGGGACAGCAAGTTTCTCTTGAGCTGTGGGAGATATAGAACATGATCCAGAAGAAAGTCTGGAAGACCAGGCAGTTTAAGCCTGATTGTGCCAAGCCCTGATGGCTTGATTTTTGACTGATCTGCAAAGTACACTGCTCCATCAACATTATCAGTGAAATCTTCAAAAAAATCTTTCCTATGAGTCATATGACACGTTGCTCCTGAATCAAGCAACGAGTCATTTTTCGAAGAAGCAAGTGAAGCATTAAACAAATCTTCATTTACTCCAATGTTACATTGTGCCTCAATATAGTGAGCGGATTCAGGTGCTTTACCTTTGTCTGTGTCATCAGTTTTACCTTTCTGCTGATTTCTTCTCTGCTCAATTTTGTCCCATGGTAGCTTGCATGTAGAAGCATCATGTGATCCATTTCGTTTGCAGCGAATGCAATGCAGATCTGTCTTTTCTCCTTGAGAATGTCTGCCCCCCCTGCCTCTGAAGTATCTTCCTCTTCCTCTTCGTCCACCTCTTCCTCTTGTAGAATCTTGAGCAGGATGCTTTTCTTTATGAGCAAGGCAAACAGTCTCTTCAGAAGATTCAGGGACTGTTTTCTTTCCAAAGGCTTTCTCTCTTTCAGCAAACTTTTTCACAAGAGACTCAAAGGTTATGTCTTTAAGATTTCCATTTGCTTGTAAAGACTCAAGATAATTGGAGTAGGTAGGATAGAGTGCTTTGAGAAAGGCAATAAGAGAAATATCCAGCTCAACCTTAGTGGATTTAATATCATGCATTATAGACTTTATTTCAGATGCAAGAGCAAGGGGATCATTATTTTTCAGTTCAAGAGTGAAGAGTTTAATCATAAGCTGAACAACTTCAAGTGCAGACACCTAATCCTCAACGGATGGGTGAACTGGAACGCGAACAGTCATCAAGAAGATGAACTGATCCATTCCATTTATGTATATAAATGATAGTTAGCTAATGAATAAGGCAATCAGTTTTTCTCTGCCCATTCTGGAGTTACCCTGGCCTGACATGGTATCAGAGCGCAGGTCCCAGGTTCTTAAAATAGCCGTAACTCCTTCATTTCTGCTGTTGTCCTCTGTCGTTCTGCCACTGCCTCTGCCTGAACATTTCCCTGGCGCCTCTGCCTGAACGTTTGCCATAATGCCTCTGTCCTGCGTGTCATTGGGTCTCTGTACATCGGTTAAGAATCATTGATTTGGCGGAGCGAAACGCGAGTGTGGGTCCCGATGAGGCACTGCAACTGCTATGGGCTTCGCTGGTTTCCACCATGCCTTTGAACGACGTTTTCCGTTGGGTAAGAACATGGTTCAAAGGTTGGAAGGTCATACAGACACTGTTATCTCTGTTTCTTGTAGTCCCATTGAAAATAAGATTGCTTCTGGTGCTTTGGATAGAACTGTAAAGCTTTGGGTTTAAGATAAGTAACTGAAACTTGTGGGAGCACCACGTTGTGCATATGTATCGTAAATTTCTTCTGCTAATGGAAGATAAAATGTTGAACACTCAGAAGGCTGTTGTGTTTATCTGCGCATTCCAAAGAGAGATTTATAGTTAGGTCACATTGACTGCTATCTTTCCTCCAGTAACTCTATTGAGTTGATCACTTTTTGTGCTTTAGAAAATGAGGAATATGGGTTCAATTTACGAATCTGTATCCTGTGTTTAATATTCCAATAATGTTCTTCACACAATTTTGTTTGGAGAGAAGAATTTAGTTATTTTGATCTGGACAGACGTGAAAGTTATAACCAGAGTGCTGCTCTCTCTACTTGAAGGTCAACGTCTCTACGAAAGGACGTGTTGTTTGGTGCTCGTCAAGAGAATGCTGCTGTCATGTTATATTTTTTGTGTTGCAGTGCGGAGGCTGTATTTCTGAATTTTGAATATGCATTTTCAAGATAGTCATTAATCGAAAGAAGTTTTGTTGCAAGTACTCGGCAGTGTAATCCATAGGTCGCATACAGAAGAAGGTGCACTATTTGCTTTTAATGGAGGTTTAGCAGAAGACGACATGTTGAGAGCACGTTGAAGCATTCTTTAGCAGAAGACGACATGTTGAGAGCACGTTGAAGCATTCTTTGGGAGAAGACGACATGTTGCGAACAACATTGTAGAGAGAAAGCGGGGGTGCCGAGAAGTGCTAATCGGCCCTCAGCACGATTGCCGGATTCGAGGCCGTCCTGCTGGTTCTCTACACCAGTGAATTAAAAACGTTTAAAGTATTTATATATTACGCTGCTTTCAAAATAGTGATATATTAATACAGAGAAATGATATAGTCATATATTGCATTGCATATATATTGAAGTGACATATTCATATATATTGAAGAGATCCCTTGAGCGCTTTTTCAAAACATAGTAATATTGCAGTGATATAAGAAATGTTGATGCAAACGTTAGAAGAAAATAAAGTGCATAAGGCTGTGGCATAAGGATTTTTTCAGCAGAAGTTTTTTTTTATCAACAGAAGTTTTTTTTAGCAGAGATATTCTTTTACAGAATGCATTCAATCATTTCTATGGTAGGAATAGTTCTCACTGGCAAGGAGAACTATTCAGAATGGTCTCGGATGGTAAAACACACCCTCATCTACAATGAGTTGTGGAAAGGAGTGTGTGTCGGAGAAGAAGACAAAGACCCTGTGCAGCCTGCATCAGATAAAGTACTTGTCATTTGGGAAAACAAGAACAGCAAAACCTATGCATTGATCGCAGCATCTGTAAATGAAGAAGTAAGTCGTCATATTTCATCCTATTCCACTGCCTTTGAAGCTTTACAAAAGCTGAAAGAACTCTATGATTCACATTCTGCCCTGGAGTTACCCTGGCCTGACAGTTTTTTTCAATGTTTGGGATAAATCTGTATGTTTTCTTTTTTTCTCTCTCAACATTCATGGCTCTTGATCTTACTCTCCTAAAATGCAGATCAGTGGTATCAGAGGGGAAGTTCCCTTCGAGAGAGAAGGGAGCTGTGATGAAGGTCGAGAATCAGGGATCATGCCCTTCATGCTGGACTTTCAACACAACCAGATAAAAAGACGACACTTGTAGGTTTAACTAGAACAAAATTGTGGCACGTTTCGGATTTCAGCGTTGTTTCTATTGATAAAGATCAAATTGCTGCAAAATGGTGAAGAATGGACCTCTATCAGCGTGAACCAATGCTGCATTTATGCAGACATATGTGGGAGGTGTATCTTTCCCATACATTTGCAGCAAGCGCAACTTGGATCACGGTGTGGTCCTGGTAGGATATGGTTCTGCAGGCTTTGCTCCCATTAGAATGAAAGACAGGCCCTACTAGATCATAAAACCTAATTGGGGAGAAGATGGATACTACAAACTTTACAGGGGACATAACGTTTGCGGAACCAACAACATGGTGTTCAGCGAGACGCTCCTTGCCACAGCAATCCCTTCCATCTCCGCCCGCATGGGAGGCATCTTTTTGCCTCTCGTGAAGTCCCTTCACATGGCCTGCGCAAGCAAGCAACAGGATGGAACGACGACTGGGACTCATTTTCACCTGCTTCTAGATGCCCGTGACTGTCTCTGCCATATTTTTGACGACCATGGTGCCTAATCCCCGCAGCGTGAATCTTGCTGCAGAGGCCATTAGGCATACCATCAAGTGGCTAGAACACGCTCTGACAATGCTGGTGTTTATGATCACTGTTCCGCTCATTCTTTATTGATCTACCCACCTCCTATAAAGAGCAACCGCGATGTGCCGAAGCTTGCCCAGGAGAAGTTGCAGAAAACGGGGTCGACGGCCAAGAACGAGACCATCATGAGCACCAGGCTACTGGTCACGGTTGGCCTTTGGATATTTGGGGGAATGTTGAAGGTGGATGTCATCACTACAACAATCCTTGGTTTGTTCTTCCTTCTCTACAGTGGCGTTGTGAATTGGAAGGAGTGCTGGTGAAATCGGTAGTTTGGGACACTCTTACGTGGTTTGCTGCACTAATTGCAAGGGCAGGCTATCTCAACATGGTATCGATGCTAACGATATAATGCTTAATAATGGTGGTCGATGTTGTACAGTAAGAGGTGATCTTGTGCGAATGTTTCCAGAATTGATGAAAACAAAAAGGGACAAATTTGATCATATAATTCTTCAAACCAGAGGCCTTGCAATTCACACATCTATGTTAATGGCTTCGTCTAATCTCTTTTGCAAGAATCACCTTATTTGTTACATCCATACACTCCAGGAGGACTTAGCTACAAGCAAGGAGGTGGACCCCTACTTCCATTTCTGTCTCTTCATTCATTCGAAGGGGGAAAAGAAGCGTGGAGTGAAAAATGCACAACAACGGGGCTCAAAGGCTTCAAGTTCAAACCACCCTGCTGCCAGTCTCCAATATTTGTAGTCCACTTTCCCACGTCACTCTCAAAATCGAGCTTCAAAGGAAACTCACAACAACTGGACTCAGTGATCGCACGATCGCATGTTCAATTCCCATGGCTGCCTCCAACAGGTCTAGAGTTCAATTCCCATCCCAGTCCGGAAAAGACGAACCAATTTCATTCCAACAGTTGTCCAACAGTTGTTGGAAAAACTGAGAGGGGGTGAAACAGTATTCCTTTTCAATTGTTATTTTTACCAGTTAGATCACTTATTTAGAACACAAAATGAACCATAGGAATAAATGCTTTTATTAATATAATATTTATAATGAATCAAATACAATGTATATAGGACTCCAACCCTTGATGAAGACACTGATCTTCAATCTCTCAGGGTCCAACATGTTGCCAAGCATCAACTTGGACTTTTGTGAGGCTCCAACTTCTAGGGCACCGACCTTGCGTTTAGAGGCTCCAACCCCTATGGCACCAACCCTTCTTTGGTACAAGCTCCGACCTAGTTTCTTGAGGACACTGATCCTCTAGGGCTCCAACCCTATCTTCTCCAAGGCACCAACCTTATATTTGCCAAGCACCAACTTGGAATTTCCAAGGCACCAACCCTGTCAATTTTGAGGCACCAACCCCAAGGGCTCCAACCCTATAGCTTTACTTTGTCAAGGTATATTTGGTTGTACTTCACGGCTCCCTAAGTCTTCTTCACCGAGCCTTGTCAATCTTCAGCTTCACTGCTACATCAATGACAACCTGTCTTCATATGAAGGAGTCTTCACAACTCTTCATATTTCCCAAACAAAGTCTGCAAAGTTACCTCGTGATGATTTCAAATAGGCATCATGATCTCCAATAATGTCTCCAAGATTTGCTGAAACTTTTCAACAAGATATCGGTGCTAAGGTTCAATGTCTACACAAAAACAATTCTTTGTTTCGAGCCTCTGTTCTCGTTGTCGTGGTAATTGCTTCAGGAGTGACTGCTTCTCGATGTGGCGATATCTTGCTTCCAGGAGCAAACTCACAAATACTTCAATTCTAGTGTTGTCTATTGCTTCCTTCAAACGATGATTGATGAAATCTTACTTCACTAGTTTGAGGTCATACAGATCTTCACAGGACTGTTTTTCATGTTGCGGCCTGTACTTCTTCCATAGATTAATTCATCACAGATCCGAGCCTTTCAAAGATTAAGCCAATCAACAAAAACTATTTCCCTGCTCGACCTTTGGCTTCCTTTCGTTTGTTCCTTCAAATTCATGAGTTGTTAATTGTCTCTTCTTCTCTGTGATAGATGCACGATTCCCTGCGTGAAGTGAAGCCTTTCAACTTGTATATATATATGAGTTTTGCCAATAAACGAAAAGACATATTCATTGGTGGAGAGGCCGACTTGTGCATGAGGTGGCACATTAAAATTATATTGGAGAGGCTTTTTTTTTAATATTCATCCAATAGACTTACTATTTACAGAAATCACATATGAGAGACTTTAAATCTCGCAATGTAGCAGATGCGATATTTCAATAGAGTTGTTACCATAAATTGTTTGACTCTGTAATACATATTGCAATCGAGGTTTTAATGTGACAACAGCTTTAAAATGACTTGTGATGTTGTATTACAGTGTATTGTAATGGAACCATTGGGTCCACAATGCTCCTCCGATATCGTTGTTTTCTTTTCTTCAAATAACTCTTCCGACATCTCTTTTTCTGATAGCTCTTCTTTGACTTCCGATAGCTCTTTTGTGATAGCTCTTGTTCTTGACTTCTAATGGCTTCCATGACAGCTTTCCTCCTTGGGTCTATTGCTTCTATTATGTTTGTATATATATATATATATATATATATATATATATATTCAATCCACTTGGGTCTTCCATCTCATCATATCATCATATATCAAACTTTCTTCACTATGAGCATTATGATCAATGGGCTTCAATGGGCAATATCAGGTATCACAAGAATTTGTCATTACAAACACTGCCATATTGACATCAATGACAACCATGATTAAGATTAACAATGGCTTCACAAACAGAGATAAGCCCAAATTTCTATGTACAAATGGCACAACAAAGCATCAGCAGGGCATCAATGAAAATGGCCATCTGGGAAAGCCCAACAACAACGTCGCAGAGAAGAGACTGGAGGAGCTCTCTCAATTGCCGGGAAAATTGCGGGGCTACGTGCTAAGGATCACTGGTGTGGGTGTCAGGGCCTGGGGCAGCGTCTTCGTAGCCCTACTGCAAAACGCTTATGGAAGCTTTAGGGATAAAATGTGTGTCAGAATATGGCAGAGATCTCGCAGGTCGGTGGATCGAGCCACGAAGGAGCATTAATTCTAGGTCATTAACTCCATGGAAGATGTTCTCAAACGCCTGATCAGGAGTCACACCTATCTTAAATATATATGTGGAGGCCAGGCTAGGGGATCACATTCTGTATGTCGACGAGATTTTGAAAGACGGTTTTTGTTTGAATATGATCAATACACTGCTCTGCCCGCTGAAAGTTGCGACGAATTTGGAGGAAGCCGTGTAGGATGCCAACGGTCTCCCTTCTACACGGAGGTGTTTGAGGAAACTAGCAGATATGGGAAGGAGCCATATTTTATTTCGTTGGCAAAGGGGGTTGAAGTGACTTTGACACCTTTTCCGCGCATTATCACTCCCACACAAATACTGGAGTGCCCACAGAGAACATCCTTTCTTTGGGAGGACCAAACATAGCTTCAAAGACATATAACGAGAATGCCAATACTGGAATATGTGGATGTGACAAATGGAGAGAGTCTCGCAAAATTTCTACGTCAGCCCTATTTCATTGTTTGGGACAATAATGACCTTGTTACTCATGAAGTTATGGGTGGTTTAAAGAATGTTTATGCCATTGGTGCTCGTATGGTCGCAACTTTGACGAATGAGAGTGCCACTAGTAAATCAGTGTATTTTTCCCATTGCACATCAAAAATGATATTTATAACTCACCTTATTGTTGAAGAACCAGAGAAATTAGTTGGTCCTTTTTTGGGCGACACATATGTTACATTGTTGATCGGGTGGAATGCATGGTATGGGCAAATGCTAGCTAAAGGAGAACAAAGGCTAGATATGAGGGGCAGCATCAAAATGATTCATGGTGTGTCAGTTGTAGAGCATTGTATAAGTTGCTTAGTCATTCTAGCTTAAGCTTCATGCGTCCTAATGGAAATAAACTTATAGCACTCATGGAATTGTGCCCCATTTTGAAGACTTTCTATAGTATATTGATTACAAGGGACTCCTCAACACATGCAATTCTTCAAGCATTATGGGGTATCTTTATCCTCAAACCGGCATTCATCATGGTTATGTGTCACCCACAAACTCAAGGTTATTGGTCAACCACACAAAACCCTTGCCATCAAAGTCCATTTGCTAGGACACACATTATTAGTATCATAGTTGGCCCACAAGCACTACAAGGTATCTCTATCCTCGGATCTTCATTTGTCATGTTTTTTAAGTCATCACAAACCCATGGTTATGGGTCAACCACACAAAGACCTTGCCATTCAAGTCCATGTTCTAGGCCACACATTGTCAGTATAACAGTTGGACCATAAGCATTACAGGGTATCTCTATTCTCAGATCTCCGTTCAACATGGTTATGGGTCAACCACACAAAACCCTTCTCTTCATTTGCTCATGTTCAACAACAACTTCTCAGGAGGAACTCTACGCAATGGGGACCATTGCTTCATAAGGGAAGAGGAATGATCCAAATAAAAAGTGGCATCCACCCACGATATTTACCCATGGTTATACCCGTGGTATTGTAACCACCCATGGTATTGTAATCGCCCATGGTATTGTAACACAAAAAGGCTATAAATAATGAGCCTCACTTTTAATAGGACAGACTGGGAGATGACAATGTAATGACAAATGATTCCTCTACTTGAGAGTTATTTTCTTTTATATGTTAGTCTCTTTCATATGTTAGGCATTCACTGTGTGTTTTTTGTTCAATGTTTGGGGAAAATATATTTGTTTTCTTTCCTCTTTCTCTCAACATTCATGGCTCCTGCATCTTAGCCCCCTAAGATATGAATCAAACCTTTCCTTTTATTCTATCCAAAAAGATGAAGGGATACAACCTGCAACACATCCTCTACAACCTCCCCCCCTCTCTCTCTCAATTTCTTCTCTCTTTCAATTATAATGTTCTCTTCATAATACATAACTACAATACAACCGCTGATAAAGGGATGGTTTTATTCTAACTAACATAACATCTATCGCCGATATGTGATCTGACGATGAACAATCAAGATTGACTACAAAATTACAATATTTTAAATTTTCCAAAAATTTCTCTTTAAGGGTGCTACCAGTGAACACTCATTAGGTGGGGCTCAAAAGAATTTTCATCACCTCCTTGAACCCTTTGGGATCAATAGTAGGGGGGAATCCCCCTACACCTCCCATTGAGAAATGGGGCCCAAATGCAACTAAAAGTGAGACCTCTGAATTAGGAAGATAATCAAGCTCCACAACCAACAACTTGCACAAGTGCTTCTTTCACAATAATAGGGATGACCAAAAAGCCTTGGTCACTCTTGTTATTCTAATAGAAGTGACGAATCACTCATGTTAGTAGGGACAGGTGTGACCAGGCTACCAAAACCAAAATTTTGACTATTCTTGCTCACTTTTTACCAAAAAAAATCCTTGATGATTGATCTATGATTTTTTGGACTATTCAAACAAGCATTCCACGATGTTAGAGTGGAAAGAATAAGATCATAAGGTTGCTAGTACGCTAGAAAGGCTAAGCAAGGATGCACGTTATGCTCTACGAGATTTTGGACTACTAAAAATTTTTAGAAGTTAGAACATGAGGTCCCAAATGATGCTCCTAGAAGATTAGTCAAGTGTTGGGACCCCAACCAACATTTTTTGTGAGATGGGCATGAGTATTTGACACTTGAAGTGGAAATATCTACTTCATTATATGATTATCCAAGCATGTGATTCATTCATATTGAAGGGTGGAAAAGGTAGAGCCACAGGTTTTATGGATGACTATGTCGTTGTGCATTGCCATCTTGAGACCCAGAAAAGTAGTAACAAATTTCCAATCAAGAATGTAGTAAATCTACCCCTTTGCATTATCATGTTTACACTCAAGAAGTTAGCTCTATAGGACCCCACCTTGCTTTGTGAGCTCATGGGCATTGTGCACTTGAGTGCCTCAAGCCTACAGTATTTGACTAGTGTACCAAATTGTTGGCTAACTCGAGGGACCGACTTATGTGATGCAGGATGAGTCAACAAAAAAAAATCAAATATGGTTGAATCTTAGTTTCATTCTCCTTAGAGAATATCCTAGGTATGAGACCCTATATATCAATAACTTTGACTGGGTTGACAAATCCCAAGATGAGGAGATGGATAGATTACAGGATTTATGTTAATGTAGGTTTATGTTTAAGAACTTTTGGATAGGATTTATTAGAATAATGGGATGAGCTAATGATTATGATTGTGGACTTCCCATATGCATGGATTCATTTCAAACATGACCCTGAACTTGTACTACCTCCTAAGTCTTAGTGGGATGACATTAGTAATAAAAATGTACATTTTTTATTTTTTTAATCATTTTTATAATGTTTTTGGGTTTTCGATATATGGATATTTTTGGTATATAGTATAACTAATCAATGTGATTTGGCATGACATAGATGATGGACTAGTTCAAACAGTAAGGATAGGCCCTAACCATCATAAAATCCAGAGATGAGTAGTATCCAAAGGAGTGAGATAGTATTCAAAACACTACCCAAGACCTTTGCAGTAGAGGAACCTTGAGGGACTTACCATGGGAACCCATATGATGAGAATCGAGGATGTTATGCTCCATTCTTTTGTCTGGCTATCAAGGTGGGTAGCCAACAAGATTACATGTTATCATGAGGTTCACATGCCTCTGGATGACTAGATGGTAGTCTCCCATCTTTTTGTACTATCTTGGATATATATAGCTAAACACTCAATTATATATGGACTCTATATCAGTATGGGCCATATAGCTTGATTTGTAACTACATCTTTTTTTGACATGGAGGTGTATTTAACACTCTATTTTATATATACATATGGCTTGTCTCTTACTTATGGTTTCAAATGATGTTCTTGGAAATCCATGTTTTGTGCACATGCATGTTTATGTTTTAATGCTTAATTGGTGTGGCAAATGCCACTCTAGCACATAAGTTAGCTAATGAATATGCTTGTGTGTTTGAACTTCTTGGAATATGATCATAAATAAGATATTCAAAGTTCCTCTCAACCAAACGCACCATCAAATACTTTCTAAGAAGCAAGGGATTCCTAACCAAATAAACGTTGTACGACTATGATACCACTAATTATGAATCCAAATGTACAACTAACTTACCAATCCCAAAGAGTAATGACAGTATATAATAACTCAATGATCATATTATATTCTACGACCATAGGCATATGCCCCTAAAGTCACCAATTCATTTGTGAGCGATAATATCATATAAGCAACAAAAGTGATGTTTCGAGTACTATGGTTGGCACCTTCTACAAATACTACATAAATTGAGGTAGATTATGACATTTTCAAATTGAGCACCAAGCATGATAAGCATTGAAACAAAGCAAGCCACACAAAAAGATAATAAGCACTCACACCCCACCAACACTAAAAATGCATAATATGCAAAACACTACATTACCTTTTAGCTTATGCATAACGCTTTTTGATATGTATCCCATTGCAAGGCTTTGGTAATGCATTTCCCTTGTAATCCACTAATGCATAGCCCTTTTTGCAATACATGGCTAACAATGTAAGGATCGTGCCATAAGAGTGAAAGTTTTCCTACATAACTTATCGTGATCTTGATCACAAACCAAAACCAAGTCACTTTTTGCAAAGACATGAGGTAGAACACTTTACCATTATGAGCATTAACTCGCTTCTTATGAGTCTTGTTGGCCATGGTTACTTCGTGATGATTTTAATCTGGGAAAGTCAAATATAATATACATTTTTCCTTAACAGAAGTGTTGGGAAAGAATTCTATAACTTGTTTTAACAAAATGGATTTCACATTCAATTGGCAATATTGTATCTAATCCATGGGTAAGTTGAAATAGTGTGAAATTGGTAGTAGTTTTAGTCAAGTTTGGTATGCCCACTATGCCAAGAAAAGGATAAGGTTTTAGTTTCTTTTATCTTTCTCTACCATCCTATTTATCATTATCTTCAAAACATGATTAGTGTCATATACTTGATTATTGGCCTAAGGATAATAAGGTGTTGAGTTCTTGTGTTGAAAACGCAACTCGCAACTAGTTTGGTCATCATCTTGTTACAAAAGTCAGACTTATGATAGGTAATAATGGTTCTAGGAATCCCAAACCTAACTATGATCTAAGTGAATACAAAAATAGCTGTAGCTGGGGAAGCAAGTCGAGAGAAGGGCGATGGAGACGGGATGGGAGAAGTCACGAGTTGGTTTAGGTTAGGGTTACTGAACCCTCTACAGCTGCTGAACCGCGATGCCCTCCGTTTGCCCGCCATCCTCTGTTACCGTCTTACCTTAACTGCCGTGAACCCTGCCGCTATCGTGCTGGAAGTTTCATCGGAGGGGCGATACTGTGCCGCGACAACCGGTAACATTCTGTGGCGGTTTGGAACTGCCCTGCACGGTCCGTTACTGTTAACTATGAACTGTTGTTTTCTTCGGGTTTCTCTACTCACCGAGGTGTCCGCAGTTCCGAGACGCAGCTGGCAATGGAGGATCTAGAAGCCGTTGATTATTCAGCCGACCCGATGGAAGGGGTCTCCATCTGGCGCTCACCCTTTGCCACATCAGGAGGTATGTTCAGTTCAGGCTTCTCCGAAAATTTCTCTCCGTTTTCGCTTGGTGAACAACCGAGGTCTTATCCTGTGGTCCTCCCGGATGTACCACCGACCTGGCCTGCCCTCTCTACTCCCCCTCACTCTCCGGCAACCCTTGGTTTCGTTTCCGGCTGCCTAAACCCTAACCCTGGTTTTGAACCTCCGGCATCTGGCTCCTTTTCTCGTCCGCTACATAACCCTTCCTTGCCCACCTCCTCAGCCGGAATCCCGGGCTCCCTCGGTCTTTCTTCCGGAAGTTTCACCTCCGTACCTCCGCTCTCGGGCCCCCCTATTGTTTCAGGCATCAGTGACCCCTCCTCCTCTCATCAGATCCCGGCACCGTTGAACGTTACCGCCCCTCCCCCCGGTCGCCCTCAGAACATTCCCCCCCTCGGGGCCCTAAAAGGAAATACAAGTGTTTCAAATCCAAGGAGGACGATATCTTTCTCAGACTGGAAGAGGACATTCAATGGGGAGAGACAATGGATTTTGCAGATCGAGTACTGGTCGGGCGCATCAGGGGTCGAAGCTACTCGGCAGCACGTTTGAAGACCTGGGCAGCTGAAGTTTGGGGTCATCATTTGGTGGACATCCCTTTCGTGCAAACCTTCGTGAGGGGATGGTTCGCATTGAGGTTCGCTCGTGCTGATCATACCAACTGGGTTTTGTCCTCCTACTGGCACTTTGAACATGCCCCGGTGCTCCTTAAGAGATGGACTCCATTATTTGACCCCGAGACAGAACAGATAGGCATCGGGCCCGTATGGATTCGGCTACCTCTTCATTACTGGTCAGAAGATATCTTTAGGAGAATTGGCAATGCCATTGGCACCTTCATAGACTACGACAAATCCTACCAGCAGACTGGCATGATGGCTTATGCCAGGATACTCATTAACCTGGATACCAGGGGAGGACTGCAAGAGTTCATTACCATACATTGGAGAGACACGGCACGTAAACAGATCATTGACTACGAAGGCATTCCCTATCGCTGCCACAGATGCCACAAAGTGGGACATCTATACAGGGACTGTCCACTCCTTCGGAAAGCGGTGAGGAATGACAAGGATGGAGTAGCCGATCAGCCTCTAGACAACTCCCCCAGGCTGCAACCAGTGCAGAATCAAGTGGAACATGTGCATACACAGGAAGTTGGTGAACCTCGGAGCTCTCCGGAGGCAGCAGACACTGCTATAGTCTCCACTGCTCCTCCTCCTGCATCACCAGCACCTGTGCATCCGGCGACTGAACAAGCGGGCACAGCGACAACGGGTAAGTCTTATTCATACCCCTCTCCGATATCACCTATTTCTTGCATATCATTGGGCATTTCATCTCAGTATATTACTAGCTCAGAACCTATCTCCGCTCTATTATCTCCTGTAACTCATCGTTACCCCCAGGGCTTACACGCTCACGCATCTCTCATATGCTCCCTCCCGCTTCCTTCACCGGTGGCCCCCCCTTCGCTGATCACTTCGTCCCTCGCATCCCTCTCCTTTCTTTCGACCCAGCCATCCCCCCGTTATTCTCTTCGATCCCGCACGAAGGACAGAGGTCTTGATGCCGTTGGCCTCGACCCGGTGAATGCTCCTATTACCCTTAAGAACTCCCGTGGTCGACCCTCCCGCATTACCAAAGCGAGACACACTGCAGATGAAGAAGTTGCCCTTGGGCGACAGCAAACTATCTTCAGGGCCCTTAGAGCGAAGGATGGCCCGCTATCCCTCCCCACATGAAGATACTATCCTTCAATTGTCGTGGGTTTGCTAGTTCAGCCAAAAAACTAGCGCTCAGGAGACTGCTCATCTCATCTCAGCTGGACATTATATTTCTTCAAGAAACTCTCTGTTTGGCCGAACCTCTTATCCATACCCTCACCTCCTGGCTACCTAACTGGACCTTCCATGCACTGGATGCATCCGGGCGATCTGGTGGTTTGGCTATTGGGGTTTGCAACAGAGCTTTGGAGATCCGGAACATATGGGGAGGTAGGGGATACATTGGTCTAGACATTTTCACTTATTCTGTAGCGATGGACATTAGAATCATCAATGTCTATGGCCCTTGTGCTGACCGAGCCAACTACTGGCGGTCCTTACTGGAATCAGAATTATTTCAAGCAGACAACATCATACTTGGAGGTGATTTAAATTTCTCCCTTGGATTCAGCGAGTCTTGGGGGCACTTGGCGCAGGTCGATTCCCTTACAGATACATTGTCCAGCCTACTAGAGGAACATCAGTGGGTGGATATTCCATCTGCTAGACTTCAGTACACCTGGTCAAATAACAGAAGTGGAGAACAAAGCTTGGCCAGAAGACTCGATAAATTCCTTATTAAGGAACCACTGATTAACAGTCTCCCCAGAATACGACAATGGGTCGGAATGGGAGGCATATCCGATCATCGGCCTATATACTTAGAAGCAGAGGACTTTAATCACAAAATCAAAAGCCCCTTCAAGTTTAATGCCTCTTGGTTACAGGACCCCTCTTATATACAATTGGTTCATAATTATTGGCAGAACAACCTCATCAGGGAAGACGAGGATTTCTCAGCGGGCTTTGTTAGAAAACTTACTGAACTCAAGCAGATTACTAAAATCTGGGCTCATCAAAAACGCATCCAAGATAATCAAACACTGAAAGAGGCGGAAAGAGTCATTGCTGAGTTCGAGGATTCATCATCTGGGACCTTCCTCACCCCTGAGAGCAAGGAGAAGTACACCTCACTTATAGCGAAGCGCTCTCAAATCCTAAAAGAAAGAGAAGAAAGCTGGAGGCTTAGAAGCAGGGCTATTTGGCTCACAGAGGGGGATGATAACACTAAATTTTATCATAAATTTGCCAATGGTCACAAAGCCATCAACACTATTTGGGAGTTAAGAAATGAACGAGGGCACCCTGTTTCAACACAACAGAACCTGGCCAGACTGGCCACAGAGCACTTTAAGGGTATATATAAAGCTCCTGGAGATATTAATATCTTGGAGATCATGAGGGTGGCTGAACTTTTCCCCAGATATGTTGAACAGGAAGAGTCTGATGAACTACTGAAGGAAGTGACCATGGAAGAACTGGAGGCTACTTTGAAATGGTTTAAAAAAGATAAAAGCCCCGGCCCAGATGGATGGACCATTGAATTCTACATCGCTTTCTTTGAAATCCTGGGTAACGACCTTCTGAAGATTGTAGAGGATAGCAGAAGGAGGGGCAGAATATCCTCTGCTATTAAATCCACCTTCATCGCCCTAATTCCCAAATCTAATGCCCCGATCTCTTTCGATGACTTTCGCCCCATCTCTCTCTGTAATTGCCTCTACAAGATTATTGCCAAGATCATTGCCAACCGCCTCAAACCCATACTCTCGCAACACATATCCTCTGAACAATTCGCCTTCTTGCACCACAGACAGATCCACGAGGCTATAGCCACAGCTCAAGAACTTATGCACACCATGCAGATTAAAAAGTAGAAGGGAATGATTCTCAAAGTGGATCTGTCCAAGGCTTTTGACAGAACAAATTGGTTGTATTTGAGGTTGCTGCTAACACATCTTGGGTTCCCCTACGAATTCATCAAATGGATGATGAGCTGTATCACCGATGTATCCTATAGTGTGTTACTCAATGGGGAAGCTACCTCTTTCTTTACTTCAGAGAGAGGACTCAGACAGGGATGTCCGCTCTCACCTCTGCTGTTCTTGCTTATTATGGAAGGATTAAGTAGAGTTATCTCATCAGCTCGTGATAGGCATCTATTGACTGGCATTAAACTTGCGGATAACTTCTACCTCACTCATCTATTATTTGTTGATGACATCCTGATCTTCTTGAATGGCAGCATTGGGGACTCCACTACCCTTCATAACTCCATTCTTCTCTTCCAGCAAGCTACAGGTATGAAGATCAATGATAATAAATCCACGATTACTACAGTTGGCTGCTCTATACATGAAACCGCCTTTGCTACTCAGCGCTTCCCCTTCATCAATTTGAACCTGTCGGATGGTATAAAGTACCTCGGTTTCAGACTGAAACCTATTGGTTACAGAATAGCAGACTGGTTATGGCTCATAGCTAAAGTGGAAAAGAGACTACAGGTATGGTATCACAGATATCTCTCTCGTGCTGGCAGATTGATCCTTATTAAAGTTGTGATTGAAGCCACACCAGTCTATTGGATGGCCCTAGCCTGGATACCTAAGGGCATATTGAATAGGCTACAAAGTATTTGCTGCAGATTTCTTTGGAAAGGTAACTATCCGGGAAGGCTCTTTGCCTGGGTCAAATGGGATACCATCGCCAAACCCAAACGCTGGGGGGGATGGGGTATAAAGAGGCTCGACCTTTTCTCCAGAGCACTGGCTGCCAAACTTGGGTGGCAGCTTCTCACCTCAAATGGTCTATGGACTCGAGTAGCATATGCAAAATATATTAAGCCTCAGAACGTTCTGGACTGGATCTGTACACAACAAGGAACTAATCAAAACATTTCCAATATATGGAAAGCGGTTATTGGCACCTTACCTCTGCTACGAGAAGGAATCACATGGCGCATTAAGGAAGGTAATGCAGTGCGTATTGGTCTGGACCCGTGGGTCGGATGTGGAAATGCCCACAGGTTATCAGCTGACCTCATAAGGCACCTTCATGACAGAGGGATTACGCACATTATGCACATTGGAGATAATGAAAACTCCTCTTTCCTCCAGCAAGCATGGACCACCGCTCAGGTGTTAGAAATTCCTGAACAGTGGCAGAACGAATGGATGGAGTATACGGATGCTCTCACACAAGCTCACATCAGGCTCACAGAAGGACCTGATGAAATTATATGGGCCTTTGCCAAGCATGGAGCATACGTCCCGAAGCTAGGATATTTAAGGCTCATGGAACCTCATAGGCCACCGGATATCCATCCCACCTGGAAAGCGCTCTGGAAACTTAAGTCGGCTCCTCGCACGCGATTATTAATGTGGAACATTCTATTTGACAAAATTCCTACAGGCACCAATCTCATGAAGAGATCCTTTTATGGACCATTTCGTTGCCACTTATGCCAAGGGGAGGAAGAAAGCACAGATCATTTGTTCTTGAACTGCAGCACTACTCTACAATTTTGGCATGCCCTCACCACACACTATCCGCATTTGAAAAATTGGCAAGGTAATAACCTCATGGATGCATGGGAAATCTGGTGCCAGAATCACACGGGGAAATCTATCAACATTCCGCTGCTGGCCTGCTGGGCTGTTTGGATCGCGCGCAATCAGGCTATCTTTAATCTAAAAGCCCCACACTGGCCCACTATACTACACCATACAATTGCAGACTTCAACATGATACCTGAAGAAGAATCCACAGCACCACCTCGTATCATCAGACCTGTGATCATCGACAAATCAAAGCCATGGGCATTCTTTGATGGCTCGGCACAAGATGCGGGCTGTGGGGGAGGAGCAATACTCTATCTCAATGAAATGCACTGCTATAAGATACAAATTAACCTAGGCAGAGGCACCAATAACTTTGCTGAATTGTGCACGGCTAAACACATCATACACTTTGCTATCCATAAACAATGCAAACACCTTCAGCTGTTTGGAGACTCTAAAATTGTTTGCAATTGGCTGAATGATGCATCTCATTGTCATGCATTTTCATTGAGACACATTCTAGATGAAGCTAAAAGACTGACTGCTTCCTTTGAATCATTTGTCTGTCGACACATTTACAGGGAACAGAACACCATCGTCGACCAGCTCTCCAAAGAGGCAACGCACAGACAAGGAGATGACTGGCTGATCCAGGAGGAAATCGACGGAACTTATTACCAGCACTACCACAGACCTTTTGATGATCATATGGGAGATGGGCTATAAAGCCCACACACTTACAGTACCATTTTTGTTTATAGCTTGTATATATTTCTATTGTCTAGTCATGAGTACAGCCCTACTTTTTTTTTGATATTATCAGCATATATATAGCTCTCTGTGCAGAGCATGGACACAATTTTGATCACTGCTAGTTTTTACTGTTTTGATAATGCTCCCTGCGTGGAGACAACTTGTTTTTCTCTTCCTTAGGTTTTACAGACTATGAACTTGACAGGCACTGCTGCCTCCATATGAATATGCTTCGGCATCTACAAAATGTAATTTCTCAATACTAATAGAAATTACGACTTTTTCCCAGGGGAAAAAAAAAATAGTTGTAGCTATTGTGTTGTTATCGTTGGAATATGTAAGCATAACCTTGGCTCATTTAATAAAGTAGTCAAAGATTGCAATGAAGCAGCCATGGCCATTAGCCAAGGAAGGGGAAAAAATGACATCACTAGGACATTTCTTGGATTATCCAACTATTGATTATTTTATTCATTTTTGTCCCATAACTTTTGGAGGGGAAAATACTATAGATTTGTAACAACCCTAGTGAATATTTCAGGTAATAAAAGCTAAAAATAATAACCACGGTTGATGGGACACTTATTCCAAGTTGAATGTTGAGCAAGGCATCCTAGGGGGTGTTCATTTGGTTTATTATGGCTAAGGCTCTGGAAAGGCAAAATGGAATTTTTGGCACATTTATTTATGAAAATAATGGAAATTAGGAGAAAAGGGAGGTGAAAAGTCACTTGGTTACATGTGAGGAAGAAATTGAAGGAAAATAATGGAAAATAAAGAAAATAAAGGCCTCATTAATAAAAAGGCTTCTGAGGATCAGTTAGTAACCTTTTGTCCGTTCATTTTTGGAGCTCTCTCATATTCTTTCTCTCTCTCTCTCTCTTGGACACTTAGAATTTTCTTACATGGTCTGAATGGAAATTGGCATCCACCCATGGTATTCATTGACCCATGGTATTTATCTACTCATGGAATATACCCATGGTATTGTAAGTGGCATCCACCCATCATATTCATCACCCAAGGCATTTATCCACCCATGGTATTGTAAGTGGCATCCACCTATGATATTAATTCACCCATGGTATTAAATCACCCATGGTATCTACTCACCCATGGAATTTACTTGTTGTATTATAACTAGAAAAAGACTATAAGTAACAAGTGGCATTTTGTAAAATGACATATTTTCCACCACACTGTAGCTTTTACAGTTATTCACTGTATATATATATATATATATATATCGTGGTTTTGATTAATGTGTGTTCTCCTATTTTCTTCTAGCATTTCAATTTTTCAAATTTTGGGGGCCTCCCCCCCGCAAAAGATCCATTTCAATTTTTTAGATCTTGGGGGCCTCCCCCAAGATCCGGATCAGTGGTATTAGAGCCAGGTTACGGCTCCATGGGAATGAGGGTTTGATGCATATTTTAGTTTTAAATTTTTGCAACAATATTCAACAAACTTCATGCATGTGCTACGACCTCCACGAAGCACTTTTTTGGGCAAAGATGGAAGAATTTTTCTTTTCATTTTTTTGCAAGAATTTTGGCGAGTTTGCAGGATCAAATATGAAACTTTTGGTGCAAAATTTACAAAAATAAATAACATATCTGGATTCCTTGCTAAAAAAATTTCAAATTCAAAAAAAAAATTGGTTGAATCTGAGTCCGAATGAGGGAGATATCACTGATTTAAAATCAATTGTGTTGCAGAATTTTTTTTTACGGCAATTCGTGGACAACAAATATCCTATCATTTTTTGCAGTTTTGTGCATAATTTCAGAAAAATGATTGTAGATATGAGCTCCTCTTGAAAAATCACCCAATTTCAAAAACAAAAAAAATGGTCGAATCGGAGTTCAGATGTGGGAGATATCATTGATTTAAAATCAGTTATTTTTTCAAAAAATTTGTGACGGCGGGACAGTTGCAGTGCGCATCTAAGTTTCCCGAGTGTCCAAATAAAGATTTCAATCACATGGGAAGATGCATAATGGTCATTAAAATTCCAAAAACAAGTTATAATAAATATTACGAGCTATATTGACTGAGTTATGCCCATTGTAAATTAATTTTTATATCTGGCGCAGCATTGGGAGCGAGTTCCATTTGGAGACGTGCCCTGCCACCCCACTTTAGTAGGTACTCGCTTCACATTCATCAGTTTTATCATATCAACATCCAACTTGGGTTCTTTGGAGATGTTCCCTCCCACCCCAGGCTATGTAGGCACATGCTACTTCATCAACTGTTAGCATCACGGTTATGGATCAACCGCACAAAATCCTTGTCATCGAAGTCCATTTGTTAGGCCGCACATTGTTAGTATCATAATTGGTCACAAGCATTACAGGATATCTCTATCCCCAGATCTTCATTTTTCATGGTTATGGGTCATCCACAAACTCACACTTCATCGAAGTCCATTTGCTAGGCCGCACAGTGTCAATATCACAGTTGGTCACAAGCATTACAGGGTATCTCTATCCTCGGATCTTCGTTCATTACGGTTATGGGTTAACCAAACAAAACCATTCTCTGTAGTGGCTCTTCATATTCAACAAAGGCCTCTTTGGAGGGAACTTCACGCAATGGGGACCATTGCTTCTTAAGGAGGGAGGAATGATCCGAATGGAAATTAGAATTCACCCATGGTATTCATCGACCCATGGTATTTATCTACTCATGGAATATACCCATGGTATCGTAAGTGGCATCCACCCATGGTATTTAATCACCCATGGTATCTAATAACCCATGGAATTTACTTGTGATATTATAACTAAAAAAAGACTATAAGTAACAAGTCGCATTTTGTATAAATGACATATTATCCACCACAATGTAGTTTTTACAGTTATTCGTTATTTTAATAAAAAAAATCTTCGTCGTTTTGTTTAATGTGTGTTCTCCTATTTTCTTCTGGCATTTCAATTTTTCATATCTTGGGGACCTCCCCCCAAAGATCCATTTCAATTTTTTAGATCTTGGGGGCCTCCCCCAAGATCTGGATCACTGGAGCACTTGGGCATTGGATCAAGAAGGCAAGAGGAAGTTAAGATCAAGAAAGGAAAATCAAGATCAAACAGCTACAACATGATTCTTTGCAAGTATTGATTTGCATGTGTGATTTCCTTGCTAGATTTGGCATGCATGGTATTCCATGTGGTTTTTTTGTTATGGCATGGGTTTTGCCAGGTGTGACAGTGTTTTTTTTCCTAGCCTTGCCATTTCCTGATAGCCTTGATGAGATGAGTTCTCATACTTCGGTTGAGCTAGATTGCCAGATGGATTCCAAGCTGAGTGGGGTGGATCTCCAAAATGACAAACACATGGCCTAATGGTCCGTGAACCGGACTGTGGATCACAATAAAGCCACTGGCCTAGTAACCCATAAGCCAGATTGTGGGTTGCGGTAAAGCTAGGATTGTGTGTCTCGGTGGGCTTAGGAATCCTTATTGGTGAATGGCGGGATATACGATAAAGCTAAGAGGTGGATTTCTCTCCGTTGGGCCTAGTAGTCCCAGGATGGGATGTATGGTAAATCTTGAAGAGTGGGTCTCAATGTAGGGCCTAGTGATCCCTGGATCGGACTGTGGATTACGATAAAGCCTAAGAGACTAGGAAGCACTCAAATTCCTCGCGGTGTAGGTGGAGAACTCTGGTAGCATCCATGCTTATTTGGTTCTTTTCAATTGGTTATGATTCCCACATTCATGCTTGGAATATGTCACGGGAGTGATTGGATGAAGATAGATTTGGCTCAGCCAATTTATTGTCGAGTGGAACGTGGTAGTCCCACCCTCAATTGGTTTCTACATTCATTAATGAGAAATTCATCCCTTTGGTTTTCATGTGTAAATGTATTGGTTTATATGTGGATTTTATTTCTGATGTATATATGGTATTTGTGTTGCTACTATGTTGGTTATGTATATGTTTTATGACAGTATCTATGTATGGATCTCATCATGTTTTTACTTGTAAATGAATAAACAATGTATCTATGACCTAATAGATGATAATGCAGCAAATGACATGACACAACAATGGTTCTTAACGATTCTCAGATAAGTATGAGATCCATATGCTTAAATATGTTGTTTACACCTGTAAATTACATGCTTCTGATATGTTTGATAAAATGCCTATCATGGCTAGTAGGGGTCTAATTAAGGGCGTGTTCAACTAATTGCTTTTGCATCATTGTTTCCCTCTTATTTTACTGCTTCGAAGATGTCATTCCATTCTGGGCAGTGACCTAGGGTCTGGGCCTAAAAAAATGGCTCAAATCTCGGGGACACTAGCACAGAACTGGACAAAATGGTCCCTAAATGCTGGCTTGCAGGCCTGTGAGAGTGTCCAAAGGTCAAGAGATCAAAAACCTCAGTGAGACCCAAGGGTAAACTGCCTGAAGTGTTGGTTCTTAAGGGTCATGTAGTTGATGTGGAAGTTTTGTATCTTGTGTTTCTGTCAATTCCATTTCCTTAAGGTCACATAGGAGGTTGAATCCAATCACAATAGCCTCTCGTCACATGTTTACTCCGGTTTACCGGTTACTTGGGTAGATGTGGGAGGAGGGTGTTACAAGATCTATATATTAAAAGTGAAGAAAGTATAGAAAGAATAAACACCTTGAGACCATGCAACTCTTTCTTTGACTTTGATTTCTTGGGACTTCTCCTTGGCTCTCCCTCATGAAAGAAGATATACAAACAATCCACCCTCTCAAGACAATAATAGGAGAGTCTCTTTTGTTTCACTCTGGCAACATAATATTATGATGAATGCTCTAACACTCTCCACATCAGTGACCTTCCCACTCGACCATGTTAAATCTACTCCAACAAACCATTTTGTAACTGGAAGAAGAATCCTACTAGGTTAATCTTGTCATTGGTCATAAAGTAATTTTGATATGGTGATTAATGGGTTTATAATTGGTGGTTTACAGGCCCAAGGATTTAGTAACCCATGATTTTCCCCATAGTTTTTAATGTAAGATATGTTATTTAATGGCTTGATGACTCCATTATAAGATTCCTTTTCGAAAAGATTAATAGATCTATTAGGAGGTGGATTTTTATTTAGGATTTCCCTGATTATCATGGTGTTTTATTGTTATGTGTTTTTTTATTGTTAGCTATTATTATTATTACTCCTTTTTCATTTATATTTTCAACAAGGCCATCCAATGGCAAATTATATCATGCTCCAAATTGATATAAGGAGCATAAACAACATTGGATCCTATAACCCAATCTTGGATATAAAAAATGTGGCATAGACGCATTGATCCTTCACGTCCAAACCATGAGTTACCATGAAGTTATGAAAATAAGATGAAATGGTAACCAGTAGCCCTACACTAATTTAAGGACCATTTTGACCATAATTTCACCATGTTCCAAAGAACAAATCTAGCCAACTTCACCTCCCACAAGGAGATCACATTTACTCATAAACATTCTAAAACACCTCAGACTATCTACTTTCAATTGGGATTTGAGAATCAGCATCCCTCACACATCCCAAGATAGTAGAGAGAGCTTCATTCCAGAGTAATATGAAGACCTAAACCATTTTACATGTTCTCCATTTTAAATCTATCCAAAGCAAGCATATGGTTATCAGTTGTCTGAAGCATTGCATGCTTATAAGATTTAATTTGTGGTTTGGGGCTGAAATTTCCCATTAACTTGTCCATATGAGTGGGGGGAGAAAATTCCTTTTAACCTACAATAAGATTTCAATTTCACATTGTTATACCTAGAATGGATCAAACTATCCTTGATCACAGGGTTAGTGGGCTAGTGCACTTGAGGTTTCCCCACCACCAAAAAGGAACTATTAATCCTAGGCTACACCACTAGGCCATTAGAACTACACACTACGGTAGGAATTGAACCATTATATAAAATCTACCTACTCCCACACCTAAATCACTATAAATTAAACCATATACTTCCAATCTCATAACATCAGATGAAGAACCAACCACTCTTGTAGAACCGAAAAGGGGACACCAGCCTCAACACCCTAACTTGAGGCCACAAGAATGCCACATTTCCTTGCACCCTAAGAGGAAAAAACCACACCAACACATGTATTGATACTTTAATCCAACTTGGTCCTACAAAGAAGTCAATCTCTAGCCAAATTATCATAAACTTGACAAGTAAATCAAACATTTAGTAAAATGAGGTACCAAACCTTCTATTGCCTAACTCCATTGATGGAGAAAACACAAATGAAGGAGTGTATATTTCACCTGATCCATTTTCACATTTACCCTCAAATTTGGCCTAAAATAATTGTCACCCATTAGGGATAAAGACTCTACAAAATCTAGGGATAAATATATCAAGAAAGGGGTGTATGTAGACTAGCAAGGTTGGCAATTCCAACCATAGTGGGTAATTATCCTAATCGAGAACTTTTGGGTTAAAATATATCCTCCAAAAAACATAAGCAATGGAACCAATAATGTTCTAGGTGTCAATATGCAACACAAGGAGATATAACATCTAAATTAAACAAAATATAGACATACTTCAACCCCAATCCCTAGTAAGAGCTCAAGGAGGTCCCTTTAGCCTCCTAATTCAATAGACACCAATAATTGAATACCTCATCATCCTGAATTTGAATATATATGAAAAATAATAATAATTAACCCCTTGAAACTCCAATTGCATTCACCCCTCGAAATACTCCACATTATCTACTAGGAAAAAGTTGAAAACATTTGGATATGGAGGGGAAATGTTTTTGCAGTTGACTAAAGACTATGAGGTGATCCATGTGTCCTTGACATTAGGCCCCACTAGAGGCTAAATTACCTTCTCTTTGGCATCTATCTAACCACCCCCCATCACTAAATCCTCACCCACACTCACCAAGATGGAGTCCCTAAATGGAATAAAGTACCTTAGTCCATTCTCATAAGGATACATGCCCTCAAGATGCAAATAATTAGCTACAAGCATTAGATTTTTCTTACACTTTGTTTCCAATCCCCGAAGCTTATTCTCTATAGCAACCACATTACCATTGCTGAGAATGGTTTCCATCCCTCTTTATTTGTTGGAGGAGCCACCCTCCAAACTTAGCATTCAAAGAATGTACCATAACTTAAATGGAACCATCATCATCAACATTGTTAAGGGAAATGCATTTCAAAGGAGAGCATTAATTTGTTCAGCTTCTCCCCTAGTTTTTATGGACCGTACACCTAAAAAATCATAAGATGTTAAAGATTACACTCCACTTTGAGGGGGGATTTCCTTTTACAATGAAGACAATGTATGAGAAAAGATATGATGATCCAAAGACTAGGTCTTCTTGGTGTGTGTGTGTGAAGCGGGGGGAGGGGGAGAGAGATAAGGGTTACAAGTATAATGAAAGGGTACAATGAAAGGTTCAAGCCTACCTAATAATATAACATTATAAATGTAATAGTTCAATATCTAGGGCTTAATAAGGGGTTTTTTGTTTTTAATGGGGTTTTTCTAGGGCTTAACATGCCCCTCCCCTTCAAACAAGTGTTGTACTTGACACTTGATTATATATGGGTGTTTCTACACGAATCATTCATCTTTCATTGTCACCTCTTACACTAATAGGTTCTTCCATTTGATAAGGTACTCAGTAATCATTTGATTTCTCAGTCGTTTAATTCTTGTTTACATAATTGTTTATGGTTCTGGTACGATTTTTCCTTCATCGTCAACCTCTGGTAAAATAGTTTGGCTTGGGAATTTCCCATCAATTACCTTTTTTAAGCAATGGAATAATGGATGTACATGTGAATATGGAGGTAAATCCAATTTATAATAATATTTCCAATCCTCTGCAACACCTTATAGGGGCCATAACAACCCAGTACTAATTTATTGTCCTTCTTTTTTTGCTTTAGGGAGAGATGAGCCTCATCATTGGGTAATTATATGGGCCTTAATTGGCCTTAATTCACCTCCTAGCTTAGTCAAACCAACTATTCTCACAACTTATTGCATACTTTTGATTATATTTTGTTTATGAGATAAGTTCGAGTTGCATATTTTGCTTTGTGGTCTAATGTGCATGTAATGCACGAATAAAGGATAAAACCAAGGAAAAATGCAGGAATAACGGATAAAAGCAAGGAACTGTGGCAAAGACCTTGGTTAAAACTCGAATGGGACAAGGAAGAGGAATTATAAGAGGAAAATCATCCTCATTTACTACCCCTCCATTCAAATATTCCTCCATCAGCTTGGAGTGCAAACAACCAAATCATGAGGACTAAAAGACAATCGAGCAAGTGAAAGTGACAGAAACCAGTTTATCTTGAGTGGGGAGCCAAGCCTCCCTAATGGGAAGGAAGTCGTTGGAGACTTCAGATGTATAAGTAGAGAGGCTTAGGACCTTAGTAGGATTTGGATTCTTATTGTAAAACTCTACTTTATTTCTGAGCTGCAAGACTTGTGACAGTTTGTTATGTAATCCATGGTTTTTATAATAAAGATGAGTTCTGTTTTGAGCCAGCACTGAGTTAACTCAGAGGGCTGAAGCTCTTGGGTTAGGGCCCAACCCAAGCAGCCAAAGCTCCTCTTTATTGTACATGTATGCTAGCATAGATTTCTGGTTCTGTTCATTTGCTTAAGTAGCTTCCTGGTTTTCTATTCATTTGCTTAAGTAGCTGCATTTCCATTACAACAATATAGCATAGCTTCCTATTTTTATGTTCATTTGCTTAATTAGTTGCATTCCCATTATAGTAGTGTAGAGTAGATTAGTTGTGCTTTAGTTTACTTCCATTTGTGTTTTTTTTCAATTAGCAAGTTAGCTAGGAGAAAAAGATCACCATAAGGTTGTCCGCAGGTGTCTCGGCCTCGCCTCCTCCCTCTAGGACCATGACTTGAGGAAGAGACCCTTCAGCAATCCCAAAAACACAGGTTTCTAGTTCTCGCATGAGCTTTGGAGTTTGTTTTTTGATGCAGTTACTTGTTTCATTTCATTATCATCATTTTCCCTCACTCTCGGTCCACCCTCACCCTCACTGGTTTTTCTGTCATTTTCATTTGAAACCTCCTTTAGCACGTTCTTCATGCATCGTTTCCTCATCATCCGATCCACAACAAACCTGACCAATCACCATCTGATTCATTAGTTTACCCAACGGCCATCACGCGCGAAGTCTTCCACCTACTTTATGCGCTCTAATCTCCACCGTCAATTTGTCTCTTGATCCAATGGCTATCGCGTCACCTCAATACTTTATGTGCCCCAATCTCCACCATCGATCTATCTAGCCTGATCCGACGGCTATCGCACAATCTCGCGCGGATTCTTGCACGACCATTATCCGCCCAAGAGCATGTGAGAAAAGTGGTTTTCCCATGCTACGTGTCACCCAGTTAGGCTAATCGCGTGAAATTTCAAAATACAGCTTACAGCTTTGAGGGTGCACGAGAAACTGCTTACCACCTCCAAAAACCCGCTCCATCATTTCCGCACGTTTCTTTCGCGATAAGATCTTCACTGTTCATCTGCCAATTAATCATGTTCGTCCATCCATTCACTTAATTCCTCGAGATAAGACCTCTGTCATTCATTTGGTTCGTTACCCTATTCTTTCACTTATTCCCAAAATCACCTACAATAAGATCTTTGCCATTCATCATGTTCATTAAACTTGTTCATCCATCTATTGACTTAAGCCCCCGCAATAAGATCTTTTTCGTCCATCTTCTATTCGTGGATTGATCCAATGGTCCCTATGCACTACTGCGTCCTTACGTCCTCCTTTCACCAATTTCGATCTTTGACTGCTCTTCTGCTTGAAAACAAATTTAGTTTAGTTCCTTTGCTTACACCTTAGTATAGTTTAATGCTCTTTACCTCTACAACTTAGATAGCAGCATTAGGTTAGTGTTGATTTATTAATTTTGTTTAGCATAGCTGTTTAGATGGTTAGTTAGGTTATGGTGTGGTTTAGCATTACATGTTGTTTTCTTCATTATTGCAGTAGAGTAGCTCTCTCTTAGAATAGATTTGCTCTTCTTCCATCAAAGAATTAAGCTTCTTCTGACCCTATAGAAGTCTGGCTTGGAAGCCCTGGGGTCTCTTTCCAGATGATTAGCAACAATAGGCAGGACCTTCACTTTTACTTGTGCATATAGCACTGTCACCTCCAAGTTTGTACGAACCGCGGGTTGATAAGTAAAGTTGGTAGCCATGGGAGTTGCAGCAGTCTTGTTGCAATACCTAGGCTCATCACTTTTTGGCGCCATTGCCGAGGAGGTGTCTAAGTAGAATGTGATTACTGATTTCTTCTATTTCTAGTCTCCAATTTTCTTCCATTAGTTTATTTCTACAAAAGTAATCTAATTTCTTCCTTTATTTCAATTGTCATTATCTACTTTCCTTTCCATTCTGCAAGTAGAATTTCAATTCAGCAAGTATTTTCCTTGTTAGTAGCTTCCTTTATTTCATTTGTCATTATTTGCTTTCCTTTTCATTCTGCAAGTAGAATTTCAATTCAGCAAGTAGTCTTTTTCTGTCAGTAGTCTTCCTTCAATCAGAAATTTCATTCTACAAGTAGAATTTCAATTCATCTAGTTTTTATTGTTAGTGATTTTTCATTCAATCAACAATTTCCTTTCCACATAGTACTCTCCAGCTTTTAAAAAAAAATCTTACAAAAACCAACCCAAAAACATTTCCTTTCATGCCTCGTAGGAATATGGACAATTCAGGGAAATTCTTGTCAAATGCCCCCACTGCATCCAACAATCAACCTTCTCTCTTCTTCAGTGATGGTGAATTGGAAGACCCTTTACATGAGCAACCTTACATATTTGAGGAACCTACAGGGGAAGAAGAAGAGGAAGAACCCATTCTTACTGAACCAATGGCTGAACACCGAAAGGACAGAGCAAATGGAGAGAGAATTGAGGGTGCCTTCCCCATCAGGGAGACCAATGGGGACATTAAGATGAAGAATATAAGCCCCTCTGCTCTACCTCATTTCCATGGCCTAACCACAGAGGACCCTGAAACTTTCCTATTTGAGTTTGTTGTTATATGTCGAACCTATGACTATACAGATGATGAGAAAAAGTTAAAACTGTTTCCATCTACCCTCAAGGATGCAGCATTGCGCTGGTTCATGGGTTTACCTGGAGATAGCATCACAAATTGGGCTCAGATGCAACAGGCTTTTAACAACAAATATAGGGACTACTGTAGGTCAAAGGACACTAAAGAAGATATTTTCAGGATGACCATAGGCCAGGATGAATCCTTAGAAGACTATGAAGAAAGATTCCAGCTCAGTTACAAAAGGGCCAAGTGCACACTTGACCCTAAGTCACTAAAGTTGGTCCTGCTTAGAGGAGTAAGGGAGGATCTTCTGGATACCTTACATATGATAGCAGGAGGATATATCTACCAATTACCCTATGACGATATTAAGACTGCCTTTAGAAACCGTTCTAGGGCAACCAAGAAAAAGGGTAGGGGTAGTCAACCTATGGCCAGTACATCATCCTCCAACTCATCCATCAAGGGTGAAACTGGAAATATGCTATAAGATTTCAAAAGTGATATGCTGCAAACCCTTGCCTTTCAATTGGACACCATGAACATTAAAAGGAAGCAAGAGGAAGCAGAAAGAGCCCTGACCATCTTTTGTCCTAGATGCACCAAGAGGCATCCTAGGAACGAATGTCCATTGAACTATATTAAGATTTTCTCGGTCTGTGAAGAAAACCACTCCACAGACAAGTGCCCTTCTTTACCTAGACTCAAAGTTGTATATCAAGGAGCTGAAGGGGTCATTGAGCAGCTTTGCTAAATCAACCAAAGGAGACCTCCTGGGCCTAGACCTTTCCAACAAGGTATGCAAGGGTCATCCCATGCATATTACAACCCCTACCAAACCACAGCCAAGATCATGCAAAGATGTGTTCGCGGATGAACGAACGAACGAACATGCACTTTTCGCGAATGGACGAACCTGTCAAGCATGTCAACATGCAAGCAAGAAGAAACATGCAAAGGAAACATCAAGAAAACCCAATGACCATCGAAGACTTTGGGCACTTTTCCATGTGGATGTGAAGTTTGACACACCATGAGGACATCCATCACCCAGCAACACTACAACTCGACATGCACACCAACGGAAACATGAATGTACCAGCACTATCATGTCAAGTCTTGTAATGAGTCATGTCATCCACATCTCTATTGTGGGCCATACTGTCAATCAATGTGATGTAACATGGAAGTCCAATAGACCCACTTGTCATATGGAGAGTCATGTAAAGTCAAAAGGTCATGGAATTCAACAGTCATGAGAGTAGTCGAACAACCACAAGGGTCACTTTCACCCTTGGCTATAAATACCCCCTCATTTGTAAATGTAAGGGACTTTTCACCTCGGCTCCTCCCACATAGCCTTGAGAGTTTGTAATCTTTTCTTTGAGGAGTAAGTAGTGTCTCCAATGCCCCGCCCACGAGGTTAGTGATGTATGGTGTAATGATGTGTCTTGGAACTTTCTCTTAATTCAGAATTCTTCTAACAACCCAGCACATTCTCACACATGTATTGTAACTGTTCTAAGACTGATCTTGAACACTTGTAATGCTTGTTTCTTTAACCTGTGTTTAAAACTTGAACTCATTCAATTGTTGTAATACATATATATTAATGAAAATGTGTTGTATGAGTTGTTAATGTTGTCCTGCCCATGTTGGTTACCTCCCTGGACATCAGACAAACCTTTCACGTAAACTTGCTATAACAATTGTCGCACTCATGCGGACTCCTCCGTTGTGTGTTGTACGTGTTATATTTCCTTGTGTGTTGTGACTACCGCATCCATGTGGATTGCTCTTCCAGAATCTGTGCACGTCCTGTTGTGTTGTGTGTTCCTAACAAAGTTGGGGCTTCCTCCCATCCGACTTGGGACTCACTCCCACCCTCTCCCTCTACATTGAAAGAACCATTGACACAAGTAACACTAGCAATCACCAGGCACGCGAACCTCACTACTTGAAGACAAAGCAGACCACTCTCCTATGCTGACAAGAAAGAGTTTAGGAAAATCTTTAAGATAATGGCAACCGGGCCATCATATCGGATGGGAATCCCACACCAAACGGTGTGAGTTCTAGTTTGGACTTCATACTAGGGTGATCCCCTGAATGTTGGCGAGTCCAACACCGTCAACATGTTGCTACTTGACCATAATTCTTAACAAACTCATAGTAATATTATATTAATCATAAAAATACTCTAATTTTGTTTAATGCTTTTGGGATTGGTCATTCCCTCATAGATTTTGTTTTTTTAGGGTCCGATTTGACACCTTCGTGCAATACAATATGACCCAAGTAATTTGCCTCTTAAACCCCAAAGGCACATTTGGAATGCTTTGCATATACTTGTTTATTTTCTAGTATTTTTAAGACCCTTTCAACATGTTGTACATGCTCTTCCCAAGATTTGTTATAGATTAGTGTGCCATCCAAAAATACTAACACAAATTTTCTAAAAAAATGGTTTGAAAATAGAATTGCATTGAGCTTTTAAATGTTGAAGGTGCACTAGTAAGTCCAAATATCATAACCAAAAACTCATAATAACATTCATGTGTTATAAATGTGTTTTTAAATGTCTTCTTGCCTCATTCTGACTTGATTAAATCTTGAATGTAGATCTAACATAGTAAACAAAACTACTCCATGCAATTCATGAATTATGGAATAGGAAACTTGTCTTTGATGGTAATTTTTTTAGTTGTCTATAATTTGGACACACTTGCCATGAACCATAATTTTTGTAACCACAACCACTGATAAATAGAAATCACTTTGGTTAGGTTGAATGATGCCAACCTCTAACATTTCTTGAATCAAACACTAAATTCACTCTTTTGTGTATATGGATACATGTAGGGCCCAATGTTAGTTGGTACACTTCCAAATTTCAATTAAATAGCATGGTCATGATCTCGAGTAGGTGAAAGACCCTTAGGCATATCTTCAATACCTTGGAATGATTGTTGATAACTGTTTGAAGATCCACTAGAGAAGAGAATATAGATGCTTTAACATATAATGAACATACTTGTGCAATTATACCATTGTTTCCCTTTTTTATTAATTTGTCATGCTACTAGAGCTTATCACTTTAGAGGGTTTCCTTTGGATACCTTTGAGGTCAATTTCCTTGCCTTCTAAGGAAAATCTCATGAAAATATCTTGAAAATTAAGGGCCATTGTTCCCAATGATTGTAACCATTAGACCCCTAATACAACATCAACACCACACATTTGAATTGCAATCATGGGACTATCCAATAAATACTCCCCCATATTTAGCTTAATATTGTGGAACTTCCATGAATAATTTACGGTACCTCCGTCTATAATAGTTAATCAAAATTATGGTGTTGGGAATACAAAGTAATTAAGAAGTTTGCCAATTTTTAATTGATGAAGTTATGGGTACTACCTTAATCAATCAACATTGTTATCTTTTTCTTTTTGATATATCCTTCTACCTTAAGTGTTTGGGAAGTACTCATTCAAACCAATGCACAACAATATATTGTTTGATTACTATCTTCTAGCTCTAGATCTTGTGACAGTTCTAATACTTCGTCTTCTTCCTCTTCACAGTCTATGTATAATCATTTATTCTAACTACATTTATGCCTCTAATTGTACTCGTTATCACAATTGAAACATGGTCCCTTTTCTCTTCTTTTATCCATTTTTTAAGGTGTCAAACTTTTCTATTTAGGAGTAGGAGCATGAGGTTCTTTATAGTTGTTAGTGACCAATTTTCAAATAGTCGTATTTTTACTTTTAGTTTGCCTTTCTGGGCTAAAATAATTCTCTGGAAATTTAGGTTCAAAGAGATGCACTTCATTTAGGGTGCCTTTATTTTAAGTTCCCATAAAGAGGTCTAACAAAGTATCCTTTAAAATGTTCTTTACCCTAACACTTAGCTTTTGGGATTGTTGAATGTACTCTGTAATTGGACCCTTTTGCTAAAGATTTTCCATTTCACTAAAGAATGGATTACTCTTAATATCTCCACAATGTGTTATCTATTCCTTTGTAAAAATGCACCAAGATATAATAGAATCTTTAAACCGGTGAAGGTTCCTATTCCCGTTGGTGTAAGGTTATCTGTTGAACAGTGTCCCAAGACACAAGAAGAGGAAGAGGACATGTCCTGTGTTCCATATGCAAGTGCAGTCGGTAGCCTGACGTATGCGATGGTCTATACTAGACCAGGCATTGCACATGCAGTGGGAGTATTGAGCAGGTTTATGTCAAAACCAAGAAAGGAGCATTGTACAACAGTGAAGCAGGTTTTCAGGTATTTGAGTAGCACTAGTGATTATGGTTTGTGCTACCAAGGAAGACCAGGATTGGACAAAGTTTTGGATATCCGTGGATTTGTTGATGTAGACTAGGCTGGAGATTTGGATTATAGAAGATATACAAGTGGTATGTGTTTAACCTATTTGGAGGTGCAGTCAGTTGGATGAGTAAGAAACAATTTGTAGTGGCACTATCAACTAGAGAGGCAGAATACATGGCATCCACTCATGCAAGCAAGGAAGTAGTTTGGTTGCAGAGATTGTGTTCAAGTATGGGTTTAGTACAGGGACCTATAAGGATAGATTGTGACAGCCAAAGTGCAATTTTCTTGGCAAAGAACCCTGCTTACCATTCAAAGACAAACCACATTGATGATCAGTATCACTTTGTGAGGGATATGATAGAAGACAAAAAAAAATTGTTGGTAAAGGTGGACACTTTGAAGAATACTGCAGATGCATTGACAAAATCTGTGAGCTCTGATAAGTTCTCTTGGTGTAGAGAAACAATGGGTGTTTTAGGGCTAGATGACTAAGGTCTCCTATGGCACCCTATGGAAAGAAAACAACAAGTGGGAGAATGTTAGGTTGTGTTATATTCTTTTCACAACTAGCTACCCTATTTAACCGGGGGGTTAGAGGGGCCATTGCGCCGATTACACAGTGGGGGGCGGTTTGCCCCCCTCTATTGGGTCCAGGGCAGCGCCCCGGGGAAATTTTTTTTTGGACCCTATATTAGGTTGGGCAGACCTACCCATGGTTTTGTGCATGGTTTTGGACACGATGGTTTTCGGTCCATGGTATTGAATGCTTCGACATGTATAAATATGTATTGTAACATTGAAAAGAACATAATGAAAAATCAATCTAGTAGTCCCGGTTTTGGGATGCAGGGGAAAATCTCTGTGTATATGTGTTTTATGTGTTATTGTCTCGCATTGTTTATTTTTTGTGTTTAGAATTCGTATGCAGGTAATTTATGTACGGTGTTAAAACCTACATAGGAGGGTTCCCTAACAGGCTTGCATCTTATCTCTTCCTCGTTCTAGGTAGTCTTAACACATCCAACAAGCCTCTTGCCAACAATGGCCAAGCCTATGGTCACCTTACAAGTCCTCGACCTCCTTAATTTAGTTGTGGTTTGGTCATTCAAACCCTAAACTTATTAGTTCGCCCTTCCTCCTTGGTTATGGCTTCCTTTCAACATCTCTTCATGCAAACTAAACAGATTATGACTTCTCCTTAGGCCAATGGTTTCCCTCCAACAGAACTTGGTTTGTTCACTGACCTCAAATTCATCTAGTTTTCCTCCAATCTCTCTCATGTGGGTAGGTATCCTTTAGTATTGTATGGCTAAGTCTCTTTTAGCCTCTCACAAGAAGACTAATCCTTCATAATCCTTCTCTTCAAGCCTCTACATTGGATCCTTATTTATAATTGTCCTTATGTCCCTTTGGAACCCTTGTTTTCCTTCAAGAAACCTCCAACGTCAACCTCAACATTAAATTAGAATAATAAATGTTCTCCTTGGTAACAGAACCCCATTGATTTTGGTCCAAATTAAACCCATAACTTCAATGCAAATCTCACACACTCATACTTTGTGGGCGTTTCTCTCTCACAATCCTAGCAGTAAGGACATTTGAGAGTACCTCCTGATGCTACCCAATTTCAATAGTCCCTCTTAGCAAGGGAGGTACTTCCATTCCTTGGAAGTCTCTATGTTTCCCACATATGAACACAATCATATTCCACAATTGCTCTCCATCATTCATGACAAACTTCATCTTTCGTCATAGAAGTAAAACATGTTGTAAGAACATAACCCTTCTTACTAATAGAAGCCTCATGCCTCTTCTTTTCCTAATAGGACTTTAAGCCAACCCAGGGCTCCTTCTTTTCATATATGAAATTCTGCTTTCTTCTCTCTAATAATGCACCCTTTTGGGGTTGTTGAATCTCCCTTAAAATCGGCAAACTACCTCTAGAACTTGACTCTGTTTGAGTCTTTGGAACCTTTGTTACAGAAAAAATATGCTCATAGTAATAGGTTAATTTAGGTCTAATAGATCTTCCTAGCATTTGTTAAGATTGGGGGTGTGTAAATAAAGGGTGTTACAATAAAAGGAAAATAATCCCAAACACACAAGAACAAATTTTATAAGGACAGATAAAAAGGTTACCTTCCTATCACGAGGAATCCAACTCTATTTGTTGATGTGAGCTTGTAGGATATTTCTCAATGATATGAGCTCCTGCTCTTACTTCTAAATCTACACACAAATGAGAAACCAAACCATTATTTTACCTACAACACAATATTAGTACAAGACATGAAATGAAATGGGGAAATCTATATCACTTTGTATTATATCAAGTTGAAGTACATAAATAAGTCCTTCTGCAGCCTATTCTTGAGCCACCTCCTAACCCACACTCACTGATATCTAGACCTATTCATACAAGTTTATAATGGAAGTAATTCAACATAATTTCAACATATGACACATTTCCCTCCTTTGTGGCTTGTGGAGAGCTTGTTTATATAGATTTATCTTAGAAATTATCACATTGAACCTACACACATTCTTGACCCTGTTTGGGGTTCTGATTAAACGTGACCAAATCAATCATGACATGATCAAACATGACAAAATCAACCTTATCCATGCAAAATATTCACTTTGTTGCTCTAGTCCCATGATAGAAGTGTGTTGTTAGCTTCTATTGCTCAAGTTACACTAACACAGGGTGTTGTTAGCTTCTATTGCTCAAGTTACACTAACACAGGGTGTTGTTAGCTTCTATTTCTCAAGTTACACTGACACAGGGCATTGTTGGGCCTAACATTGCTTAGCCATAACAACAAAGGACCATTGCAGCCTCTAATTCCACTTTTCTAGGATCTTCCACTAATCAGATTTTGACACATTATTTTGGATAGCCTAGGAAAACTAATATAGTAGCATATTTTCTTTTCAGGAACCAAAATGAAAGATTGGATGCTCTTGTAAATGATGATTTTCCTAATGAATATTTGTTTGTTGTGTCCACTAATGTTCCCTCATTCACAAATATAACAAATTATTTGGTTGCAGAAAGATTACCACAACATTTGTCACCTAAAGAAAAACAAAGGATCATCAGAGATAGTGCCTCCTACTCCTAGATTTAAGGAGACATATTCAATACAAGACCATACATGATTATAAAAAGATATGCATGAGAATATGAAATGTTTGATATGACAAAAGCATGTCACGACAAGCCCTGTGGAGGATATTATGCTAATAGGAGAACAAGATACAAGGATCTTTGATGATGTTACTATCGCCCACTCTTTTTAGGGATTCCAAAGGGTGTGTTCAAATATGTGATAACTATCAACGAATGGGCCATCCGGTGCAATCTGATGAGATTCCTCTTCAACCGTAAGTACTCATCGATCTTTTGAAAAGTAAGCTCTCGACTTTGTAGGACGAATTGCTCTAATATTACACGGAAGGGGTTTATTTTAGTTTGCATTGATTATGTAACTAAGTGGTTAGAGGCTAAATCCCTTCTCTATGCCACTGGAGAATCTATTGTTGAATTTTGATTTGAAAATATTATGACCCATTTTAGTGTGCCAAGAGAAATTGTAACATATCAAGGTACACAATTCACATAAAAAATGGTGCATGCCATCATTGACCAATACAAGATTAATTACTCGAAGTCCTGTTTGTACCATTCACTAGCCAATGGGAAGGTGCAGCTGAGAAATTAGGTCCTTGAATCAGGCTTGACCAAGACCATGCAATGCATCATAAATACTAGGCAGATTGGCTTCTAGAGGCACTTTCGGCCTATAGGACCACATGGAGAGATACTACAAGATGTACACCATATGAACTAGTGTATGACGAGAAGATTATTCTCCCAATAGAATTCTAGGTGAAAAAAGTAATGATTGTAGCTTGGTTGGGAATGGACCTTTTAGAAGCCTAACAACAAGGAATAACTCAACTAAACAAGTTGGATTAGATGTGTCAGGAAACCATTCAACATACAACTCTTAATGAACATCAAAGGATAAAATGGCATGATAAGTTCATTTGGAAAAATCACTTCAAACTGGGTGACTACGCTCTCCTTTTTTACCCAAGATTTAAAACTTTCAAAGGAAAGTTCACCACATGCTAGATGGGCAATTATGAGATTGATTAAGTCTTTCTTAATGGCTCGGTTAGAATCAAAACAATTAATGAGGAAGGAATTTATTTTCTAGTTAATGGACACAAGTTGAAATTGTATCAAAAGCCCTTTAGTTGAGAAGTGGTCATTTAGCATGTCTCACAACAATCCAAGACAGAAGTATTGGGAAACATATATTCTCAACTTGTTGCAATTCCTCCTTGATTCCCTTCCTTTCTATATTTTCCTTTTATAAGATATTTAAAAATATATATATGAAAAAATGTAAAAAATATATGAAAAAAAACCAAACACAAGTAAATATAAAAATTAAAGCCTATTTGTGAAAACCAATCTCTGATGGAATTTGACAGGAGTTTTTGCTTGAAAACCAGGCAACCGAAAGGCAAAAACTACCACAAATTTCTAATAAAAGGGAGGGCACTAGTTGCAGGAAAATGAGAAGGATAATGTCTTAAAAAGAGGGAGTTTTTCTACCTTCGATATTTTTAAGAAACAATCTCAAGTTTGTCACAAATTAGGGTCATGAAAATCTTCTTCGTTACAGAGCTTGGGACAATTATTCTTGTTAATCTTGGTGCCCAACTAGTGATAACGTCGAATCCAATTATTTTCACTGGCCAAACCCCTCTTCATCGGGTTTATCTTCATCGATTTCTCTTTTTCATTCATTCTCTAAAAAGGAATATGAAAAATAAAAATTTTAATATCAAAATTGGCACTCTAGCCTCTTTACTTTGAGGAAAAGGCATAAAAAAGGAGTATAAACTTTAATTTTCCTCCAACACTTATTTTACATGGTTATATTTAGCAGTTAGTATTTATTTTCATTGGCCACTAACAGCACTTTTGGAGCCTTCAAAACAATAGGCTGCAAGAGTTTGGTCTTTCGGAATGTCAAAGGAAGCATCAGCAACATTTTTTATGCACCTAAAAGTTTTCTTGTAACCAACACGTACTCATAGAACTCCATTTAAAAGAACACATAATGACTATAGGACTACCTATTGCATACCAAATCCAGAAAGTTTGCACTCTCTTGGGTTCTTTACTAGCATATGTTTATTGGATGAGGGGCTGAAACTGCTAGATTACTTCAAATCCCTCCTCTTCTTCCTCCATCTTTTGGGTCTTCTTAAGTATAAATACTTGTTGGTTCAACCATTCAACAGGGTGATCATTTTTTCTTTCGCAAGACACACCAACATTTGTTCCAAAAAAATTCATGTCTAGCAATCTCATCACTTTAGTACTCAACATTGTTAGCACTTCAAAGTCATCAACTTTAGCACTCTAGTACTTAACAACCACAAAAAAAAAATTATCAGAAGCCTTAATGTTATCATAAGCGTGAAGGTTTGAAGGGTCTATTTGCAAGTATGTTCTATTTATATGGTAAGACCAAAGGTATACATGCTCTATTAAGCTCTTTTAACATGTTAAGACTTGGAATTACATCTGTGACAAAAAGTAGGTCATTATTAACATGAGAAACTTTTCCACCACCTCATTCAATGTCCCTAGCCATAACTCCTCATATTGCACTTACCATCATTCTCTCCACCACCTCCACAAATCAATACTAATAATGAATTGGCATGCTCTGCATGCGTAATCATTTAATAAATTGCCAATTTACTTGTACAATTGACAATAGTCGGGATGAGTTCCTTCACTGGGAATTCGACTTCACACAATTCACCTTCTCACTCTCAATTTATATTTCCCACTTTGTGACTAGCAAACAACCATTAAAATGTAGGGCATCTTAATGATCATCCACTAAAGTTGATATGGGCAAGTTAAGGTCCATGAGGCAAGAACCTATGTGTTGACAGTGCTAGAAATATGTTAACCAAGAGGTCTCCCCGATGTGAAGTCCCAATTAGACCTCACATTGTTTGGAGTAGGAGCCCCATCCACAATATCGGCCTAGTTGTTATGTATTCTTATAGATTTTCCTTGTCGTCAAGCTTAAGCCCCTAGTTGGCCGTACAGAGTCCTTCGTCAAAGACTCTGCTTCCTTTATTAAGGAGCTCAAGGACGTTAAGCTTGACCCCGAGGACATCCTTGTTAGTTTTGATGTTGTTTCCCTGTACACCTGCATCCCTATAAATGAGGCTATGGAGGTGGTCAACTGCCTAACTGATCCTGATACTGCTTGGTTAGTGGAAATCTGCCTAACCTCCACCTTCTTTAGTTTTGAAGGAGAGTTCTTTGAGCAAACCTGTGGTGTTGCCATGGGCTCCCCCCTTTCCCCTGTGGTTGCTAATCTTTTTATGGAAGATTTTGAATCCAAGGCCCTTAGCTCGGCACGCTTCCTGCCAAAGCTTTGGAAGAGATTTGTAGATGACACTAATGTCATCTGGTCTCATGGCCAAGAGGAATTGGATCTCTTCTTTGATCATCTCAACTGTCAATCGTCGGCCATTAAGTTCACCAAAGAACAGGAGGTCAATGGTTGCCTCCCATTCCTTGATATTCTTATTTCTAAGAATAGTGATGGTTCCCTCTCCCACCAAGTGTTTCGAAAGAAAACACATACGGAGCAGTATCTTCATGCCAATTCCCACCATTTCCTGGCTCAAAAGTTCGGTGTTCTTAACACCCTAGCTACTCGAGCCCTTAGGATCTCTGATGAAAAAAGCTTTGAGAAAGAGAAATCCCACCTCCTTAATGTTTTCGTTGAGAATGGTTACAGCAAGTACCTAGGTCAGAAAGCTTTCCTCAAAGCTGCCAAAAATTCATTGGCTAAAAGAGAACCGAAAGAGCGGGTCCCAGGTGTCCATCTTACTTATGTACAGGTGACCACGAATAAGATTGCTAGGGTTCTTAAGAGGCATAATGTCCCCTCGACCTTTAGACCCCTCAACACCATCCGTAAATCCCTCAGATCTGTGAAGGATCCTATCAACCCCAAGGACATGAAAGGGGTTTATATTATTCCTTGTTCCTGTGGGGCACCCTATATTGGTGAGACTGGTCGCTCCATTAGTCAAAGGATTAGTGAGCATGCAGCTGACCTCAGGCATAGGAGAACCAAGTCTTCCGCTTTAGCTGAGCATGCAGAGAGTACCAATCATCATGTCTGTATTGAGGAGGCGAGTGTTATCGCTAGGGTTTCGCAATTCCATCACCGAAAATTTAGGGAAGCCCTTGAAATTGAGAAAAGACCGAACAATCTCAATAGAGAGGACGGATGGAAGATAAGCAGCTGTTGGATCCCAGCGCTCTCTTCCTAACTGAAGGATTATGATTTTTATTAGTTAACTTATTTAACTTGATAATCCTTTCTTGTTACGTATTATTATTATTATCATTATTATTGATTTATTTATTTGTTTGTTTTTATTTTTATTTATTTATTTATTTTGTTATATTTATTTATTTATTTATTTTTAATTATTATTATTATTATTTAAGGTTCTAATTAATTAACTAATTTATTTTTATTTTTATTTATTTATTTATTTTAGTACCTTTTATAACCAGCTTCTTTAATTTACATACATTAATATTTATTTATTTATTTATTTATTTTTATTTTTATTTTTATTTTTTTACCTCGTTCCAATTATTTTTATTTTTTAAGTTACCTCATTCCTATATTTTTATTAATTCTAACTAACTTTTATTAACAGCCTATTATTATAATCTTTAATTAAATAAATAAATGAATTAGTTTTCTAACTAACCATTAACACCAATTAATGGTTAGTTAGAAAACTAACCATTAAATAAATAAATAAATAATAATAATAATAATGATAAATAATAAGTAAATAAAATAAATAATAATTTATTTATTTATTTATTTATTTATTTTTATTTTTTAAAGTTACCTCATTCCTATATTTTTATTAATTCTAACTAACTTTTATTAACAACCTATTATTATAATCTTTATAATTATTAATTATTAAATAAATAAATGAATTAGTTTTCTAACTAACCATTAACACCAATTAAAATTATTTTATTTATTAAAAATTGAATAATAATAATAATATATAAACAAATAAATAATAGTAATAATAATATTAATTTGACCCTCGTCCCAAGGTCAAAATTAGCCGTTGGTCGAAGTAGCCGTTGGAGACTCTACTCGGACTATTTAACATGCTAAGCTGGATCTGTTTCTTCAACTTGTCCTGATGATGAACCACACTAGTTGGTTCGAAACACGTCGACAAATGATATTCTATGTGATTTACGCTGAAGAATCTCTCATAAATTGATATGGATCACAGAAGCCTCAATTCGACAATCATTAATACTAATTATTATTAAATTCTAATTCTAATTATTATTAAATTATAATTCTAATTATTATTATTATTTATTATATTAATAATAATAATTAATAATTTAAGTAATATTAATAATAACTATCATATTATATTAAAAATAACTAATTATTAAAAGATTATTATTAATTAATTTAAATTAATATTAATAAAAAAAATTAATTATAATAATGAATCTTTAAAAATAAAAAAATAAAAAATTAAATTAATTAATTAATTAATTAAAATAATCTGTAACAGCCGACTCTCATCAATCAGATATTGAGAGCCGACTTTCATCTCATTTTACTCTCCTCATTACTATTTAATCTCTTAGCTAAGCTCTTCTTCTATCAAGCATTCAAGTTGTCCTGATGATGGATCCCAGTTGGGATTTGAAACGTTGGCAGAAAATGGTTCTTACTGTGGATTCTCCGGTAACTAAGTCAAAAACTAAAATGCAATTAGACCTACTCCTAACCTAACTAGCTAGAAGGTCAGGGTCATGTATAATGGAATTTCCAATGTAGCCACCGTAATTGTTCCCGACCTGCAATCACAAAGATGCGTTCGATTAAAACAAATATAAAATAATGTGTAATAGGAAAGATAAGAACTTGAATAGCTTGCATAAAAATTTAAAGGTCTTTCCTGTCAACAGGATGATAGGCCATAGCCACCGCTTCTAACCAGTTTATATTCTCACCTTTTTTGTGAGAACCAACATTCAACAAACCTCTTAAGCTTCTCGAAAATATGTCTCCATATGCACCGAAATCCTTAGCAAGAATGAGGAAATATCAAAATTTGTTATTTGTGATGGAGCTTTCCAAGAAAGACTGTTCCAACCATTCAATGATTGGATCGTAGAATTCATGATAATACTCCTGAAAACCTCGAAATCTTTGAGGAGATGAATTTTCAATCAAATACACGGGGTTATGGTGTGAATCTTCTGAGGGAAAATAGATCTGATCATATTCAACAATCATGTCGAGACAGTGAGGACCTGACATAACCATCAACGAAGGCTGAAGTGCCTCAATTGCTCGACAAAAATCTGAATAGTGAGAAGTTGAACGATGAAGATCGAAGGATGTAAAACAACTGTCATTGGATATACTAGTGGGAAAATGATAAAACAAATGACAGTCATCAAGGACAGAATAATGATCAGATGGGTTGATTAAAGCATCTGATTCCTAGTTTGTAATCAACAAAGATAAATCAATTTGAACAGCTCTGTGAATGTTCTGAAAAATCGAACCAACTTCCTCACAGGTCAAATGTGACAAACCATTTTCCTATAACTGGTGATGAATTGTACAAGCATCGTAATCATCGAAAGAATTTAAAAGGGATGTCAGCACAACAAACACATGAGACCAGTCAAGACATAGTGAGTGGAGAAGGATTTGATTCGCACGATAACTCGTGCATTCATTATCACTCAAGAGGATTTCAGGTGTGATGAAGGAAAATATTTGCAATACAACATTCACAAGGAAAACTAGGAGTTGATTACTAAGAAATGAATCTGATAAGCATGATTCCTTCGGCCAAAGATAATATTTGAAATGATCATATTCGCAATTCCATGACTCTATGAGAGATACACATTCCAAACTCGATTTTGATGCAAGAAATTTGTGTGAATATGAATAAACTAAAGAATATTGTTGAATCCGATTAGAAACAAAATCTCGAAAGTTCGAAAGATTGCATCCGAAATACCAAACATCTTTCAGAAAGAGATTTACATCGAGTGAAACCATGCAAAGAGAAGGATTGTGCGAGAGAAACCAGATTTGACTTAGTTTGAGGGGCTTACCAGAGTCGCGAGATCTTGACATAACCATCAACGAAAGTTGAAATGCCTCGACTATCTCATAAGTCTCGAAGCTTTCCAAGATTGTAAAATCACATTTTGAAGATTGAACCAGATCCCGCATAGTTTGCGGATAACTGCTACCACTGGTTTCAATAAATCCACTACTCACCAGATGACAACCATCTATGTCACTGATTTTATCAGGTTTTTCAACTTCAACAACCAGATTACTCAAGTCAAAATATTCTTCTGATTGCAAATTTGAAGATGAATGAATCGAGGAAATTTCATGAGCAAGTTGATTTGAAGAGTTGTCTTCATGCAAGAGAAGAGATGATAAGGGATGGGAAGAGTACTCAATGATTTGATTGTTTTCATTTGCATCATGGATAATCTCACCACCTTGTGCCAATTGAGAGGTTAACTCATCGAGTGAAGGACATGAAGGGCATGGAATATCTTCGTCGCAAGTAGATGCATCGCAAATGGTAGAGCACAAGGGATAGTGAGATGAAGAAGAAGTTTTGATAACACATTTTCCTTGATTGAATTAGATTTTGGATCTAAAGTAAAATCTTCATGAGAAACCAAAAGATCAGTTGATGCACCCAGGCATTCGTGATCACATTCATCAACAAAGTCATCATCATCAGAGTGATTGTTGCCCAAGGCTACAGATTGGCTAAAAGAATTGATTGCATTTGATTCACTATCGAGATTAGGAGTTGGAAAATCATCCAAGAGTGGAAGTGTGTCATCTTTACATGGAGGATTTTGAAAAGGAGAAGACAGATTGAAAGCATATTTAACTTCCCGTTCCTCTACCTACGTAATGTGACTACCTTGCATTTTATCGTAGTTTGAACCAACAACTCGAGAATAAAGAGAGTGTGAAAAACTAGTTGGTCGAGTAGATTGGTCGGGCAGATCACGGTACAAAGAGTCAAAGCATGTAGATGATAGAGGATAACAAAAATCTAGATTTGATTCAAGACTAGAGTTATGAACAACAACATCATCTTGCAGTATAGAGGAGTTACTCTCCACCATGGGATTCATGAGCCATTCTAGGATTTCCTCCATTGAATCTAAGTCATTACAAGTGGAAGAAGAATGAGAAAATGGATTAGGAATTTGATTTGTAGATTTCCCATTTTTATTATCACCACATGGAGACCTCCTCACCAGAACTGGAAAAGGAAGAGGACAAATAACAAAAGGAGCAGTAAATTCCTCCTCTGAAATTAGACGTGTCTCATGATTTACAAGAGTTGGGGAAGTAGAAACATCAAGGGATTCAGGTTCACGGTACGAAGAGACATGAACCAAAAGCTGAAACTTTTGTTTAAACAAATCCCAATCCATGTCTTCTTTAGGAAATTCATAACAAAGGTGAACGAATCGAATAGAGGAATCCTCTACTGATTCATTAGGCTTCATTCTTAACTGATTGAATGTTTTATAAACATCTTGGAAATCATACACATCAAAGGCTTGATTAATATCCTCGGCGAAATGATGGAAAGAATGGATGGAGGTGGGTGGTAAGGTATGGAACCATTGATTAACATGACCTTCAAGGGTGAGGAAGAAAAGCACACAAGAAAACTCTTCATCATCAATTTCGTAAGATTCACAAAATTTAAGAAAATCATAAATGTGTGTAGTTATGGATGTTCCATCCTCACCATCAAACTTTAACTGAGACAAGTGATAGAGAGGCTCATCAAGGATTGAAAATTGATAAATGGATAAATTAGAGAAACACCCCGGGAGTAAGATTTGAGGATGAGCCATTTGAGATAAGAGGTTCAAAACAGACTCAACGGGCACAACTTATCATCTGGACCTCCTTCTAGTGCCATTGTTGAGGATGCTAGAAATTCTTCAACCAAGGGGTCTGCCCAATGTGAATTCCCAATTATACCTCACACCATTTGGAGTAGGAGCCCCATCCGAAATATCAGCCCAGTTGCCATGTATTCTCCTTGGCTCTAACTATCAGTAAGAGAGGAACATGTGGTGCCTTAAGAAAAGAAGGTGTGCCTAGTGGGTTTTCAGTTGTAGGTGTGTCAAAGTTCTTCTACTGCGAAGGGAAAGAGTGAATTAAGCCTCTGAGAGAGAGGTAATAGAACCACCCAAGAAGAGACATACACAAACAAGAGGGATCCGTCTAACATCTAGCAGAATAGTCAAAAAAAAGATATGACAATCATTACGACCAATTAATGAGAAAGATTTGTATAGCATCCCACAGAATAGTCCATAGGGATGGGACAACAATAACAACCATTACAACACATTATCAATAAGATAAGTACTAAAATAACCAAAATAGTTCAACTACTTTAGCACAAATGAAAGCAAACACGAAATACAAACATCCACAGAATAGTCTTACAAATATTTATAATCCATGCACAAAGAATGTGTCGACCATGAAGGATTATGTTATTAAGTAAAAGTTCCAAGAAACATGTATACAATGAAAATCACGAGCTCCGATAATGGAGCGTTGGAGCCACTCCTTGCTCCTCAAAAGAACTAGTTTGTCTCTCTAATGCCTTGCGGGAGGAGCCAAGGTGAAAAGTCCTTTTTTCTTACAATAAGGGTGTATATGTAACCATCAGGAAGTGATGATTCACCTTCGTTATGACTCTTAGTATACCCTCATGATTGTTTGAATTCCTATGACTTTTCAACTTTACATGACTCTTCATATTCCATACATTTCCTTTGGACTTCCACTTTACAATACATTTCGAAACATAATTTACATCATTAACCACAATGGTGTGGCATGTGACAACTCATGACATGACACTGCTAACATTGACTGCTTGATAATGTGGAAATTTCAATCCACTACTGCTATTGTGTGTTGCAGGTCTTCTTCAGAATATTTTTCTTTTCACCTCCGCATGGCTTGGTGATAAGGGATCTTCAATGATCTCAAGTCTTGAATGGTGATTGCAAACTGGTGTACCTTTGATTTCTCTTTATTGATTAACTTGCATACTCAGCTACAAGAAAGTATTTCAGCATGTTGCTCTCCTTCATCCCTTTCTTCATCATCTAACCATGGCATGATAAGATACCTGTTTTTGCAATTCAATCATGATGAGACGACATTAGTTTGAAAACCCCTAGTCTAAGATTGTGCATATTGGTCCATTGACTAAGCCAGAATCGGATGGAAGGCTCGGAAAAGGGATCAATTACTTCACATTTTTGCAGTTCAAGTAGTCAAGGGGAGCCTTGAACCTTGATACTGCACAATGCGCGATTCAGGTTGGGCTGAGGGAGAAAATTGCACAATTCTAGAGATCAATGTGATAGACTTAGGGAATCAGCACTGGGTGAGCACATTGCGCAGTTCTAGGAGACAAGGGAGGTTGGGCCATTGTGCAGTTGTGCAGATCAGGAGCTCAAGGATGAGCTTGAGGCAAAATATTGTGCAGTTAAGGCTAGGAAAAGAGAAGGAATTGAATAATTATGGGAGCCAAGGTCAGGGATTGGGCACTGAAACTGCGAAGTGCATCAGTCATGGGAGGTACACATTGCACAGTGCAAAGAGGCAAGGTCATAACTAAAGGACTAAGACTATTCAGTGCGCAGTTTAGGGAGGCTGTGTGAAGTTAGGTTTCTTGGTCGGGAATCTTTCCAGAAAATGGTTAAGTGCGGGATTCGTGAGATTGATGTGAACAATGATAAGACTTCCACTGAGATCACACACTTAGAATACTTGATGACACAACAACATATATCATATAGGACACATGAAATGCATTTCTCTCTGTGTGACAGATTTGTGACAAGTGTGAAACATAAGATACACTTTGTGATGACCGTGACGACACTTGTACGATAATGCTTAAAAATTTGGAAATGAGTGCGATGTATGTTTCCATGGTTAGAACAACTCATTTGCACAAAGATGACCTCTTGAAACGACCATAACAAACTTATATACATTATGCGACAACTAACATACGAAAATACGCCCTTTTCCCTATCTTGCAAAGGGCACAAAAACTCCTCAATAAAACACATGGAATGAGTTTCAATGTTTGCGATGATAATGTGCAAGACCAAGGAAGGATCTGAAATTTAGTGTAGACAAAAATTTTGGAGGGTGTTGTAGTAGCAACAACACTATGTTAATCATATTTTTTAGGCATCTTATAATTATAATTTATGTGATCTAGGTGGCTCCAGACACAAGCTAAAGACCAAGAGGACTCAGAAAGGGTAAAAAATTCAAAGTGGTCACATCACCTCCAAACATACACCAGATCGAAGTGCTTGTCACCCTGATTCCAACGATGTGAATGAAACTCAAATCCGAGCTCATATGAGGGAGATAGAGCTAGTCAAAGTTTCAAACAAAGTTGGGCAGTGGGCCAGGTTTAAATGGCCTACAAATTCACCGTCAACCGGCGTGGGAACCTAGCTCCCGAGAGCAGGCGAAATTCTTGGATACTTAATTTGTCTAATATCCCTTATATTAGATAAAATCAAAATGGACTATTATTGTAAAAGAAATAAAAATAAATAAATATTAAATGGGTGGCGGGCCATGACCCCCACCACATCCATCGGAACCATAATATTTACAAACAAAATTTCAATTAAAAAAAAATGCCAACAGGCCATGACCCCCACTGGCCCAACCGCCCCAACCACCCCAACCACCATATAATTATTATGTTGAATATAAGGCGGGCTGCCGCTGGCGAACCCAGCCCTCACCTCCTTCCCAACACCACTTATCAACATTTAAGTCGAGGGTGGTGGGGCTTGAGCCCGCCCGGCCTGTGTGGCTGGCCAGCCTCCTGGGCATCCTCACACCTCACACATCACATCAATACAACGCCCCATAATATCACACAACGGTTATCACACCGAAACCTTACCACATAACGCGATTGAGTGATGCAGGGTTTCACCTGCTTACACCCATAGTATGCATATCAAATGCATAATCACATTTTCCCCAGGAATTTTAACTCACTATCGAGTCAAAATCTTCAACCATCAATGGTTTAGGCCCCCTTTATTAAACTCTACGGAATCATTCATTACAATAGCCTAATCTTTACTAAACCACCTTTCTATCGGACTTAATCACCCCTCATAAACCTTGTTTAATTCTTATTCCCGCATATAATCAAACCCCCACTTTAATCTTTCGTAATCTTGGACTTACTACATAATCCTTCATATCAGCGCTTTTATTATTATAAACCATTTATAATGGAAATACCCATAAAGCATGCATAATCATACCTTTTCCGCTTAAAATACAGTCTTTGCACATTTAACGAGGATTACCTTTATCGCTATCGCAATTTTCCATCTCCACGGTCACATTAACACACGACTCCATCTCCTCCGATATGCGATTAACATAACGGACTTCAATTCATATAAGCCGCACTCAATAACCTTATCGGGTCTGCCATATTGCTTGTTGCATTTGTTTTCGGCCGATACAACACCCTTGAACGTTTGCGATGCGATCACTTCGTTGATCGCATCAGAGATCGCTTGTTGCAATTCTTTATGGCCAAGGGTTATTCCTTCTCCGAAATACGATTAAGACTCCACCATTGATCCTCTTCTGCCAACGCTTAAGTTAATCTCCACCCCACGATCTGACGATTGATATCCTTTCCCGATCAATCAAACTTGCACGATAGTCCTCCACCATCGATATGCACTTAGTGGATTCGACAGTCCATGACGAATTTTAGGTGAGTCACAAGCATGGAGAATACCCGCTCGAAAAAGCAGTTTTCTCTCTCCACCCTCGTGCTACGTGTCAACCGATGAGTGGAATCGGGTGACTACCCTTTAATACCACTTACCATTTTTCTCCATCCGATAACCCGCTCATAATTTTAAATCTGCCTTCCTTCATTGACTAACATCTGAGCTTATTAGCGCCCGATGACTGTAGGTCTTCTACCATCGACGACTGCAACGGCTCCTCCAGATTCCTCCATCACTGTTCCTCCAGGCTTTTCTTTGATCCTTTAATCGGTTCAATGGCTCATTAAAATCCTTTGTCACATTCTTCCTTACTCTGTGTATTCGCTCTCCTCTTTGTGTTCGCCGAATTCGGCTGCACGTATATATTACAGAATTTCGATTCACTATAATTCAACACTCGAAACACACTTATAAAGGTTTGGAGTTAATCTTTGTATTTATAAATATAAACAACAATTACAGAATGAGATTATATGTCTCTCTCTGGCCTGATTCTCCTGATTTGTGGCCTCTTTTCACACTCTGCCCGCGGGCTTACAACCGCACTTTAGCTATCTGTCTAGCCTATCTAAAACATCTAACCTCTGTCTTTGCCTTTTAGGCTTACATTTATACAAAGGGATTCTAAACCCAATTCCTAGTTTAGATCCATAGATTGCTCCACAAAATCCTAAAATCTCTTCCTCATCCCTAAGGATCCTCTCTAATCCATAAAATCATGAACTAACTCCTAATCTGAGTTTTACAATTAATTCTCAAATCCTCTCATCTCTCAATTATCCTAAATCTCTCATGTTCTCCTACATTTGAGAAAATTTACAAATATGCCTCACTATATTCAATTAAATCCTATTCTCATTAAAATCACTCAAAAGCCTAAATAATTACATTAATTCACACTTATGAGACCAACTCCCTTGAAAACACAATACCCCTATGTCTACTAAAATACAATGACATTATTGGGCTGAATGCTCCTGCATCAAACTCCAAAAGTAGAAAAATTCCATGATCTCTTGATCATGTGTCTTCATAAGTTGATAGAAAACCTCTAGGGTCCCAAACTTTACTTTGTAGCTGCCCAAATGCCTTGCACCTTTGTTGTTGCTATATGTTTGTTGTATTCTGTCTCAACTTCCTCTCCTTGTCAATCAGGTTCAAGTTTTGATTGATCGTCTTTCGTGCTGCTATCAATTTCCTCCACGTGGACTATTCCATCATCAACTGCCATAATTCTTCAATCTCTGTCTCCAGTTCATCCTTGGACTGGTCCATATTCAGCCTCTTACTTCTTCCTCTTTCTCTTGGCTTTAGGTTGTTGCTGTTGTCCACTGACTCTTCAAACTGTTGTTGGTTACTTTCACTTTGTAATTGCTAGTTTACTCTTAGTTTTTCTTCGCTTATTCTTGATCCTACTTTTGTTCTTGCTTCTACTCTTGCTATCATTGTAGACATTTCTCTTGCTCTTGCTCCAACTTTTGTTGCCTCCCTTTCATCCTCACCCTCTTTCATGATTATTTTGTCTGCGCTGAATCATGACTTTCCAGGAATTGAGCATCTCTGTTCCATGGATTAAATTCTTCCACAGAATCTTCTTCTTTCATTTTTATTTGGTTGCTCATCTGTGCCAAATTTCCTCCAGCATCTGCAACTAAACCTGCACTCATAAAACAATTGTTAAAATAAAAAACATAAGGCTTCTGCGCCTTTTCCTCCTTTGGCAACAATTCAGTTTGCTGCTCTGTTTTCTCCTCCTCTATCAGCACATCAGTATGCTGATTTGAATTCTCAAAAGAATTCATGAGACTGTCAGCTAGTCTTTCCTCCACATCATCTGTTCTTATGATGTCTTTCTATCCTTGTTCATTGTAGTGAACTTCTTCATTCTCGTTCAATTCTGATTTTACAACCTGAACACTTACTTTTTGGTTTTCTAGCCTTTCTTCCAAAAGACTTAACTCATGCCACAAATTTGCCATCTCGCTTGGAATTTCTCCCAAAAGTTTTGTACAATCCTCACTATCTTCTTCTTTGTCACAAGCATAACTTATTGACATTATTTCTTCATTCTTGATTAGAATAAAATTCTGATCCTCCATCTCTTTGATAGTTTTAGATGTCTGTCCATCACTCTCCCTTTGATCATTTAAGAAAATCAATTCCTCGTTATCCTTACCAACAACAAATTCCTTATCATAAGACATAACTGTCTCATTCCTACTGAAGATATTTCCTCCACTAAGCATGGAATTTATGAACTCTTTTTGTTGTAATAACTCAACTTGATCTTCATTTGAAAGACAGTCATCATTGTACTTTACTTGGCAATTTTCAGCTTCATTCAAGACAATTCCATAAAATGGTTTGTCTTTTGCAATACCTGCATTCATGCACAACTTGTCAGTTGTAAAACCACAAGACCTCATGACTTCATTTGATGATTCAATCACCAATTCCTCCAGCTGTTCCAAGTCATTTACATGACTTAGAAATATTTCGATGGTCTTCTCCTCAATCTCATCAAGTCCTTTACTTGATTGCTTGATATCCTTCTCTACTTCCTCTTTTAAAACAGAATTTAGATTCTGCCTATCTTCTTCCTTCTTTATGTCAATATCAGCAAATTGTCATCCTTCACATGTTTCTCCTGTAAACATAAACAAATTGTCAGATTTAAAATCTTGTGATCCTTTGGTCTCACTTGAAATTTCAGTCTTCAAGTCTTCATCTTCACTCATAAATTCACCCTGCTCTGGTTCACAAATGGACACTTCCATTTCCAACTCAGCCTCTCTGAGTTTTCCCATCAGCCACCTTAATTGCCTCTGCTACAGCCTTCTCTATAACTTATGCCACTTCATTGGCTTCTTCTTTAAAACCCAACCTTGTCTCTAACTTTCCTCTAGCAACATTGTTAACACATTTAGTTTTTCTTTCATCTCTATGATTTCTTTGTCAATTTCCTCTTGGTTCATCCTCTTTCCATTTGCCTTGGCATTCTCTTTCTTCATCTTTCTTCTGCTGTGGTATTCTTCAGAACCTTTGCGATGACTATCAGTAGCCATCTTCTTCTCCATCTTTATGAGTTCCTCACTCATTCACTATGAGCTGCACTAAAGCCTCTACAACAGCAAGTCCTCCCTACTGCCACTTACCTCACCAAGCTCTCCTCTGTACTCGGTCTTTTGGCAAGCAATTGGTTCTCTATTCTCTGGAACCTCTTTTGAGCACTCCTCTCTGCTCCTTCTAGGCTTTAACTCATCTACACCTCTTAAGAACACAACTGTCCTCTTGTATTTCAATCACCATGAGATACTTGGTTCTGACCACTTCTTCTTTCACTTAGAAAGTCTTACCAGCTTCCTTCATTACTTAGCAATTCTACCCACATCCTCTGTGGAATTTCCTTTGTGAACTGCAACAATACCCCTACAGTAACAAGTCTCCTCCTTGCTACATATGCCTCACTAAGCTTCTCTCCTCTGAGCTCAGTCTTTCAGCATCTCTCTGGTTCTTTCCTCGAACCTCTTGCTAACTAACAATCCTACCCAACACTTCTTTTGCTGGAATTGTTATCTCTAAGACAAATCTACCCACAATCGCAACTGTGGAGCTGCCTCAACAACTTCTACCCAACCGCAGTTGGAAGTTGTTCTCAGTTTCTCTTGAGCACTCCTTGCTCTTAGGCTATTGCTGCAACTTCTCACCTCCTTATGTTGTCACCTGTGTATCAATATAACAACCACATATTCTCCAATATTTAAATCAAATTAAACAAAACATACCACCTCACCTTCAAGATCTCTGCATGATCTTGTTCCACCATTTCCTGCCCTTTAAAAGGGTTGTCCTCTGTTCCTTGCATCTGCAAGTTCCAATATTCTGTTATACCTTACCTCTGTGTACCTATTGTTTGTCAGATTAAAATCTGATCGCCCTTGCCTGCATAAACACTTTAACACATAACTCTGTTTTAATTCTTTCACATAGAATTTCTTTGTTCTGTTTAACACCAATTGTTTCAATTACAATTCTGCTCTGATACCAAATGATGCAGGGTTTCACCTGCTTACACCCACAATATGCATATCAAATGAATAATCACATTTTCCCTAGGAATTTTAACTCACTATCGAGTCAAAATCTTCAACCATCAATGGTTTAGGCCCCCTTTATTAAACTCTACGGAATCATTCATTACAATAGCCCAGTCTTTACTAAACCACCTTTCTATCGGACTTAATCACCCCTCATAAACCTTGTTTAATTCTTATTCCCGCATATAATCAAACCCCCACTTTAATCTTTCGTAATCTTGGACTTACTACATAATCCTTCATATCGACGCTTTTATTATTATAAACCATTTATAATGGAAATACCCATAAAGCATGCATAATCATACCTTTTCTGCTTAAAATACGGTCTTTGCACATTTAACGAGGATTACCTTTATCACTATCGCAATTTTCCATCTCCACAGTCACATTAACACATGACTCCATCTCCTCCGATATGCGATTAACATAACGGACTTCAATTCATATAAGCTGCGCTCAATAACCTTATCGGGTTTGCCATATCGCTTGTTGCATTTGTTTTCGGCCGATACAACACCCCTGAACGTTTGTGATGCGATCACTTCGTTGATCGCATCGGAGATCGCTTGTTGCAATTCTTTATGGCCAAGGGTTATTCCTTCTCCAAAATATGATTAAGACTCCACCATTGATCCTCTTCTGCTAGCGCTTAAGTTAATCTCCACCCCACGATCTGACGATTGATATCCTTTCCCAATCAATCAAACTTGCACGATAGTCCTCCACCATCGATCTGCACTTAGTGGATCTGACGGTCCATGACGAATTTCGGGTGAGTCACAAGCATGGAGAATACCCGCCCGAAAAAGCGGTTTTCTCTCTCCACCCTCGTGCTACGTGTCAACCGATGAGTGGAATCAGGTGACTACCCTTTAATACCACTTACCATTTTTCTCCGCCCGATAACCCGCTCATAATTTTAAATCTGCCTTCCTTCGTTGACTAACATCTGAGCTTATTAGCGCTCGATGACCATAGGTCTTCTACCATCGACGGCTGCGACGACTCCTCCAGATTCCTCCATCACTGTTCCTCCAGGATTTTCTTTGATCCTTCAATCAGTTCAACGGCTCATTAAAATCCTCTGTCACATTCTTCCTTACTCTGTGTATTCGCTCTCCTCTTTGCATTCGCCGAATTCGCCTGCACATATATATTACAGAATTTCGATTCACTATAATTCAACACTCGAAACACACTTATACAGGTTTGGAATTAATCTTTGTATTTATAAATATAAACAACAATTACAGAATGAGATTCTCTGTCTCTCTCTCCCCTGATTCTTCTGATTTGTGGCCTCTTTTCACACTCTGCCAGCGGGCTTACAACCGCACTTTAGCTATCTATCTAGCCTATCTAAAACATCTAACCTCTGTCTTTGCCTTTTAGGCTTACATTTATACAAAGGGATTCTAAAACCAATTCCTAGTTTAGATCCATAGATTCCTCAACAAAATCCTAAAATCTCTTCCTCATCCCTAAGGATCCTCTCTAATCCATAAAATCATGAACTAACTCCTAATCTGAGTTTTACAATTAATTCTCAAATCCTTTCATCTCTCAATTATCCTAAATCTCTCATGTTCTCCTACATTTGAGAAAATATACAAATATGCGTCACTATATTCAATTAAATCCTATTCTCATTAAAATCACTCAAAAGCCTAAATAATTACATTAATTCACACTTAGGAGACCAACTCCCTTGAAAACACAATACCCCTATGTCTACTAAAATACAATGACATTATTGGGTTGAATGCTCCTGCATCACTAAGGATGGGGGAGTGGGCCATCAGACTGGCGGACTCACCACCCAACTTAACAAAAAAAAACAACGCGTATTGTATTAAAATGGGAGGGGCTGGATTTGATCCCCCAACACCTCCTCAATGACTTTTCATTTTTAACCAATGAGCCAAATGACTTCCATTGGTAAATCTACCGACAAAAAATATATATAAACACTCTTGCACAGTGTGGATGGGGAGGACGGAACTAGCACAGAGTTCGATACAGTGTTTTTTAATTAATTGTAGGTGGAAACATGAGCGTGGAGAAGAGGCAGGCGGAACCATGATTGAGCCCAACTTTCAGAAGGGCGAAATTTTTCTGGTATCCAAATTGGACAAACATTATGTCAATCCTACACCTCTCGGTGACACGAACTTGATGGAGCTGACATAATTTTGATCTCAATAGAAGATCTTTCAGATGACCCAGAGGAGGGAATATTTGAGGATTCTAGGGGGAATCTAAAAGATTCCTGTAGCCCCATATTTTTACTTTGTTAGAATTCAGAAATTTAACAGTCAATTTTACACTATTTGATGTCATGAATCTGATGGTGTAATCAGAATTTCCATTTGATCATTCCATTTTTCTGCCACTTTTCAAAGTGGAGTGCTGGTGTCAGCGTTCAATGTGCGAGCAGTCATTTCCATGAGATTCGACACCACGATATTGATGGTGCAACTAGATCCAGCAGTTTATCATCCTCTTCTTTAGATAACTCCTTGATGTGAGGTATATGATGTGTGATCATGTACCTCTTTGTCTCTTTGCTTGAGATGCATTGTGTTGTATAGATCCCTATTTTATGTTTGATGTGGGATCTTGTTTTGTTCTTGATGTGAGATGTACTTATTGTCATGTTTTGATTGAGATCCCTTTGTCGCCATGTTGACAAGATACTCATGTGTTGCCAGGTATGAACTAAGATCCCTTTGATGCCATGTTGGCAGGATGCTCATTATTATCATACGTGAAATTATGTCACGATGATAGGAGTCCTTTTGTGAATGAGAGTTCCTGCAACGGAACATCTCGTGGAGCCACTCCTGCGTGAGGGCATATTCCTTACATGGTAGAGAAAACACATTCATATACATCATCACTCTTTCCATCACTTAATGCAGCAGCCTACACCATCTTGACATCGGGGCTCAGAGACATAGTCCCTCCTAGACGAACTCCGTTATCAACGTCTTGTGTTGTATGTTGTTGATTCTTGTCATGTTCCCTCTTTTTTACAACATGCATATATGTTCTTTTATGCTCTTTTAAATGCAATTCTAACAACATCACAGAAGTAAAACATCTTGGTTAAATCCAGGAGTTGAGTCAACTTGGATGAAGTTTGGTACCAGAGAGGTCTTTGCATGGATGTGAATGCGAGCATGAACAATGGAACATGCAGCGATGGAGGATGACAAAGAGATGTACGAGACCATGCTCAGAGTGTCCCAAAAGGAGGAAATAATGTATGAAGCTCTATAAAAAGAGATAAAGGAAAAGCAACGATTGCAGCTTCAATTGCGAGCGACGGAAGAGGTCCTGGAAGAACTGAAGCACAATAACCAGAGTCTTCAAGCAGATAACGTTGAATTGAAGATGCTTCTACAGAAGAGAAAGAGGAGAAACATAGTTTGCTACGACAACTGCAAGCTAAGGACCAGGCCCTGGAAAAGTTGCAGCGTGACCCATGTGAGGTAAAAAGTAACTCTCTGACTTCATGTATGTTTCCTGATGATGATTTCATTGTTTTTGAAAATCATACCACAGGAATTGGCTCCAAACTGTTGAAGAAAAATGGGGTATGAAGGAAAAGGCTTGGGCATTAATGACCAAGGCATTGTCAACCCCATCAAAATAGAGGAATTACCCCATCAGGCAAGACTTAGGTATGTCAGAAAGGAAGTTGGGGAATGCGCCAAGACAGCTAGCGAACCACCAACAAAAGATGATGAGAAGGCCTCATCAGTGCTTTCCAACTCGACAGTGGAGGTAAAAGATGTCAATTTCCCTTCACTTTCATCTTCACATAGTATGATTTCTATTGGAAATGTGGAGATACCAATTACAGGGACAAACATGAGGCTCCTTACCAGGATGAGGTACAAGGAGGAAGAAGAACTTGGTGTTAATAACCAAGGCATAAATCAGCCATTGGAGGTTGTGTAGAGACCTCGATTTGTAGGCTTGGGATACACTGAAGGAGAATGCTCGAAGGTGTCAGATGCTTCCAAGACATCATTGAAATCATCAAGGGAAGAGAATGATGGGAATACATCACCATCATCCCATGGTAGTGCCCATTGCAGGGAAAGAGTTGAGGCAAACTCTCATCACCATAATGACACCAGAGACAGTAAGGAAATCTATACCAATCTTGATATTCGAATGTTCATTTCAATTATAATCATGTTGTTAATGATGAACGTAAAACATGGCATCGAAAAACATGTACTTTTTGTGGTTTACATAACCATACATTTGTTGAGTGCTGGAAGAGAATGGCAGCACGAAAAAGGATGAGGCATGAAATACCCTCTCAACAGCAGGCAAAGAAGAAGGTAAAGAAGATCTAGAGGAAGAAGACTTATTGCAGTCATTGCAACAAAAGTGGTCATCAAAGAGCCACATGTTGGAGACTCCATCCAGAGCAATGCCTTAAGGACAAAGCATTCATGCATGAACCAGGTGAAACAGTTGTTCGACAAGTAAAACCCCCATAGGGAGATGGCCCATTCACATTGATAAGTGAAAAATGGTTTCTAGATGTGTTAGCTTGTCATGGTCATACTTTTGTAAATCATTTGTTGCATTTTAAAATGTAAAAGCGATGATGTGTTTTCCATCACCTGTTAAGCAACAATGATGTCTGGTCTTATTTTGTGTTGCATTTTAAACTGTGAAAGTGACGTTGTGGTTCCATAATTTATTAAAGCAACAATAGTGTTTAGCCTTATTTTTGTAAATCATGTGTTGCAGTGATGATGAGTTTTCCATCACTTGTTGAAGCAACAATTGTATTTTGGCCTTGTCTCCATAGTTGGGGTATTGTTTCCATTTTGATGTAAACTTGACCACCCAATATGTGTTATAAAATCATGGAAAGAATGGGATGCTTGAGTCATTAGTTGGTCATGTAATTTAAACTTGTAATTTGGAAAACAATGTACTACAGGTTTGCAGAGGTTGCAGCTGTTTGCTCATCGCTTATGGCTCTGAAGGACAAAGGTGAAGGAGAAGGAAGGGTGACATATCAGATACTTGTAAGTGCAGACAGGGTACAAAGAAGTTGCAGATTATTTTTCATGCTTTTGGAGGACCAAAAGCTCCTTAGTGGGGAGGATTTATCCAGGTGGATCCAAACACAGTTAGAAGTCCAAGAGGACTCAGAAAGGGTCAAAAATTCAAATTGGTCATATCACTACCAAACCGGCACCAGATCGAAGTGCTTTTCACCTTGATTCTAATGGTGTGAACGACACTCAAATCAGAGCTCATAATAGGGAGATAGAGCCAGTCAAAGTTTCAGTCAAAGTTGGGCAGTGGACCAAGTTTAAATGGACTACAAATTCACCGTCAACCGGCATGGGAACCTAGCTCCTGAGAGCAGGCGAAATTGTTGGATACTTAATTTGTCTAATATCCTTTATATTAGACAAAATAAAAAATGACTATTATTGTTAAAATAAAATAAAATAAATAAATAAATATTAAATGGGTGGCGGGCCATGACCCCCACCACCTCCATAGGACCATAACATTTACAAACAAAATTTAAATTAAAAAAAAATGTTGACGGGCCATGACCCCCCCCCGGCCCAACCACCCAAACCACCATATAATGTTATGTTGAATATAGGGCGGGTTGCCACTGGCGGACCCGACCCTCACCTCCTTCCCAATGCCACTTGTCAACATTTAAACAGAGGGCGACATGGCTTGAACTCGCCCGGCCGATGTGGCCAGCCCGCCTCCCGGGTGCCCTCACACCTCACACATCACATCAATACAACACCCCATAATATCACACAACAATTATCACACTGAAACCTTACCACATAACGCGGCGGAGGATGGGGGAGCGGCCCACCAGACCGCCGGACTCGCCACCCGAATTAACAAAAAAAAACAATGCGTATTGTATTAAAATGGGAGGGGCAAGATTTGATCCCCTGACCCCTCCTCAACGACTTTTTATTTTAACCAACGTGCCAAACAACTTCCATTGGTAAATCTACTGACAAACAAAATATGTAAACACTCTTGCATAGTGCGGATGGGGAGGATGGACTTGACACAGAGTTCGAGACATTATTTTTTAATTAATTGTAGGTGGAACCATGAGCGTGGAGAAGAGGCAGGCAAAACCATGATTGAGCCCAAGTTTCAGAAGGGCGAAATTTTTCCGGTGCCCAAATTGGAAAAACATTATGTCGATCCTACACCTCTTAGTGACACGAACCTGATAACGCAGGAAGAATTTTGATCTGAGCAACAGATATTCAGATGACCCGGAGGAGGGAATATTTGAGGAATCTAGGGGGAATCTAAAAGATTCTTGTAGCCCCAGATTTTCACTTTGTCAGAATTCAGAAATTTTACAGTCGATTTTACACTATTCGACGCCACAAATTTGATGGTATAATCAGAATTTCCATTTGATCATTCCATTTCTCGGCCACTTTTCAAAGTGAAGTGTCAATGTTAGCATTCAATGTGCGAGCAGTCATTTCCATGAGATTCGATGCCACGAGATTGATGGTGCAGCCAGATCCAACAGTTTATCATCCTCTTATTTAGATAACTCCTTGATGTGAGGTATATGCAATGTGATCATGTACTTATTTGTCTCTTTGCTTGAGATGCATTGTGTTGTATAGATCCTTGTTTGATGTGGGATCTTGTTTTGTTTTTGATGTGAGATGTACTTATTGTCATGTTTTGATTAAGATCCCTTTGTCACCATGTTGAAGGGATACTTGTGTGTTGCCACATATGAATTGATATCCCTTTGATGCCATGTTGGTGGGATGCTCATTATTATGATACGTGAAGTTATGTCATGCTGATAGGAGTCCTGTTGTGAATGTGAGTTCCTGCAGCGGAACATCTCGTGGAGCCATTCCTGTGTGATGGAATATTCCTTGCATGATAGAGAAAACACATTCATCATCACTCTTTCCAACACTTAATGCAGCGGCCTACACCATCTTTACACTCGGGCCCGAAGACGTAGTCCCTCCTGGACGAACTCCATTATCAACGTCTTGTGTTTTATGTTGTTGATTCTTGTCATGTTCCCTCTTCTTTACAACATGCATATATGTTCCTTTATGCTCTTTTAAATACAATTCTAACAACATTACAGAAGTAGAAGATCTTGGTTAAATATGGGAGTTGAGTCAACTCGGATCAACATGTAAACCCATATTGAATGATGTGGGATCACTTCCATTCATCAAGAAATTTTGTGGGTGTGACAATGTAGTCACCTAGGATTTTGCACAAGGTTTTGATGGAAAAATCGCTTGTGTTGGATATTTAGTTGTGGCCATTTTAGATGAGTCAATGGGCCAAGCCACTAAACCCCCCTAGAATGATAGCCAATGGGTTTAAAACTAAGCAAGTTGAGAAGGGAATGTAGAGACAATTCTTATGCTTAGAGGACTTGAATCCTGTCTGGGAAAAACAGGTCTCGAGGTCCTAGATTTTTTATAAGGGGTGGAACCTCCTCTTTGACGCTAAACAACATGTTACGCGCAAAGGGTGGTATGTGATAACATTCCTTTACCATATCATAGCATTGCTCCATTTCGAAGCAAGTGAACTTGTTAATTTCACTTTTTATTTGGATTGAAGTCATGGTCACATGGCAAGGAAAGTGAAATATAACCCTAGAAACATGAATCATAATATGTACCATCATGGGTTGATAAAGCTCCTAATTTTAAAGGAGATATAAAAAGGAAGGATTAATGGGATGCTTTCCTTGCTAGAAATTGATTTAATTCCCAACCCTAATTGCCAAGAGAAGGACCTAGAGAACTTAGCAAAGATAGCTAAATAAGGTGGTAGTGGAAAGGGAGTTAAGCAGGAGGAGGAAAACAAGAGTGATGATAGTACGTTTGAAATTGAACAGTGTGAGGAAAATCCCAAGAAGGTTGATAGGGTAAGAAA